>CM035093.1:27277812-27547725 GCA_020205505.1 Panax japonicus
AATTTTTAATTTATTTTATATAATGATTATAAAATATATTTTTTAAATTTTAAATTGACTTATTATTATGATTTGAATGACTAATTTTTTTTAAAAAAAACGAGTGACTACAAAACATATATTGAGTGTTACTAATATGACTCTTTTATTATTTTTAATTTAATATTAAGTTTTTGTATAGTTTCAAAATTTAATATTTAGTTTTTATAATTAATCCTTCGTATTTATTTATGCATTTTTAATTAGAGTTCAAAGTTGAGTTGAAACCTAAAAACCTATACATAATGTTTAAGCCATGCTCTATTTTATAATTAATTAACTAAATAAATTCTATAAAAATAAAATTATTGTAAAATAATAAGTAACGATCATTATTTTAGTTTTAAAAGGTGTTTAAATTTTAATTAGTAATATATAAGTATTGATTTTAAAAAAAAAATTAATTAACTTAAAGTCTCCTATATAAAATAAAATTGTTTACTAAATTTAATAATTAATATGTTGTAATATACATTCAATTTTCTTATATTAATTATTATTTATTCATAATATTTTTCTTATATTTTTAATATATAGTTGTTTAGGAATATAATTATTATAGAATAATGAGTTGCCATTATGATTTTAGTTTTAAAAACAAGCTAACTACATTATAATAACTAATATATAAGTTAGAATTATTTTGTAACATTAATTAACTAAAGGTCTCCTATAGAATTGGTAACTAAAGTAATAATTAATATATTTATAATATAGATAATATAATTTTGATTTTAGTTATTATATGTACTCATAATATTTTCAATATATAGTCATTTAGAGATTAAATTTGAGAGTAGAAATTTAAACTAAAATCTTTAATTTGATTTTGAAGTTAAAATTTATTATATGATTAAGTAATTAAAGAATTCTTATTAAAAAAAATTATTGTTAAATAATAAGTTAGTATTAAAGTTTGTAGAAACATGCATAAAGAGAGAGTTTTAATTTTAATTAAATTAATCCTAGAGCATTATATAAGGAGTATAAAAAATATTTTACTTCTAATTAAATTTTTAACATATAATAATGACTAAAGACTAATTAAAAACGAAGACAAAAAGAAGAAGTAAATTTTGTCTTATTATATATTTATATTATATAGATATATAGACTATTATATGATCAATTGCCTAGATTTTAAGGACAAGCAATAAACGTTTTAAAAGTTACTCCCTCCGACCCTTAATATAATATTTTTTAAAATTATACATAAATATTAAGAAAATAATTATATAATATTAAATATTTATATTACCCTTGTATTGAATTTTTTTTTATTATTTATTAGATAAAAAATAGTGAGAGAACAAAGTTATATTTAATACTTAAGGTAATATTTAAAACTAAGTAATTAATACTTACTTGGAAATCTAAAATATCATATACTCCCTCCGTTCTTAAAGATTATCGTTTTAGGAAGTAATTTTTGTTCCAAAAAAAAATTACTCCCCCCGTCCCAAATTATCTGCTGTTTTAGCAAAAAAAAATTGTTCCACTATATCTGATTTTTTAAGATTTCAATACATTTTTTCCATTTGTTTTCTAAATTTGCCTCTTTATCTTAATTATTGATAATCATTACTCTCATTAATACCTCTCCTCTTTTTTAAACATCCACATTCATGCCCCTCTCTCTCTCTTCAATTAATAATTGTTTCTCTCTATCTCTCTCTTCAATTAATGTGCTGCTTTCTCTCTCTCTCTTCAATGTTTCTCTATCTCCAATTAATTAGCTGCTTTTTCTTTCTCTTCAATTAATAAAAAAGTCAGCACAAAGGGTATTTTAGTATTTTTATCATACATATTAGTATCTGTGTGAGACTCTAGAACAGCAGATAATTTGGGACGGAGGGAGTATCGTTTTTTGAGTTTATCAATACAAATTAGCTATTTTTTCTCTACTTTACCCTTATTTAAATACGCGGTGGCATTGTATTTATAAAAATGCCACCGCGTCCTCCAAAAACTACGTCGTTTTGATCACAGAGTGTTATTTAAGGCGGAGTGCTATTTAAGGAGAGTACTCTTGATCCTGACTGTATATATATATATATATATATATATATATATATATATATATATATATATAGAGTCCGGATCCAGTCCGGACTCCCGGATTTTGTTAAAATCCGGACTTTTTTTTTTTTTTTTTTTTTTGCTTTTTTTTTTTTTTGAAACAACTAAAAAAAAAAAAAAAAATTTATGGAATTGGAATTTTTACATTATACAGTGTTTTGGGTGTGATTTGGATGCCTATAACGAAACATGTCTGTACAGTCTGGGCAGACTGTACATACATTGGTTGGGGTAGGTATTAAAAACACACCCAAAACACTGTATTATTGAAAAATTTCAGTTCCATAAATTTTTTTTTTTTTTTTTTAGTTGTTCCAAAAAAAAAAAAGCAAAAAAAAAAAAAAAAAATTTGGACCGGATTTTGATCCAGTCCGGACTCCCGGACTGGATCAGTTCTGTATATATATATATATATATATATATATATATATATAGAGAGAGAGAGAGAGAAAGAGAGAGAGAGAGAGAGGCCGGATCCTGTCCGGACTCCCGGACAGGTTTAAAATTCGGATCTTTTTTTTTTTTTGCTTTTTTTTTTGAAACAACTAAAAAAAAAATTATGGAATTGAAATTTTTACATAATACAGTGTTTTGGGCGTGATTTGGATGCCTATAACAAAACATATCTGTACAGTCTGGGCAGACTGTACATACATTGGTTGGTATAAGTATTAAAAACACACCCAAAACACTGTATTATGGAAAAATTTCAGTTCCATAATTTTTTTTAGTTGTTCTACAAAAAAAAGCAAAAAAAAAAGGTCCGAATTTTCTCCCGTCCGGGAGGTCCGGACCTGATCCTGTTTATATATATATATATATATATATATATATATATATATATATATATATACACACACACACACACGGTCCGGATCAAGTGTATACCTTTTATCTTACTCACCCGTGCTTACCCCCCTTTAACGACGGACCGACGACGATTCGGTCATACGATTCGGTCATACAACCGTCGTCTATACTTTTAGCAACGTTATATGTTGTCCGTCGCTAAAGGGGGTGAACACGAGTAAGTAAGATAATAGATATGCACTTGATCCTTGCTATGTATATATATATATATATATATGTGTATATATATATATATATATATATATATATATATAGTTCGGATCAGGTCCGGACTTTCGGATTTTAACAAAATTCGGACCTTTTTTTTTTTTTGCTTTTTTTTTTGAAACAACTAAAAAAAATAAAAAATTATGGAACTGAAATTTTTCCACAATACAGTATTTTGGGCGTGATTTGGATGCCTATACCAAAACATTTCTGTACAGTCTGGGCAGACTGTATATACATTGATTGGTATAGGTATTAAAAACACACCCAAAACACTGTATTATAGAAAAATTTCAGTTCCATAATTTTTTTTTTGTTGTTTCAAAAAAAAAGCAAAAAAAAAAAAAAAAAATTGGTCCGAATTTTAGGACCTGTCCGGACTCCCGAACATGATCCTTGTTCTATATATATATACTAGCAACAGTCCCGTGCCTCCGGCACTATGGACGTTGGGATTTATTCTAAATTTTGGACGACTCATATGATTTATTGAGTGAGCGAGAAATTCAAAATCATTTGTATTTTATTAGATAGATGGATGGTGGGATTTATCCCAAACTTTGGACGTCCTAGATGATTTATTGAGTGAGCGGAAAATTTAAAATCATTTGTATTTTATTAGATATAATTAGATATATAGAATATAGATATAGATAGATAGAATTAGATAGATTGTATTTTATTAGATAGATGGATGGTGAGATTTATCCCAAACTTTGGACGGCCCAGATGATTTATTGAATGAGCGGAAAATTCAAAATCATTTGTATTTTATTAGATAGATATAACACCCAACAAAACTAAATTTAAACTTTATCTTAGTTGAGGCGTTACTAGTTTGGCAGAAATATTTGACAATATCTCATATCATCTTATTCACGTCTTTTAGCCAAACAAAAACATGCACGCACAAATTAACACATTTTACATATTGTTTTAAAAAAATTATAAATTAAAATTAATATATATTAGGTGGAGATGTTACTCCCTTCGTCCCTTAATATAAGACGTTTTAAAAAAGTTTTTTTATCCCTTAATATATGACGTTTTAGAATTTCAAGTAAATATTAATTGTTTAATTTTTAATATTATTTCAAGTATTAAATATAATTTTAGTTTTCTCACTATTTTTTGCCCAATAAATAACAATATATTTTTTTAATACAAAGACAATATAGACATTTGATATTATATTTAGTATTTATATATTTATTTCTTTAATGTTTTTTACATAATTCTAAAAAGTCTTATATTAAGTAACGGAGGGATACTATTAAATGTAACTTGAGGGAGGGATAGGTAGGGGTGTTCAAATTTATCGGTTTTTTGATTTTTTGGATCGGACCGAACCGGTCTGTTCAGTATAAAAAAAACCGATCCGGTATTGGTATATGAAATTAACTACTATCAATATTTGATACGGTATGGTTCGGACCAGTCCGATTCAATTTTTTACCGATAAACACCCTTAACATAAAACAAGTTAAATACATCCTTTTGACTGCCTCCATAATCTCCATTAAGTAACTAATTAATTACTAACCACAAGCCAAAAGGAAGTAAACATAAAAAGCGAAAAATATAAAATAAAGTAATTGGCTGCAAAACTTGTAATTTTACTCTTAATGTTCCAAGTTTGAGTCATGAAAAAATGAATGTACAATTGCTTGGCTCACTCGCTAGCTGTTCGTTCGTACCAAAAAGGTGGAAACCAATTGGAATAAAATCAGTATTTTCTTTTTTAATTGTATCATTTTATAAGGAGACTTTGGGCTAAATGATACCATAACATATATGATTAGAAAAATTATATGTAAAGAAATTGAATTGAGATCAATGTGAAAATTTATACGATAAAATAAAATAAATTAGAGTACGATACGTTATTCTTAATTCTTACCTATGTGCAAGTATACGTTCCAATTATAATTTAGTTTAAATTAAACTTTTGCGGAATGATTATTTATATAATTTTTAAAAACTAAAATAAGTCAAAAGTCACGATATATAGTTTTTTCAATGAAAATATATAGATATCGAATTGACAAGGTGGCAAGATTATTATATATGAAAAATGATCAGGTCCGGGAGTCCGGACCTGATCAAAATCCGGACCAATTTTTTTTTTTTTTGTAGAACAACTAAAAAAAAAATTATGGAACTAATTTTTTTTTCCATAATACAGTGTTTTGGGTGTGTTTTTAATACCTAAACCAACCAATGTATGTACAGTCTGCACAGACTGTACAAAAATGTTTTGGTATAGGCATCCAAATCACACCAAAAACACTGTATTATGTAAAAAATTTAGTTCCATAATTTTTTTTAGTTGTTTCAAAAAAAAAGGTCCGAATTTTGATCAAGTCCGAAAGTCCGGACCTGATCCGGCCTCATTATATATATATATATATATATTAAACTTGATTGATTTTTTAAGTGAATGCTTAATGTTAAATATATAAATATTTTTTGAACTTTGAATTAATAGAAATATTTAGACCACCACGAATTTGCATATAATATTTGTGAGTACATAAATGAATGAAGATGGAATCAACAAGTGGCCAACCCAAAATGCAATAGAAGAAGTGGGAAGGCATCATCTTTTACTTGCGTGACCGACCGAGTCCGGGGAGGAAAAGAAGATGGACCCCACCGGTCGTCATGCGGTGGGCCGAATCCCTAAAATTCGTTGACCCTGGCCTGGGCTACTCATCTAAGGAAGAATGAAAGACTCTGGAAGCCAGGTTGGGAGTCCCGGCGTCTCACGTGGAAGTGCCGGGCCAATTGGGGCGGTAAAATTTTGGATCTTTCCCTTTCTTTCACAAATCCCAGACGCAATCAATGTCAATCGCCCACGAGTATGTGGACCCCTCCTCTGCCAGCTGTCACTCTCGTGGACTAACTCCCAAATTTACTTTTTGAAACTACACCTCTAGTGGTCATCTTCATATTTAACCAAAATCTAATAAATTAAATGCGGTTACTAATTTAATTTAAGATGTTGATATATGTATGTATATTCTATATGAGTCCGGATCTTAAGCTCACCTCTTATTCAATTCATTCGAGCTTACCCTCATTTAGGGACGGATCCGACGACGGTTCGGTCATGCAACAATTATTTATACTTTTAGCAACGGACAACATATAGTGTCGTTAAAAGTATAGACGATGGTTGAATGACTAAATCGTCGCCGGGTCCGTCGCTAAATGGAATGTGAGCTCGGATGAGTTGGATAAGGGATGAACTTAAGATCGTATTCTATATAAAGTCATATTTGTATATATTGTATACTTTTGTAACTATAATTTTAAAATTTTAATCAAAGAGATAATTCTCTCTTAATTTGTTCCCAAAAGTAATCATATTTTCATTTTTATTTAAAAGTGTATCATTCGTCAATTTTTATTCTTGAAAATATTGAATTTTTGTAAAAGTATAAAATGATAAATTAACAAAACAACGAACAACGACATCTTTAAAATTTTAATTTCTAAATGTTAAAAATAAAACTCTTTTACGTGGAAGGAAGGTAGTAACATTGTGTGTTATTAATTGCTATTTTGAAAATAATTTTCTAATTAATAGTTCTATTTCATATGAATGCATAAGCACATTATTACAATGGAGGCAGCAATTGCACCTTAGGTTGAAGTCATAATGCGGGTTGTAATTTTTTTCTTCTTCTTTTTTGTTTTTTTGTTTTAGGATTAATTACGATATTTATGGACAATCTAAAATTATAGTTCCTAGTCGTATGTATGACTAGTCTTCTAATTAAATAGTGTGTAATAATCATTTATATATATATATATATATATATATATATATATATATATATATGCAGCCGTTCTTTAGCGACGGACTGTCCGTCGCTAAAACCCATAATATTGCATGTTATGAGCTTTAACGACGGACAGTCCGTCGCTAAAGGCTGGTCCGTTAACGGATCAGTCCGTTTTTTAACCGGCCTATATATATATATATATTACCCTGCCAAATTTAATTTCTTTGCATTCATTAATGAAATAAAATTTGGCAAATTTTGTTTTAATGGTTGTAGTCAAAGTTAAAAAAGAGTGATGACAAGGCAAGTCGTAGTTATAGACTTGTAGTGTAAAATAGACCACAACAAGTAGAAGATAAAGGGTGAATGAAGAAGAGTGATAAAATCCCTTGTATTTCTCTTCCAACAAATCTAAACACTTAGCTCACCTTGTATTTGGTCTTCACCCTCCTCCCTTTTTATTTGCCTAGTCTATTGCACCGTTTCAAGACTCCATTTTCTCTCCCAAATTTCTTCTCTCTCTCTTTCTCTTCTTCATATATAATTATATGGCCAAAGGGAGTGGACTCTCCATTGATCCTCCAGATCCCCTCAGATTATTCTTTCCCAATAAGCCTTCACCTGTCACCATCATCAATTCTTCCTTCCCACTGCAACACCGCCGTCACCACAACCACCACAAGTTGAAGCTTGAACCACCATCATCACCGCCCATGGATCATCATCATCATCAAATTACCTCCTCCTCGATCAACAACAGGTTATCGCCACCCAATACTATCCAATTCCCAGTCAACCTTAACTGCACCACACATGATCATGATCAAGATCAAGACCAAGACCAAGACCACTCCTTGCCGTCCGATGACAAGCGGCCGATCATCGATGAGATGGACTTTTTTGCCTATAAAAAAGATGATCATCATAAATCCAAGGGACTAACGGATAACAACAGTGATGCTGATGACGATAAAGCTGCTTTGTGTGGACCTCCCTTAAATGTAAATGTAAGCATCTATACTAATATTATCCAAATTAATAAAACCATTTTTATCATTTTATTTGTATTTATTTATTAGCTTAATTGGTTAATTACTTAACACTTACTATATATATATACCACATGACAGACTGGTTTGCATCTTCTCACTGCTAACACCAGCAGCGATCAGTCAATAGTAGATGATGGCATTTCTCCAAACTCCGAAGAGAGAAGAGTTAAAAGTGAGGTATATATATAATTACCAGAAAACGCTAACATAAATTTTACTTATATATATATATATATATATATATATATATATATATATATATATATATATATGCGTACGAATTAATAAATAATATTGAATTTTAATGATTTTTCTTAATTTATTAATGTTGCAGCTGGCAGTTCTTAGAGCTGAATTAGAACGTATGAACACGGAGAATCAGCGTTTAAGAGACTTACTAAATCAGGTGACTAACAATTACAACACTCTCCAGATGCATTTAGTCACACTTATGCAACAACAGAATCAAACAACTGCGGCCGAGGATGAATTAGAACATGAAGCCGGTGATCATGGTACTAATATTAAGGTTGACCAACTAGTTAGACAACATAGTGGTAGTGGCAATATGGTACCTAGACAGTTCATTGATTTGGGATTAGGAGGTCCAATTAATGCTGAAACAGATCAAGAGCCTTCATTGTCTTCGTCCGAGGGTGGTGACCCTTCACGCGTTCGTATCAATAATAACAACAACAACAACAACACCACGACGGAGGATACAGAAGATAGTCCCAATCAAGGGTCTCAAGTTTGGGGAGGTCCGAACAAGATTTCTAGATTGAACCCAGCTAAAAATGTTGACCAAGCCACTGAGGCTACTATTAGGAAAGCTAGAGTTTCTGTTAGAGCTCGATCAGAAGCGCCTATGGTATGCACATTATTTGATCGATACACAATAGAATTTTATTGTGTTAGTAGAATTAATCATATTCATTGAATATTTTTCCGATGTCAGATTACAGATGGATGTCAATGGCGAAAATATGGACAGAAAATGGCCAAGGGAAATCCATGTCCTAGAGCCTATTATCGGTGTACCATGGCTGCTGGTTGTCCGGTTCGGAAACAAGTACGTTTACATCTCAATTTAACTCTTATAATGATCCAAACTACACCTTCTGAGTTAAATTTTCAAAAAATAATTTTTTGTCAATACAAAACCTAGCTGCAACTATTATAGATGGAAAAAAAAAACTACTCTCTCAATTCCAAAATTAGAGGTATAATTAATTTTTAATCTATATATTAAAATAACACATTTCTATTTTAGTATATAATAAAATTGCATGATATTTTTAATTTATCATTACTTTCTACCATCATTTTTAATTTTTAATATCAGTTAATATTAAGACCGATATATATATATATATATATATATATATATATATATATATATATATATATTTAGAAAGATAATTTATTTTTGAAAATATATCACAAGGAAATAGTGAGATTACTTGTACATACATTCATATTACCCCCAAGCATAATCTTTCTTACCATTTATACCCCTCTATGCCCCTTTGTTTAATTTTCAGTGATGAACTATATATATTGGCAAGAATGATGACGTCGGATTTCGATATATGTTTTACATCATTTTCACAGATATAGATGCATTGCATCATTCTTTCCAAGTCATTTTCTCCTTTCAAACTCCCTTCTAATTAAAATCTAGAAATTCAAAAATTACTACTTATATAAATTTCGTGTAATATATTTCAGTTCTACCTTGCTAGTTGAGTAAGAAATAAATCTTATACAAAACAAAATAAAAAAAATAATGGTAAAATATATCTTCAGGTACAAAGATGTGCAGAAGATAGAACCATCCTCATCACAACATACGAAGGCAATCACAACCACCCTTTGCCTCCGGCAGCCATGGCAATGGCCTCCACAACCTCATCCGCAGCCCGAATGCTACTTTCCGGTTCCATGCCAAGCGCCGACGGTATAATGAACTCCAATTTCCTTGCCCGAACTCTCCTCCCTTGCTCCTCTAGCATGGCCACCATTTCCGCCTCCGCGCCATTTCCTACTGTCACATTAGACTTAACCCAATCCCCAAACCCCTTACAATTCCAAAGATCACAAAACCAATTCCAACTTCCCTTCCAAAATCCCCAGCCACAAAATTTCAGTGGGGCCACACCAGCTACTATTCTGCCTCAGATATTTGGCCAGGCATTATATAATCAGTCAAAATTCTCCGGCCTTCAAATGTCTCAGGATATGGAAGCTGCTGCTAGATTAGGCCACCAGCCGCTTTCGCTGCCATCAATGCACCACCAAGCGCAGCCAGGGTCATTGGCTGACACGGTGACTGCGCTAACCGCGGATCCGAGCTTCACAGCAGCTCTAGCGGCAGCCATATCGACTATTATTGGTGGCTGTGCTCATCCAAATAATAGCCCTAATAATAATACCAATGTCACAACAACCAATAGCAACAACAATGGCAGCGCGAGTACTAGCAACAATAATAGCAATGGCAACAATAAAGTAGGAAATTCAAGTTTTCCAGGGAATTGAGAGTAAACTTGATTACTTTTCTCACTTTTTCTTAATTCTAAGGGTTATTTCTTTTATTTTCTTGATTTTCTCATTAGTTGGAGAGATGGAAATTGAGATTATACATGTTCATTTTTGGTGAGAGGCGGGGTTGGATAATTAAACATAAAATTGTAGTTTTTTTTATTTGTTTTTTTTTGTTTTAATAATGAGGTCTGAATGTCGCATATTGTAAAAAGGAAAAAAAATATATATATATATATATATATATAGATAGAGAATATTATTTATTTTCATTATTTTTTGTACGGATTCGGAAATTTGAGTGAAGGGTATAACATCTATTCTTCTGCCTTTTCTGATTTTTGTCAATGTTCTTGTATTTTTCTCTATATGCAGCCAAAAAAAGGTTAGAAAGAAAGTACCAAAGGGAGAGAAAAAGTTGAAAATTTTCTTTTCTTGGAGTGTTGTTTTGTAGTTAATTGGAATATTGGATGCATGCTAAGAAGTTGTATATATTAATCTATCTAATAAAATACAAATGATTTTGAATTTCCCGCTCACTCAATAAATCATCTGGACCGTCCAAAGTTTAAGATAAATCCAACAGTCCATACATCTATCTAATAAAATACATCTATCTATCTAATCTATCTAATAATGATTTTGAATTTCCCGCTCACTTAATAAATTATCTGGGCCGTTCTAAGTTTGAGATAAATCTCACTGCCCATACAGTGCCGGAGGCACGGACCCAGCTAGTTCATATATATAGCAGTCAAGAATGGGGTCAACAATACCGTCTCAAAGAATTAAGTTATAAATTGAGAGATCGAGATGTTTGACACGGAAAGAAAATATATATATAGAGAGAGGGAGAGAGATGATTTAGCTAGTTTACTTGTCTTATTTAAAAATATCTCTTTGATACCTTTTGGTCCACAATGAGTAATGACAATTAATGGACGATATATATTTCTGAGAGCTAGAAGAAGCAAGATACATATACCCACAGAAGTCCATTTAAATTGGTTGTATTTATCTTCCAAGTTGAATAATTAATAATACCATATATATATACATGCATGCAGGATATTATATTGTGTACGTATATTTATATTTATGTCAAATTTTGCACCAAGACTATCGAATTCATATATAACCGCCTTCTGCACGGGATACGGTCATGTTACATTAGCTAGTAAGGCAACGGTCATATATTAGGGTTAAGTCTTAGTACTTTGTTTGGTGGAGTGAAGAATGAATGTACGTGTTTCATATGTATGTATGGTATTGGTATGGACTCCTCTTTTTCTATTTTGTTACTACAGTTTCTTCAACCTACCTATTCTCTCTCCAAACACTTTGTTGCTTCACTTTTCCATTTAAAGATAGCGTCATGCACTTTCATATTTTGGATTATTATTAATTAAATTGAGATCGAGCTATTTAAAGTCGTCTTTTGCATGTGGTCAATATATATATATATATATATATATATATATATATATATATATATATATATATATATAATTTGCAACTCAGTCTTCATATGTCTTCATAATTCCCGTTTATATATTTGTAAAATTTGGCCCTTTTTTCTTTTTTCTTTTTTTAGCTTTTAGTTTTGTGTTAGATTAGAGAAAATCCTTATGAGTTCAATGGCTTCAAAGCTCATTTTTAAAAAAGACCTCTAAACTGTGGAAATTAAATATATATAGTAGTTTTGTTAGGAAATGACAAAGTATGTTGATTTGGAAGCTTAACTTCCAAATTGATCAAAATATATATATATAGGAAGTCCCATTTTATATAAAGGAAATATATTGCAGTAAGTAAGCAAGGATGTCAATATATCTATACTCAGAATAGCAACAAAAAAAATTAAAAATGTAACGTGCGTTTAGACGTGTAATGAAGTCAATGTGGAGTCTATATCTATATCAATATCTCACTACTCTCTCATTGAACATGTATATATAATTATATATATGTGTGTGTATTGACTGAATTCTATATATCATGTGTATACTCTGCTGATTTTACATGGCTTGATTCCTGCAAGAGTTGGCTAGCATTATATGCATCTATATCTTTACCAACTGCTTTCTCCTTCCCTTTTTGGCGACATTAAACTGCATGTGTTGAAATCAATGAGATCAGTACTTAACTACTGTTAATTTGGCAGAGAGAGTTGAGAACTAGTTGACTACTGCTCTTCAAGTTGATGCCATTGTACTGCATGTTACAAGTTCTTGGCACCTACCCAACTACTATTGAATAATGTGCTGCTATAATATACTTTTATGTATTTTAAAACAGATCTTCTTGGTGAACATGATTATATTTGAATTTCATCTATTTGTATTTTTATCTATTATTAGAGATCAAAATACAAATAAATGAAATTCAAATACACGTGTTCAATTTCCATGTCCACATATATATAGTTTTTAATTTTAAAAATCAATTTGATTAATTGTTAGTGTCAACGGATTGATTTTTGATGTATTAATTACGTACTCCATCTTAAAAAAGCTCACCAATTTTAAGATCATATAGAGGCTATTTAATTTATTTATACTACTTCTTGTTCATTAAGTCCAATATATTTGTAGTTGGATACAATATGTGGATATACTAGTGTAAATTAGAGAGCTTAATTACTTTACATACATACATACATACATACATACATACATATATTATATGGTGAATTAAATTAAGTTCATTTGATGTTTATTTGTTTTTGCAATCTCCAATGAAGATTGTCACATAAATGCGAATCTTGCAGTTTATTGATTTTCGTCTCAAATATTAAAATTTATAGCTAGTTTAATGTAGTACAATTACCCCTCTCAATTTAGCTAGGAGAGATCGAGTATATATATATATATATATATATGGGTCTCCATCCACAGCAACCGGTTGTTAGGAAGCAATCAATTTTGGCCAGCCGCTACAAGCTCTACCGGCTTATAAAAAAAAATTGTCCAAGACCGATAGAGCTTATAGCGGCTAGACAAAATAGGTTGCTCCCCAACAACCGGTTGCTGTGGATGGAGGCTATATATATATATATATATATATATATATATATATATATACGGGAAGCTTCAAGAGCATAATTCTTAAATAGCATAATGCCTTAAATAGCATAATTTTATCAAAACGACGTAGTTTTGTAAATACGCGGTGGCATTTTTGTAAATACCATGCCACCGCGTATTTACAAAAATGCCACCGCGTCCCTCCAAAACTACGTCGTTTTGATAAAATTATGCTATTTAAGACATTATGCTATTTAAGAATTATGCTCTTGAAGCTTTCCGTATATATATATATATATATATATATATATATATATATATATAAAGGAATAACTCGTGGAAAACATCAGTTCTGGACACTATTTTAACTAATTGTTATTCAACCGTCCAAAATTAGAACACTTGAATAATCATTATATTTTATCAAAGTCGTCTAAACTATTTGATTAAGCTAAACACATTTAAAAATATCGTTGAACATGATAGAACCTTATTAATATCCAACTAAATTGTTTTGGTTCGGATTCAGACTAAATATGAACATCCCAAATATGAGAAACTTTTGTGCGCATTGGGATGAGAAACTTTTGTGCGCCTAACAGTAATACACAACAAGCCGGCCTGACCTGGTCCAGCCTAAGCGTCCTTTACTTTTTGACTGCAGGCCAGGCCAGACCGAATTAGGAACAAAAAAATATGACATGTTAAGGCCTACAGACTAGGCCGAGACAGGACTCATTAGGCCCAAGTACTCTTTACTTCAAAAAATTTAAACTCAACTTCTCCTTTATTAAAGAAAGGTGAGACAAAAATCTTTTACTAGACTATGTGGGACTATGCCCAAGATTAGCCAAACCTCCATTTATTAGAGAAAAGAATAGATAAAAGCTTATATTTTAGACTATGTGGGAGTGAGACTATGCCCAAACTTAGCCAGAACTCTATTTAATAGAGAAAAGCACAGACAAAAACTTGTATTTTGACTATGTGGGAGTGGGACTATAACATGCTTAGCCAAACCTCCATTTATTAAAGAAAAGCACAGACAAAAAACTTTTTTTAGACGGTGGAAGTGGGACTATGCCGTGCTTAGCCAAACTCAACACTAGCTCAAGTGCATTGTTCTTGAAAATTTTGAACTTGACCTCTCCTCTATTTATAGAATAAAAGTAGGGACAAGAGATATTAACTAGACTATGTGAGACTTTGAAACAAAAATGCAATAATGCAAAATACAATCATACCCATGTGTACAAAATTCTTTAAAATAATTTTAATGTCTTTATGGTCTCAACAAAAAAAATATGAGAAGGCCGGGATTAAAAATTGATGTCTTTCCTCTACCAACAACACTTGTAACTAAAGTGAAAATGAGGAAAGCAACTAAAGCATACAAGAAGGCCGGAATATAATTCATTTGGATGATGCATTGCTGTATGATGTATCATCTAAATATGAGAGAGAGAGAGGCCAATTCTATTCCATCACATTAGTCATAAATAATAGAACAATTATGTGGGGTCACTTCACTTGTGATAATTTTGCTCTCACCTGCATCAATTTTTTACTATTTGGTCTACATTATAAAATCATCTACTTAGTTTAATAGAAATCTTAATCCCGTGTTCTTAAGTGGTTTAGTTTTAGGTTGTTTCGAAATATGGCTACGGCTGTTGTAATAGAAATCAGGTGCAGGGTGGGCCCATTGATACATTTACCTAGCCAGTTACAGTGCATATTAAGTTACAAATGCGCATGGACAGTCTCTTAATGGTGGAGGTGGATGTTTGCTAGAGACGGATGAGGGGGCGGTGATGTTGAGGAGATGCGATGGTGGTGGTAGTTGAGGTGGGCATTGGTAACACTTGGTAAAGAGTCCAATACTTCATGATTCATTGATTCTGTATTGACAATAGTGGCCCATAGTCTATAATCTCAAAGTCCCACATCAAATTGAACTTGAATTGAACATAAGACTTCACTCTATAATTGCAATCCTAAATTCTAATGTTTTATTTTTTAAATGTTAAGTCTCACATTGAAAGTGGGATGCAAGTATAAGGAGGATATCCTTATAAAATGACTTGTTAGCATGACCCAACTAAAGTATGTTGGATAAGTCATAGGCCTTTTTAAGTTGCAGACTAGTCTAGGCTACATTCTATTGCAGACTAGTCTAGGCTACAATCTAGGCCGGTCCAGGCTACAACTTGGGCCGCAAGGCTAGGCATTTTGGAAGGTCGGGCCGGATATGAGCCATTAATTTATTATTTGTTCTAGGTCTAGCAGGCTGGGCCTGATCGTTCCAGGCTTTGACTAGGTCGGGCTCAAGCCGGATCAAAGTCCTATAATAACTAGACAACCCATATTAACTAGAACCCGATTAATCATTTTTTGACCTATATTTTATTTCAAATTTGAATTAAAAGTTTTTTCCACTCATATTTATATATTCAAGAAGTTCAACCACGCAAGTCACCCCACCCCACACCCTTACCCACTTATCCCTACCCACTACCCACCTACCCCCAGCCACCCCCCACCCCACACCACCCCACCCCACCCCACACCACCCCACCCCACCCCCCATAACCCCACTAAAAAAAATAATATTATGTGATTATGAATATACCCCTTACCCCCCACCCCACCCCCACTAAAAAAATATTATGTGATTATGTATATACCTCTTACCCCCACCCCACCCCACCCCACCCCACCCCACCCCACCCCACCTCACCCCAACCCAACCAAAAATAATAATATTATGTGATTATGTATACACCCCTTACCCCCACCCCCACCCCCCAACCCACACCCATCCCAACCCACACCCAAAAAATATAATGTGTACATCACCCCATATTTTTTTGAGGGAGTGTTGGGTGGGGGGGGTGACTGGGTGAGGGTGGGTGGGGTATACATAATCGCTTAATATTATTTTTTTGAGATGGAGTGTTGGGTGCGTAGGTAGATAGGTGGGTTGGGGTGGGGTGGCATGGGTGGGGGTAGAGGGTGGGTGGTGTATACATAATCTATTAATATTATTTTTTTTTGGGAGAGAGTGGTGGAGAGTGAGTGGGGTGGGAGTGGGAATGGGAGTGGGGGTAAGGGGTGGGGTGGGTGGTGTACACATTATTTTTTTTGGGTGGGGGTGGGGGTGGGGGGTGGGATGGGGGTTAAGGGGTGTATACATAATCACATAATATTATTATTTTGGGTTGGGTTGGGTTGGGTTGGGTTGGGTTGGGGTGGGGTGGGGGCTAAGGGGTATATACATAATCACATAATATTATTTTTTTAGTGGCGGTGGGGTGGGGTGGGGTGGGATGGGATGGGGTGGGGTGGGGTGGGGTGGGGGGTAAGGGATATATACATAATCACATAATATTAGTGTCAAATTAGGCCTTCATGGAACCCATAACAATATTAAAATGGTTAATATGATTTTTTAACCATAACCATATGGTTCCACACACATTATCCATATTAAAAATGGTTAATATGATTTTAGTTCTTAAATAGAACTATAACCATATTTTGAAAACCAAAACCAACTCATAACCATATTTTGTCAGGCCTAGCTGGAGGGAGTAGCGGCCAACATAAAAGAATTTGGCATAAGTACTGATTATTCTAATTACTTATTATCCTTATATATACCTACTAATTAATAAATAAAATAATAAAAATTTATAAGGATAAATAGTAATTGTAAGACCTCAAATTTTATGAATAAAGATGAATTTTCTATAATTATCATTTTTTTGAATATTATGGAATGAATTTGATATAATGTTATAGTTGTGGGTAATAGTTATAAATTTTGCAAAGTACGCAAGTTGTTATATAATATTCGATTGATCGGAGAATATTCGTTTTAACAGGGAATATTCATATGACAGCACAATCATTGGTGAACCCCACAATGAAAATAACGGCGGAAGTTTTATCGTTAACTGTTCAAAACATCCGGTGTTAAAAGTACAGAAATTCACGTGGTTGCATAGTAGCACACAGTATTGATTATTGATGCTTACGTGAGAAGTCTCTCAGTTTTGTTCAATTATTGCTTTAGTAATTGTTGCATAGTATCTCACGTTAATTGATTCAATTATTGTCGATATTTTATATATTATTAAATCAATAATTGAGACGACGAAGTTATTAATATTATTATTTGCAATATTAACGATGTCTAGAAGTTCTGCCAATGAGAGGTTTGGTCACCTAATTGCGCGCCAATAGGGAAAAATTCTTATCAGAAAGGCCCCTCTTTCCTGGGAACGACCTGGTCGATTAATAGTGTGAATTATAATAATAATGATGAAGTTTTGTTTTATTAGTATTATTAATGTAATAAAACAGAAAAACTTTTTATATAAAACAGAATACTTTTATAAAGTTATTCGTTTTATTAGACTATAAATAGAATATATTATATTCTATTATGCATAGTGTTTTGCATAGTAAAATCTTTTTATATAAAACATAATACTTTTATAAAGTTATTCGTTTTATTAGACTATAAATAGATTTATATAAATATAAATCGTAATATAATAATAATATATAGATTTTTGGGGATGGTGAAGTTTTAATATAAAGATATATCCTTGGTTGAAATGAACAACTAGGCCCGTGGTGCTCGGGTGGTCATATGACGAGGGTTTGGAGCTTGATGTCGCGAGTTCAAATCTGCAGCGAATAGTTGGATAATGGCAAATTTTTTTATTTCCTAGCCATGACATCTTGGTCCGGCCGGTTTCAATTTATTTATTTTATTTTATTTTAATTTGCTGAGTCATGACATATAATGAAGAAATGAAAAAAAAAAGAAAAAAAAAAGGTAAGCCGGTACGAGCTGTACCGGCCAGATTATTTTAATAATAAATATTCATTTTGTATAACTATACTGACAATATGTTTTTACGTGAGCCTCTCTTATTAAAATAGAAGCCGGTGCAAGTATATATTTAGGCACAACAACCTGTGCCCGACTTATCAAATTTAAAATCTAATCTCAGTCTTCAAATTAATTTATCAACGGTCCGAAAAGGAGTTGTTGCACAGTTCTCATGGCAACCAGTTGCCATGGATGGGTTCCCATATATATATATATATATATACCAGGGTTAACTCGTGCCTCCGGCACTACGAATACTCATGTAATTATTTAATACCTAAAGATGAATCTAAATGAAAAATGTGAGTTACAATGTTTAAAGAGTATATATTTGATAAAAATTAGAAAATTTCGTAAATATCTGTTGTAAATAAGAAAATTTCTAATCAAGATAGACATCCTACCCAAAAAGTAAAGAAGTCAAGAATTTTGCCACAATATGTATCTACATGCTCATTATTTACAAATCGAGACTGGCAAGAAAAAAATGAATTTGTTAAGGAAACAACTAAAGCCAACATCCACATTCACTCAACAATAAAATTGACCTAGGCCAGTTAACTATATTTATTAAATTCGAAACAATCCCAATGACAATGACCTTCATATTTTCTTTAAGCACATTTAAAAGCACTCCTCCACACCTATATGTTATTGATCTATTGATTCCCTTCATTTAATTTGCAATTTTAGATGGAACATGGATTAATTAGTAAAACTAATTTAAGCACAATCAATCATATAAATGTGTCCACTAATCACTGAATACCAGTCGCTGATACATTAACAGTTAAAAGCATTGTAGTAAGGAAATAGCATAATGATACTCATTTGGTTAAAAGGTTCATGTGCACCAAATTGGTTTGGAGCTCCTTAGCCTGATTTAAAAAAAATAAAATAAAATAAGAACTTCAAAAATAATTGACCCAACCGCCAAAAAGGTAAATTTGGTCAAACATATAGCCAAAAAAATCATCTGGGCCGTCCAAAATTTGGAATAAAATCTACTGTCCATGGACACAGCTAGAATATATATATATATTGTAGCAACAAATTCAAAATAAAACTCTACAAATAATTATGTACTTTACCTTTTTTACAACACCACAGTTGGGCAATACGAAACTCATATTACAAAATGTATTAGAAAACAACTAAGTTAACAAAATGAAATGCAGACAGCCAGACTATTGAACTTTGAGGAATTCCAGCTTACGATATGACGATTAGTTCTTAAAGACAGAATACTTGGAGAATAGATGTAAATGAAAAAGAAAATTGTTGGATTTTATCTTTAATCCATAACTTGTTGGATTTTGGCTTTTTCTCAGTAATAATATCTATTTTTGCCTATGCCAAAAACAAGAAATGAAAAGAAATTAAGAGGTTTGTTTTCTGATGTATGGTATAAAGAAGCAAAACACTGGTAAGCAGTTAAAAAAACATGAACAATGATGCATTTGAAAACCATCATTCATTTGCTTTTTGATTCCCTTTATATAGGTTTAGGAGATGAGTTTGTGCTGTTACGGAGCGACATGTTTTTTTAGTTTATTTTTTTAAAGTAAAGCTCAACAATGGGAAGATGTCTCGAGGATGTTTGAGAAATGGTTGCTTTGCAAAAGAATGAATGAGCGTAGACAGACTTGACTCCGTTTTTTTCTTTGCATTCATTTTTTGTTTCAGGTTTATTGGTTGAACCGGGTATACCACTGATTTTGTAATCTTCTTGTGCTTTAGTTTTTTAATACCGAGAGGGACAATAAAAGGCAGGAGATGGGCTTTTTTTTTGGGGGGGGGGAGATTTGGGGAGAGGCTACAGCTGTACAAAATTGAAATATAATGCATAGACAGGTAAAATATAATAATTTTTAGATAATTTAAATTAACCCTCTTGGTGGGAACCGACAAATGGGATTTGTGGACCCCTTAGAAAGAAGCTATCAGAGGCGTATTTTGTAGTAAACCTGGACTTAGAGTAGACTTCTTCTGACCTCCCTGTTACATGCAGCCCAAAGAGATGGTCACCTCAGATATCATATTTAAAGTCATCTTCATTCCCCTTCTTATCCAGCGTTTCAACTGTTGTTGGGTCACCAAATTTTGATCCTGGAGCCCGTGCATGCAGGGCAATAGGAGACGTTGAAGCCAGAAGGGGAGAAGCGGAATTGAATTAGGGGCAAACTTGTCTGTTGAAGGGAAGGTTGCAGAAGACAACAGAACATGTGTAGCCTTTTGTCTTGGTGTAGGAGGCTTCTCTTGAGTAAGGCAAGACATAGTACTGCTACCAAACTTCATAGAACTAATGGGCTCCAACATGTTTGCTATCGAGCCAAGACATACTGTAACACCCCCTTCCCGAAAAGGAAATGGAGGTCACGCACAAAGCACAACAAACCTCAAAATAGTAAACTGAGCACTAATAACTTCAACATATGTAATAATGATATCCACCAATAAAGTACTAATTATAATTCTACAACTAGAGTCAAAATAATCAAAACTTAAAAATCGAAACAACCTAGATTGATGGTCAAAGATAACTCTCTCATTACACTAGCCCTGAATCACCCCTGCAAACCTGCCGGAAGAAAAACACAGCATGAGCCAATTGCCCAGTACGGATATAAAGGTACAAAAGATATACAACTGAAATACGAAATCAACATAGACAAAATATTGCCTCTGACAAAAATAAAACTCCAAAGATATGAATAGAATATATCTAAACCAACGGGAATAACGAAACAAACAGAGGAATAAAGAAAATAATGAACTTAAATAACTAACCCAATTAATTGAAAGGAGACGAAACAAACTGAAACGAAACGAACAAAACTAATACCATAAAATAATAGGCTGAAACAAATGGCTGGGGTTATTTCATACCGATTGAGCTCAGAAATATACCTTACCACATAGGTAAGTCAAAAGAATGCCACACAGGCAAGTCAAAACCATGCCACACAGGCAAGTCAAATTATGCCACACAGGCAAGTCAAAACCATGCCACACAGGCAAATCAAATGATGCCACACAGGCAAGTCACACATTGGGCCGCGAATCCAAATGTATGCAAATCGGATAGGTGTGTTTGGCACAACATCACCAATCCGCAGAACAGAAAACTAGGGTTAACCCATACGCCTCCCCACAACAAAACATCAAATGGCCCATTTACTCCGGAGCCCAAAATGGAGACGCCGTGGACTAATCACACCGCCACGGAAAGTGTCATGTCTCTCGTGCCAAGACGACATGCCTGTGGTACCCCCACAGGTGGTTATAGCTCAAGTATACCCTACGATATATTCTAACAAAAATACCATGTCACAACACATGCGACATAATACCAACAAATGGGCTCTATATGTACATGTTGAACCAAATCAAATTACAGTCACAAGATTTCAAAAAGAAGGTAGCAACATGTACCGCTCTACAATTATCAAAATAAATAGTACTAATCATGATAACCTAATTCAAAGAGTACAAATATGAGTCATATGTATCAACTCCACAATGAAATAAATATATCAATTTCACAAGAAATAATTATGTGAAATAATAACAGAAATTCGAAACGAGGAACAAAACGAACAAATCAAATTTAACAAAGGTATCGCTGAAAGAGTACGAAATCCGTACCTGATACTTCCAAGCCATTTATAGCACACTCCACCAAATCTTATCCTCAAATGCCAACGATATCAAATACGAAACGTCATTCACAACCTAAACATATTCACCTCAATTTAAATAATCCAAACTAATAATCCCCAAAATAATTCATAATCTATTTAATATGCCTTTAATCAATTATTAATACTCCAAAATTTATATTCCAAATATACTCGTTAGACTCTCTCCGTTCGAACTAATCACCAAAATAATACATTTATAAGTGGTATTATAAAATATTATTTTTCTTTAATTATTATTCTTTTACATTAAGCTATAACTAAATAATTTATTACATATTATGCAAATACCTAATTTTATAATATTTGGTTAAAACTAATTCTTCCAAAACAATTTATTTATCAATTACCAACCATACTAGACCAAGCTGCTTACTACAATTTTCCAGAAATTATTATATATATATAAAAAATTTCTGAAACTTCCACATATCAATATTCTCTCAAATCATTAGCATATAAATATATATATATATATAAATTCCTCAACAATTCCTGCGATGATATATATATATATATATATATATATATATATATATATATATATATAATATTGTACCAATGAGGCAACGATCATATATATATATATAATATATAAAATACCGTAAACACACACACACACACACACACACACACACATATATATATATATATATATATATATATATATATATATATATATAACACACTCTAAGCACATATATATGTATAAACATATTCCAGGGATCATATATAACATATAATATATATAGTCTACTGCAAACATAATCCAGGTGATTTGAAGGAAAAAACAATGTTTTTTTTCATACATAATCTTTTAAAAACTAATTTGAGTTCTTACCTTTGTTAAATGAATCCCTTTCTTTTATAAGGTGTAATATGATTTCTTTTTCCTCTCTTTTTCTCCCTTTCGTAACAGTGGCTGCGCCTCTTCTTTTTTTTCCAGTCCGTTATCAGAGGTACGTGAAATAGATTAGGGCTTAACTATTTATTTATATAACTGATGAACTCTCCTAATTTTAATAAGATTTTAATATTACCCAAATACAAAATAGACCCAATTAGTATAAAAGCCCAAATTAATGTAATCACATACTTATTATGGTCCACAATAATTAAATACAATTTGATAATTAAATACAATTTGATCCAAATAAAAACAAAGTCCAATTAATGTTTAACAATTAAATATATTTTTTTTTCGGGTATTACACATACTAAGTTAAAATTATGTAACGAAAAAATATATGACCAATTCAATCAATAACAGAAACAAAAGAAAAAAGTTAGTTTGCATATAATAATAATAATAATAATAATAATAATAATAATAATAATAATAATAATAATAATAATAATAATTAAAAAAAAGAAAATAATGAGATTTACCTATCGCAATAAGGTGGGAAATTGATAAGTCCTTACTTAAAATGAGATTTAACCAAACATTACCATAATCCGGAAACTTACAACAACTGGAACAAAAAACTCAACAAAGATTTGATACAGAACAACTTAAAAACAGGAAAAAAACTCTAAGGAAAAAATGATGGCATGTACACAATCACAACTGAATACGAACATATATGAGTGAGTGAGTGTGTGGAGCAGAAAAGAAAAGCCCTAGAGTTGAGCACTTGAGCTGATGATTCGGAGAGAACTTAGCAGTCAAATCTATTAATTTCTCTCCAGCTGTGATGTAATAATAACATCAAATTTGAGAGTGGTTCTATTAGATCATTTATGTATATTTGTTGGACTTGGCCACTTTGCTATCATTGCGTCATACCTAGACGAACCTCAATAAATACACAAAAGCTTTATGAAACAACACGTGTACAGCAGGACTCTTCATTTACATTTTTTCTATCAATTACGTGGTAAGTTTTGAAATTTATGGTAATACATAATAGCAGCAAGACTCTTTTTTAGAATTGGTATCCACGAACACATAATTTCAGAAGGTATGGGGGTGCATTTGCGTTTCAAGTGAAATCAAAACTCAACCTCATTCAAAATGGTAACGATGAATTTCAGACAATTGAAGCCTTTGTTTAATAAAAAAAGAGGTTAAAATGTTACCATTCATTTTAGGCCAAAAAAAATTAAATACATATAGCTCAAAATATTTGACAAATTAATTCACAAAAAACTGAAATAAGTTAGTTAAAAAAAGTACAACGTACTAATTTGTACTCTACCTACTCTAAGAATTAGCATATGTACCCATTCATCTGACATTTGGATTGCTCTGTATAGCAACCTTACTGTATATCCATGGAGATTAGAGGCATTGCTAATTACAACAATAAAGAGCATGCCAAACTTCTTCTTTCACATAATTTCCAGCCTACTAAGCATAGCATGAAGATCAGTACTTTTTAGGAAGAAAATGCTTGATAATAAACATAGAATATAATTTATAAAAGCTCAAAATGATGAAATAGAAAACAACAGGTGCAACACTTACCCATTATATTGAGTCAAAACAATAGCAGAAGACAATTGTGTGAAAGAAAGATAAGTTTGAGGTGCAGTAGTACATCTAATAAATTTTAGCATAAAGGTGCGTGCAACTTAGATAACTAACAATATAAAAAGTTTAAATTCTGCAGGTTCAATTCTATGGCTACAGAACATAAAGGACTCTTGATCAACAGAAAATAATAAAAAAAAATGTAAAATTAGAACTGATAACTGTGTATTCTGCAATATATATTAAGCTATACTAATCAGTTTTAACACATGCAGTGCATAAATTTGAGATATTAAAAATCATCAAGCATCATATATTTTCAAAGGTGCCATCTAGTAAACATTTAGAAAATGAAACTGTCGTGCATTGATTTATAAACAGCTGTTGGTGACATAATATGACATAATAATACAAAATATGAGCATACATATAAGAGATATCTAATGTGAAACTTCTATAATATGTTCTATTCAGACATCCCCAATCAAGACATGTGATTTGAAAACTGTAAAGTAAAGTAAAATTTTCATTCAAAGAACCACAATAACAATAAACACAAAACAAAAATAGAAAGTGCTAAAGAAATCTACAGTTTGCACCATTGTGCAAAGTCTAGAGAAAACAAAACCATTAGCCTCATTGACTACTAATTAAAATTTTCAAGAAACAGGAAATAAAAATAGAAGACTTGAGGAAATAAACATCTGTCTCTAGGAAACCAAAAACCAATTAAATAAAACTCAGAATGTCACAAAAAACACTATGAACGTTCATTTTCTTCAAGTACGTTGTGACTCCATATGATTAGCAAAATTAAGAGACCCATATACAGTAATTTTAAACTCATAAATAGAGTCATGTATACACATTATTACACATTGTTGTAAAAAATCTACAAAACCCGCAAAAGGTATAAGCCAAAATATAATGGGCTTGCTTCAAAAATCTACAAAACCCAGTCGAGCTAAAAGTGAAAATAATGAGTTTTGCTTTAAACATGTATAAAACCCACAAAAGCTAACAAAAGCTTAACAACATAAAGGGGCTTGTTTCAAAAATCTACAAAACCAACAAAAGCTAAAAGACAAAACATAATGGGTTTGCTTCAAAAATCTATAAAAAAAAGCTAAAACATAATGGGGTTTGCTTAAAAAATCTACGAAACCCATAAAAATCTAACAAAACCTTCAGCAACACAAAGGTTTTTTTTAAATCAATAAACCGAAAAAACTAAAAACGTAAAGAAGAAGAGGCTTACCCTGGTAGAGGATTATCAGAACTAACAGCAACAACCATGAATTCCACAAACAGGGAAAGAGAGAGAAAGCAAACTCAAAGAAGAGTGAAGAAAAGTTGTGACCATGCTACAAATCCAAAAGGGAATCCATAGAAATCAACAGAAATGGAAAGAAATCTTTCTCATTAAAAGTCCCCATTATTTCACCAAAAAACAAAAATAGTAATTTGATTTTCTATAAATTTCTCACCGTTTCTCATTTCCACTATGAGTTACCACGATTTACAATGACTGATTTGTTCAAGTGAGTTGTGTATAATTTCAAGTTTGAAATCCACGCCTTCATAATGTACCTTGATACTCCACAGGAGACTTTAGCAATTAAAAAAAATCAATTTTATGTGCCTCTTTTTATTGCCATCAATATATGCTAAGAATATAATTCCATAACATTATATATGTGTATGCAGAACTTACAAAATTTTCAAATTTGCAAAGTTTGCAAGCTGTTCAGGAATTCCTCCCGTAAGATAATTATTATTTATATACTTGGACATTTGAGTTGAAGGCGAACCATAAATAACTATATGGGCAAAGTGAATATCATTTGAAGTAGTTCAAATTTCATTCACTTACAGGTTGCGTAAAAATGAAAAGCACCCCTCAATACGAATGAGTTCCCTAATAAATAGTTGAACCAACACTTAATAAATTCAAGAATAAGCTACATATTATAAAAATGATAGAGCAAGTGCATAAAACTAAAGACCATATCAAAAGATAAACAGGAAACCAAAATCAGTAAACAGGATAGAATATAAACATCCACAAAAGTCGCAAAGTGAACCAAAATTACATGAAATGTAATGATTTTAGGTTGATAAGTGTGGGCATATATAATTAGACTTATTGAAAAAAGAAAACAATAAATTAATCACCTTACAAACAACAAACATTAGAAAAAAATTTGGAGAAAACTAAGTTGAAATCATGTAACGAAAAAATATATGACCAATTCAATCAATAACAGAAACCCAAGAAAAAATTAGTTTATATATAATAATAATAATAATAATAATAATAAAAGAAAATAATGAGATTTTCCTATGGCGATAAGGTGGGAAATTGATAAGTTCTTACTTAAAATGATACAGTAATCCACCTACCCTCAAGGCCTTCCTCTTGAACCTATTCATTAATGAAAACAACTTGAGTCTTGACTTGACAACATCTCCAAGAGGGACATTTGAAGCCTTTTTAAAATTTAGGAGCAATGGATGCTCTGTGAGCAGAGGAAATTAATTTTTTAGCTGAATATGGTAAAAAAAAATTGTTAGATAAGTAAAACAATATTATTCAGAATGACGCAAAAGGGGGTGCCATTCCAATCAGTGAAACAACATGTGAATCCAAAAAGAAAAACAACCTGCAAAGCAAATAAACCCGAAATTCCTATACATTCGAATTTACCCCTCTAATCTCAAGGAGTCCTCAAACTAAACTCTCCCAAAAATTCAGTAAAGGAAACAACATAATTTGGATAAGTGAGACTCCAGAGGGCATCTGCATCGATAACAATTGCTACCAAATAATTTGGGCATATTTTTGCTTTATCAACAAAGTTTTTCTTTTCTTTTCCCTTTCATTTTTTTATACGGATAAGTTCTTGGGAACCATGTGTTATTTAATTTATAACTTCTTTTTCCCTCTTTCTTAATCCCATTTAAAATGTTCAATCTTTTCAATTCTTCAACAATCTTTTGACTCAAACCAATAAAATTGAGCCACATTGAATAATAATGAAGGGTGGGCTCCATATTTGATTTATACCAAATAAGAAATATGTTACTGGTGATTATCATGGGGCTTGATTAATTCCAAAGGTACTAATCTAGAAGTATGCAAGAAATAGTATCTTCCACAATTACATTATAAATATGTAATAATAGATATCCAAATATTAAAATTAAGCTAGATTTTAGTGCATCAACCACGGTCGACGGTGCTGTGGGTTGGTCAGTCAAGAATTATCGTCTCATTCCCTAAGGATTTATGATGATTTATATTTTTTTATAGTGTTTGACTTAATTATCTAATGATTATGTGTGAAGCATGAACTTTATTTTGTTATATAATTATTGTATTATTTATACCTTTTTATAATATACTATTATGATATATTAATTCTACTGATAATATATTAATATTGTGTACATTGATTTTTATATAAAGAATTTTTTTTTTGAAATATCATATTTAACTAATAATGTGAAACTAATGTGTTTGAAGTATTTATTTATTTATTTCTGAAAATAATGTGTATATAAAGGAAATTATTTTTTCTTTATCTATCACTCTATTGCTGCTATTGTTTTTTACAAACTACTGCTACTAACTCTTCCTACAACTGTTGTTGAATTAATGTATCTCATTGCCTCCATTAACTACTCTCTATTTGAGGCAGCTTGGATGGTGTCCTTCCATCAATCTTTGTTTTCGGATCTTGTTTGAAAATATAGATTCGATCTGCAGCATGCTTGAATGCGAATAAATCAAACAAAACTTGTGTTGTTGTACTTGTTTTTATTCTAGTAAAATAAAAAACAACTTCTATATAATGGGAGTGGTTAGCATGAAGTGAACTTCTTAATAAGTTCACACCATGGCTAATACAATATACTGACATGTAGACGGAGAGATCACCCTCCTGTCACTGTGTCAGTATTATATTGGGCATGATAACCCTTGTTGCACTGCTATACTAATGCTCCTGGGCTGCTGCACTACTTCAACCTACTGCAAACACTTACACTACTGCACCACTTCACTAATACATTGTTGCCAACATATTTCCACATTGAAATGCTCTAATTGCTGCTACATAATACTAACTTTTATTGGACTATTAAACCATAGATGACGAAAGTCTTCTTTTACTTTTTTTGATCCCACACAACCACTGCAAGCCTTATTCTTGGTCTTAATTCTACACAACTGAACTTTTTCTCAAAAATAGCTTCATATCTTAACCAAATATTCCACATAGTAGTTGCAGCGAGCTATTATAAACTCACCAATGACTCTCAATTTTTACTTCTAAAATTTCACTGATTCAAAAGAAGATACACTGAAATTACTTACACCCAAAACCACTTATCCGACCTTCCTATAAAACAACAGATATGTCCTATCTTTGGATCCATTATTTCCATGTCAATGTTACCCACAATAGATTAAGAGAAGACGGGTACTGTGGACCACAATTATAAAACCTAATCAATATCTGGCATGTAAGGTTCTAGATGAAGGGTAGTGTGTCGTTTAGAGTAAAATGATATAAACCAAATGACAATGACTTGAGATGCTATGCATCCTTTAGAGAGAAATTACCAAGCACTTCAAACTTTAAAACCCAGATAAACCCTGACCCCCTCCTCTGCCACCGTTTTGTGGGTTAGAAAGAAAACCCATAATATGACTAACTATAGGATGATAAATTACAGGGTATTAACACTCATGAAATACATAAAAATCATCATTAATTAGAGCTGCATAATTCAAGATGAATGCCACCAGACATTTTAATATTATAATATTATAGTTTACTTTCTAAACTTAAAAAGTTGCATGTTTGAAAGTGTTTTTAGACCGAAACATTTTTTTGTTAATTTAAGCTCAAGCAAAGAGTTTTGCACGTTCAGTTTACCCCGTGAATATTCCTCATTCCTCAATGTTTGGACAGAGTTAGAAAGGGTGTCCAAACAAGGCCCAACCAACTAACAACATATACCAAAGAGATCCACTAATATTCTCAAACAGCAGGCCCTACAATCTTCAGGCCTAACCCAAGCACCCCCGGGAACAAGAAACCCGGTCCATTATATGAGCTAATTGTAACCTTGGTTCGTTAATTTGGTAACTATTTTTGATTTCATGTTTTATATGTTTTTATTTTATATGTTTTAATTTGCTTACATTTTTTCTCAAAACAGAAACAATTACCCAACACTATTTTTCGTTTTTGATATAAAAAATAAATAAAAATAATTACCAAACAAAATATTTTTGATATCTTCACAAATCCCCTCCATTTAGAAAACAATATTACCCTTTTCTAAGTTTTTATTTAAATATTGGTATAGGGGGGCTCTTAGATATATCTTTAATTATTTTTTATATTAAATAATTCCAAAGAATAAGAAAATTTATCAAAAAAGTTAATAATAAAGTGCTCAATGGCAATTTTGATCCATGTTTTCACTTTAGTCCTTGAAGAAAATATAATATACAAATCTTCAAAATGAATATTCTGTATAGTTCTTCTATGCAAACAAAAATATGAGACAGAGATATTGTTGTATTTAATTTTCATCTATTTATATTTTTATCCTTATTAAGAGTCAAAATATAAATAGATAAAAATTAAATGCACTTCTGTCTAATATTCTTGTCCTATTTTTCTGTAGGCCTAGACTTTTTGTATTATGTTTCAAAAAGAGAGGGGTAAATAAATACTTCTGCAATAAAAAAAATTAATATTAATTTTTTTGATAAAATTTGGGTGATTGGGTCGGAATGAAAGTGGTTAGTATTAAGTTTATTTTGGAATAAGTTGATCAATTAACCAATTGAATTTTATACGCAAACGAAATTATATATGTGTCAGTATTCTATTAACCAATTAATTAACTTATCAAAAAAATAACTTTATGCTAACCGGTCGGAATAACCACGACTAGTATTTAAATTAATACTCCATCCGTCCCAAATTAACTGCTCAATTTTGACTTTTTAAAGTCAAATTGACCATTTTTAAAACTAATCTTTTTACTATTTTTGCTAAAATATAGGTGAAGAGATTATAACCAAAAGAAAGTATATACAATTTATTACTAATCCCAATTTTTATAATTTTAGAAATATATTTATATATGCTTAATTATTAATTATAAAAATAGTCAATTTGACTTAAAAAAATCCAGTTAATTTGGGACGGAGGGAGTAATATTTATCGGGCAGGTATAATTGCCAATTATTTGTCCACTTTTGACTTTTTGTACAAAGGAAAGTAGTAGTCCAGTTTCTAAGTTTGGTTATTTCTGTTAATTGTTTTATCCATATCCTCTTCCTTTCCTCTCGATTCTAAGGTGAGTAGAAATGTTTACTTAGCAGCCAGTGTCTTCTTTTGATATATGTGATTTCTTAATATTGTTGTGAAGTGGTTAATTTCTTAGCTTTTGTTTGGTTGATCAGAAACTAATTAGGAATTTAGAAGAAAAACCGGAAATCTAGAATATTGTGATCTATGATCATGATTGCAGGCTTTACCAAATGTTAATTTATTTATTTTTACTTGTGATTATTAGTTAAGAGTGTAGTAATTAGGTTTCACATTCACATACTTTGTACTTTTGATTGGAGGAGTGAAGTTTTTCGTTTTGAATTTGCACAAGTTATAGTTGATTCTGTTTGTTTGTTGTTTGGGTTAATTGACGATGATGATATCCGCAGCACTGATTCTTTGGTTTCAACATCAATCACTTTCTAGAACTTATGTTCCTTCTTCTTTTTTCCCCCTTTTTTTTAATAAAAAAATATGTATTTTTGCTTTGGAGGAAACTAAAAGGAAATCAGAATTGGAATTTTATGTTTCTTTTTGTATTGTTTTCCGAAGTTATTACAAACCAGCTCAACAGAAGTGTTTAGACGTTGACTAAATTTCATTTTTTTTGTTTCTTTGGTTTGCTATAACTTTAATTTTGAATTAGAATTTAAATGTTTCTCTTTCCTCCATTTATCTCAAACTGGGGAGAGTGCTATGACCGGCTGATATTCACATTCTCATTTCATTCCTTATTTAGTAACTAAATATAGTTATTGTGATGGGTTTTACAGTTTTTGACATGGGTACCAAATTTGGAGTGAGTTTGGTTGCATTCGTCCTGTTGTTGCTTCTGTCTCCAACTGTATTTTCTTCATCCAGTGATGGATTGATCAGAGTTGGATTGAAAAAGAGGAAATTGGATTCAATTAACCGCCTTGCCGGAGATGTAGACTCAAAGGAAGGTAATGCTGTACGAAATTATCGTCTCCGTGGAAATTTGGGGGATTCAGATACTGATATCATCGCCTTAAAGAACTACATGGATGCTCAGTATTATGGTGAGATCGGTATTGGCACGCCGCCTCAAAAGTTCACAGTGATTTTTGACACTGGAAGTTCTAATCTTTGGGTGCCCTCTGCAAAGTGCTATTTCTCGGTGAGTTTCTTCTTGATTCTCTGAAGTTCTGGAAAACGTTTCCCCTTCCCCTGCATCTATTTCCTTTGCACAATTTATGGTTTTGTATATGAATGCAGGTTGCATGCCTTTTCCACTCCAAATATAAGTCGAGCCATTCAAGCACCTACAAAAAGAATGGTAAGAAGTTTTTTCTGTTTCTGAACTTCTTCATCATATTCATAGATACTTCCAGTAGTGAATTTTCCTTATTTACCCTTAATTGGTAGTTGAAGTGATCAATAACTACGTTGTCCATAGCTGACTGGCCTTGGACTAATTGACTATGAAATAACGGTGACGACTGAAGACTCGTTGAACATTGAAAAGAACAGAAAAAATTTCTGGCGCGAGGAAGTCAAATAATCAAATTAAGAAACTGAAGAAGAACAAGTTCATCATAAACACTTCATGTTCTGCTAATCATATACGGCAACCATGAAGCAAAACTATATTCAGAAGTTTGGGATTACTTTTGATTCAGAAGTCATTTAAAATGAAAATTATGGGGTGTTCTATTTTCCAGTGAGTTCGGGTAGCAGAATAAAGAGTCTTTATTATACAGAAAACTGACGCATGAATACGTTATCTTTTTAACTTGATCCTCACATCCTGTTCTTGAAAATAAAATATAGTATAATGCAAATGAAGAAGCTTAAGACGAAACAATAAAGAACTTAGAAAATGTCATAAGGAGTATGAATCGTATGCATCCCATCAATATTGATGTGCATGGTCTCTCAATGTTTCCTTCTTATCTCTTAGTGGATGGTTTTCACTTTACATAAACAAAGGAAAACTTTATTGGATGTGAACATGGTTTGAAATTATTGATGTTGTCATTTCTGAATCAGGCAAATCAGCTGCAATTCATTATGGAACTGGATCTATCTCTGGTTTCTTTAGCCAAGATAGTGTCAAAGTTGGTGATCTTGTTGTTAAGGAACAGGTAACTTTTGAGAAATTCAGCATTTGAGTTATCGTTATTCTCTATTGTAGTTAGTGTTTCATGCTATAGCATTTCTGGTTACTAGGATTTTATTGAGGCCACCAAAGAGCCAAGCATCACATTTTTGGCAGCAAAGTTTGATGGCATTCTTGGACTTGGATTTCAAGAGATCTCTGTTGGCAATGCCATTCCTGTTTGGTAGGTTTATCTGCCTGCTTTAATCAATTGATGGCTGTGTTATCTAAAATTGTTAGTTCCATGACCTAGCTTGCTGAATTTATCAAGTTGTATATGCGGTGCTTTCATCTTGATGCATTGATTTATCTTGTTCTTGCCCTTTTCTTCTCTTATTATTATTTTTTGTAACCATAGAATGTTAATGTTTTTATTAGCAACTGAAAATGTTTGATGATTTAGATATCTGTGACTTTGTATAGGTACTCTATGGTTAATCAAGGTCTTGTTAAGCAAGCAGTTTTCTCATTTTGGTTTAATCGCAATGCTGAAGAGGGTGAAGGGGGTCAACTTGTTTTTGGTGGGGTTGATACTAATCATTTCAAGAGCGAGCACACATATGTTCCTGTAACTAGGAAGGGATATTGGCAGGTGGGCCTTCTTAGACTTCCCTGCATGAGTTTGCATGATTATTCCTGTAACCATGTGTTATACTTCATTCTTGCTGAATTTAGTTGTTTTTCTTGTTTTCAGTTTGATATGGGTGATGTCCTAGTTGGTGGTGAAATAACTGGTAATTTTGGGAAACCCTGGTTTGTGATCTTGTTAGGAGACAATAAATTTCAATATATATCATTTCTCAAAATTATTAGAGCCATGTGCTTGTGAAGAAGGACTTGAGAGATGCATGTTTTTGATTTCAGGATTTTGTGCTGGCGGTTGTTCAGCAATTGCAGACTCTGGAACCTCATTGTTGGCGGGACCAACTGTACGTATTTTATGCAGCACAAGAAATCAAATCTCATGATATACAAAATTTCTTACTATTAGCTGCTAGTTCATAAATATTTTGAATCAAAGAGACTATGTACTGAAAAAGCACGTGGAATTACACTTGAACTGTAATTATGAATCTCTTATTCTGTGAATAGAGATTTATAGTCTATTTTAATTATATATATATTTTTCGCTTTTCTAATTTTTCTTTTGAATATAGGTAAGAGGGCTTAAGCCATTTTTTTCGATCATATATGTTACTTGATCAGTTCTTTTATATCATACATCTGGCCATGTTAACAATATCTCTGAAATTAATGAACTGTAATATGGTTTCAACTACATTATCTCTTTTGATGTGAACCCTAGCAGCTTATTTTTTTGGTTCTCTGAAGTTCGATAGTTGGTTTTCTTTTCCCATATTTGGCGCACTGTTGCTAGTATTCTAGAAGGCGCAAGTTACTAACTTTTGTTGTTTGGAATCTCGTCAAACAACTGATTGAGTTTAAATACAATTTGTTCATGTTTTGGTGCATCTATTCATGTTTGTGGACTGTTGCTGCTTATAAGGTTATACAGACCCTTTCTTTTCTTGGTCAATAGAGATGTGGGTGGTTCAATTTTCTACTCAGGACCCTAATAATCAATTATATTTTGCAATCTAGCATCTAGATTTTCCTTCTATGTGCATCCATTCTCTTGCTGTGCACATCTTCACTTTACTGCTATTAATGTGCCTACCTAGATTAACACCTTCTGGTCATATCATATTTACAGACTGTAATTACTCAAATTAATCATGCAATTGGAGCTTCAGGGGTTATAAGCCAAGAATGCAAGTCTGTGGTTTCCCAGTATGGCAAGACCATACTGGATTTACTGTTGTCTGAGGTAAATCATGATATGTACTCAGTTTCTTTCATTTCCTTTCCTTGATAACATCTTTTTCTTTCTTTAGTACGACATTTTATTGCTCTTTCCCACCTGATAAATAACAGAAATTTAGTGCTGGTGCCTGTTGGTCTAGTTTACGTTCATCCTCAGTGTTTTGTTTTACTAACTTTGCACGTTGCAACTGATTTTGGGTTTTATTGTTGGTGTTTCATAGGCACAACCCCTGAAAATCTGCTCTCAAATTGGCTTGTGCTCTTCCCGTGGTACTCATGATGTTAGGTCAGTTTCAACCTGTTGCTGTAGTGACTAGAATAGTCCTATTAGTTGTAGTCATCATTTCAACTGGTTATAGATATAAAATTTTTATATTTAAAAGTTGACTACCATAACTGATAACTATGAAATGGCTAGTTTTGCTTCAATTGTTTCTGATTAACTATCATTCAGTAATATAGGTTTTAATCAGTAATTAATATTTACTTGGATGGTACAGTATGATAATTGAAAGTGTGGTCGACATGAACACTGAAAAGTCTTCTGGTGGTCTGCATGATGAGATGTGTACTTTCTGCGAGATGACAGTTGTGTGGATGCAAGGTCAACTTAGTAGAAACAAGACAGAAGACAAAATTATAGACTATGTTAATGAGGTGAGTAGCGTCTGTTTATTCATTTTTAGTTTATCTCATTCCATCAAAGGCTTATGCGCTTGTCTCTAACTGCAGCTATGTAACCGACTGCCTAGTCCAATGGGAGAATCAGCTGTTGATTGCCACGGTCTCTCTTCCTTGCCTCGTGTTTCTTTTACACTTGGTGGTAAAGTATTTGACCTCTCACCAGAACAGGTAATTGTCATGTGTACATCTAAGTTATATATGGCGCCATATAATAATAATAATATTTTTTCTTTTATATCTATCAAAATAATAGTAACAATGATTACTCCAAGAGAGGTTATATTCTGTTGGATTTCATTTTAGCAATTAACTAGCAATTTCTCATCACACGGTTAATTATGAAGGATCATTGTTATTTCTGGTTCGTTAATTTGCTAGATGTTCCAAAATGATTTATAATATCTTTATCTTGTAGACAATCATTTGTGATGTGAGTAACTAATGTGTTAGTGACACATTATCTGGGATCCCAAATTTGGTAGAAATTTTGGGACCTCTAGCAGTAATTTTTAACGAGTAATGCTATGGACACAAATTATAAACAAAAAGTTGTGCACAAACGGTATAAAAAAGAGAGATAAAATATGAGGCGAGACCTACCGTTGGAATTTTCAACATATTTTTCTTGGTACGCAATAGTTGAGTCCTACCATTGGTGTACAATTTTTTGTCTTTGTGTATAGTTTGTGCATATAGAATAATTCTTTTTAATAATATGGTGCGCCTTCAAACCGCTGATCTTCTCCTTTTTTATTTGAACCACTGCCTGATAATAATTTAGTGAATTAGACATTTAAGTTTTTATATGATACTCCATCCATTCCTTAATATAGGTCGTTTTAGAGTTGTGCACAAGTATTAAGGAAATGATTGTAAAACATTAAATATACTATCAATTGTCTATATTGCCCTTGTATTGAAAAAATGTGTTATTTATTGGGCAAAAAATAGTGAGAGAACCAAAGTTATACTACCTCCGTTCTTAAAAGATTGTCGTTTAAGGTTTTTGCACATGGATTAAGAAAGTATTATTTACTAAGTAAAATTTGTTTGAAATTCCATCACTACCTCTTTATGGGAAGTTGAAAACTATTAATACAAGGAAGAGAATTTTTTGGGACAATGAGAGAAGGTAAGGGTAATATAGGAAAGTAAATAATTTATTCTCCTCGAAAGTTGTAAACGACAAACTTTTTGGAATAAATTTTTTCAACAACAATCTTTTAGGAACGGAGAGAGTATTTATTACTTGGGTTAATATTGAAAATTAAGCAATTAATGTTTACTTGAAATTCTCAAACGACTTATATTTGGGAACACAAATATTTCTCTAAAATGACTTATATTAAGGAATGGAGGGAGTATCAAGTAGCAACAGTATTTATACATTATATTATGACGTGCATTATTTTTGCTAATTGTATATGTTTTTTTTTTCAGATCAGATTTAATCTTAGGCACGTGGAGAAACAACCCTGAAATTTATTAACATTAATAATGGCTTAGATTATTTTATTTTATTTTGTTATGTTTTTTATGTGTTTGATGATATTATTAGATGTGACTCTGTAGTGTCAAGACTACTTACTTCGTTTACCCTTTGATTGTGTATGGGCGAAAATAGTTCTCCAATAACCAACTTGGACCAATATATTGAAAACTGTGTGTATTCATTAATTTTTGCAAAAAGTTCCTATTCATCTAAGTTGATATTAGAATTTTCTGGTAATACACCGGTGAACAGGACTGAACTGTTCATATAGGATGTTACCTGATACCGGCAATGTGTCAGATATTACTTCTAGATAGAGCATTCATGACTGGTTGGCGAAGGAATATCCACTAAAATATAGGTTGTGAGTCAGATATATTGAATTTAAATTTCAGAAGGACCTGGTAATGAGAGAGCGCCTCTAGGAAACGATACATATGAATGTTTGATTATGTTAATATAACTACCTTTAGATGGGCGTATTATGTACTTTAAAAAAGAAAAGGAGAAACGAAAAGATAAAGAGTATACAATATTTGGACTTCTCCTTCATCAGATGGAATGCGTCTTTCTCCAATATCTCTTCTCATGTGTCCTTCTGCATTGATGATTATGAAATTCAGTTATCCATTATTCTCTTGCTCTTGTTGTTTTTGTTTACGGTGGTATTATATTGACTGAACAATGCTGATGCTCTTCTTGTTGGATGGTGGTGGCTGTCACTGATCAGTACGTCCTTAAAGTTGGTGAGGGTGCTGTAGCACAATGCATCAGTGGATTTACAGCTTTAGATGTGGCTCCTCCTCGCGGACCTCTATGGTAAGTACCACTTATTGCTGTTTCTACTTGAATTTTCTGCTTTTGCTTCAATTCCGTTATCCCAAACTTAATCTATGGGTGTTTAACATAAATCTCTAGTCCAAGTTGTTTGCTGCAGATACAAGGAAATAGTTGCTGATTGAATCTTAGATTATTTTATTTTATTTTTTAATAAACCTCGAGTTATACCTTGTTAAAAAGATTTGGGTTAACAATTATGGTAAATGTTGTTTGGGCGATGCAGGATATTGGGAGATGTTTTCATGGGTAAATACCACACAGTATTTGACTATGGGAATCTGAGGGTGGGATTTGCTGAAGCAGCCTGAGTGTGTCCTCCTTTCTTCTCCTATATTTATATTAAACATTTGCATCATCATGTAAATGGCGACTGTATTTGTTCAGGTGCCAAGCTTGATCCGTACTTGTTTGCTGTAAATATTAAAAAAAAAAAAAAAACAGAAAGCTTGCCAACTTATGGGAAGAAGGCACTGACTGATTCCAGTAAATAATTCTTGCTTGACGCTGTTTTATTACTTGTAGCCAAGTCTTGAATTTATAGCATATACTTTCCATATAATAAAATGTCAAAAGCAGAGAAAGTTGTGGATGTTGGATTTGCATGAATTCAGCTAAATACATTTTTGTAATTAATAATAATAATAATTCTCCAAAAGTAATTAATTAAAAATATTATGTGAAATTTGTATGCGTTTTACGTTTAGATAGAAAGTCACAAGTGGACGATTGATAAATGGCCAACATGGCAAGAATTTTGGTAATAAGAATTTAAAAGCAAGCAAGCACGCACTCACTTACTTGGGTGTTTTGATATTTGTCGGTTACTAGACTAGATTGCCTCTTAATGGATTGCCTCTTATTCGTTAAGAGGCATGATGCTGTTTGTTTTATTTTTTTGTTACCTCTGAATGCCTCTTAATCGGTAAGACAGAAAATGAAATCTTAATAATTAAGAGGTACCTCTTAATGAATTTTTTTTGCTAATTTTTTTTTATATAAATATATTAAACAATATTATGCACTCATTTTTATTAAATTGAATATTTAAAATTATTAAATAAAATTTTATCCTTTAAAATGGTAAAATAGTGTCATTAAGAGACAACTTACTTTTTAGTTATCAAACAATTTTTTAGATTCAGACCTCATAACCATTCAGATGATCTAATTTATTAAGACATCATAATTATTCAGATCTTAATTTTCAAATTTATCAAACAAAACCTAAGGGTCTGTTTGTTTCGCTCTTAATAAGGTTGAATGGCTCTGAATCTGAACGATTCAGCCATTCAGATTGTTTGTTTACAAATTTTAAAATCTGAATTGGGCTTAATCTATCTGAGCGATTCTTTTAAAAAAATTGGGCTGAATAACAAATTTTACCCAAATTTCATCCGCTCTGTATCTTCATCTCCATCTCTTGTCTGCATCTCCATCTTCTCTGCATCGCTGGTCCATCGCAGGTAAACTCTCATCTCTACGTCGCTACTCCATCTCCACGTCGCTACCCCATCTCCCTAATTTTGATCTCTGTTTCTTCTTGTATATGATTGGTATGTGATTCAGATTAATAGTTAGGGCTAAACTGAAAGTGAATAGTATGAAATGGTGAATATGGGTTATGTATTGGCCAATCACACATAAATGCAGTTTTTAGGCAACAATTACTTGCAGTATAATATGTAAAAATTTCAATGAACCTGTGCTACATTCTGCAACCATTATCATGCTCTATGAAAGGGGGAAAGCTAGAATTTTGTGGGTTTGTTTGTTTGTTTGTTTGTTTGTTTGCTTGCTTGGTATCTGTTTGGGGGATTGATTGTATTAAAAGAGAAGAGTAGGTTTACAATATATAAATGGCAGAACAAGGTTTGGAAGTCTTTTTTGATGTAATTTTCGTTGGAAATTAACAAAAAATAGTAATTTCCATAAATAATAGATAATTTAGCTCGATGTTAATCAGGGTATTGCTTATTTGGGGTTCCATTTTTTTGTTAATAGATTGGTTGTACTGATTTGGATGTGATTAAAAACAATCACCTTATCACAAGGAAATAAAAAAAAGAAAAGGGAACCTCGCAAGTTCATTATAGAAAGTAACTGAAAATGTCTTGAATAAATCAATTTTACCAATTTTTCTCAGAGGAGTTTTAATGAAAATCTCTCTATTTTTTAGGAGAAACTGAGCTAGCTTTAGTGATCAAATGCTAATTTTAGGATGATTTCTTAATTGCATTATATTTGATACTATTACATGATAATTTCTTTAAGTTGCAAAGTGAAAAATCCTATAAGATAATTGTCTTACCATCTTGCAATTCATATTGATTATGGATGGTTATCCAATGTATAAGTGTACAACAATGTGATACACAGTATAACCCACAAACAAAGATTTAACAATTATCTTTTGATCCTTAATTCTTATCTTTTGGTCTGTAATATTTTAATGGTGCTAGTGTTATTAGATGGTTAGCAATTTAAATGCCTTTCGGGCAATCTTTGAGGCATCCTCATTAGACTTATTTCTGCTTCCAACATTTTGGAGTTTCAATGCATTGGTTTTTTTGATAAACATTGTTTATAAAAAGGAGAAGTATTTTTGTTGAGATTTATAATTTTCTCATGTCAAAGTTGTGCAGATTCCGAATTTATTTTCTCATGTTAAATTTGTTTCTGGAAGCTAGATCAGCTCTGTTATAATGAACATTGTTACTTTTCATTAACTAGTATGTGGCCATGTGGGCTCTTTATAATTTAGGTAGTACATAATCTACTGGAGTACATTATTTCTTTATGCTGGAGTCTTCCAGTAATCTTTGATGATAGAATTGAGACAATTGATCTAAAAAGTATATTTGTTTATAGTAGATTTTTTTATTGTTAAGATTAGAATCTCTAAATTCATCATTTTATTTGTGTTAGGCATGGAACAATCGGGTGAAACTCAAAATCAAAGAAAATCAAGAGTGAGTTGGAGAAATGAAAATGTAAAGAAAACTTTTCTTGAAGCATGTATTCGCAAGGTTACGGAAAATGGTAGGCTAAGCGGTAGTCTTAAGCCATATTCATGGTCAAAAGTGGGAGAAATACTGAAGAACACCCACAACTTTATTGTAGATCATAAGCAAATGAAAAATCGTTATGATTATATAAAGGGAAAATATACTGCATGGTGTCAACTAAAAAGAAAGACCGGAAATCATTATGATCCCACAACTAACACGTTCAACTTCACGGATGAGGAATGGGAGCTAGAGTTAAAGGTTAGTAACTATTTTTTTAAGTTAACCATAAAAGCTTGTTAAATTATTAAACATGTAAATAACATCTTGTGTATGATTTTTGGATACAGGCAAATAAGCATGTTGACTCCTTGAGGACTTCACTTTTAAGTTTTTCTAAGCTTTGCACTGAACTCTATGATGGAGCTGCTGCTACGGGGATTGATGGCTGATTGGCTGGGGACCTAGCTCTAAAAGGGATAGGATCGTTGAACCAAATAACGATTTGAAAATTCTTAGTATCGAGGATATCCCTTTCAGTACTCAAGCTCAAGAGTCCTCAAACCCACATTCAAATTCATCAACTCCGGGTACCCAATCACATGCTTCCACTCCCAACTTTGAAGAACAAAGGCCAACGAAAAAAGCAAAGAATTCAACAAAAAAATCTAGTAACTCCAAAATAGAGAAAGAGACGTGCAAAGCCTTAAAGCTCATTGTGAATAACAATAGTGGACCTTCTTTGAAGGAGTGCAAAGATAAATTAAATCGTCTTGGGTGGGGATCACAAAATCCATTGCACAAAATGACACTTGGAATATTTTGTGAAAGTGCAAGTTATAGAGAACAATGAATGATCTTAGAAGACGATGAGAATGAAGCTTGGGTTGAAATGGTTTCACGCAAGTTAGGATTTCTAGTCTAGTTAAATATTTACTATTGGATGATATTAGTTAAAATTTTAATATTTTGTATGGATCGATGGCCAAAACTTATTATTTTGGGTGTAAAGGGTTAATTTTAGATCGATGGCCAAAACTTTGATTTTTGGATACAACTTTTGTATGAACTTGTTACTTTTGGTATATATTTATTTAGTAACTTATTATATGTGCTTATTATTTTGATGGATCATGATTTGTTTGATAATTTATTTGAATTATTTATTTTTATTTGTTGTACAATGAATATTGTATTTAATTTTTTTAAATACGTCTAGACAAAATTATATACTTGTTCAGGATAGTTTAGAAGGGTAAAATAGTAAAATACTGGTATTAAGATATTTCAGACATATCAATTATCAAATACTCCCTCCGTCCCAAATTATCTGCTGTTTTAGCAAAAAAAATTTGTCCCATAATATCTGCTTTTTTTAAATTCCAATGCATTTTTTCTCATTGTTTTCCAAATTTGCCCCTTTACCTTCATTATTGATAATCATTATTCTCATTCATGCCTCTCCTCTTTTTTAAACATCCACATTTACTCCTCTATCTCTCTCTTTTCAATGAATCCTTGTCTCTCTCTCTCTTCAATTAATAGCTGCTTTCTCTCTCTCTCTCCCTTCAATTAATCATTGTTTTTCTCTCTCTTCAATATTTGTTTTTTTTAAGATTCCAATGCACAAATGGTATTTTAGTATTTTTATCATACATATTGGTATGTGTGTGGAGCTCTAGAACAACAGATAATTTGGGACGGAGAGAGTAACTTTTTTCATTCAGATTCAGATTCAGCTCATTCAGATTCAGATTCATTCAGTTTTTATCAAACAGCCCTCAAAGTTTTGTAATTTTGTTCAGCCTGAGCTAAGCCTAACGGTTGGTTTGAGCTGTCAAATAATTAGGGGATGGGTGGGGTGGGGTGGGGTGGGTGGGGTGGGGTGGGGTGACCAAACCATTTATGCATCAATGTGGCCCAAACGTAAAGAGAATCTTAAAAGTAGAAATTAAAGATTTAATAATAGTTCAATTCCTTATCTTTATGTTGATAGAAAATTCCAATTTCAATGGTAGGGGATTAACTTTTTAGTCCCCAGTCCACCACCCTAAACAACACACGCACGCACGGACTGAATAAGTAGTAATTCTTTGTACTCACTCACTCCTTAACGGAACATAAAAGCGATGAGAAGAAATTGTTGGATAGCCGACAAAGCAATTCCATCCAAATTTTGGAATTTAATTCTATCAATAAATATCATATTCATACCCAATCAAAACTCTCACCAGCAAAAAGTGAGATGAAAAAAGTTTACAATGAATTGGTCCATATAAAAACCCACCTATGCCTATGAACCGTGTGTATTGGGGTGTCCATTTAAATTAGTACTAGTACGCAGTGTACTCCTTGAGGAGAAGTGCCCCCAAAACTAATCCTTATATATATATATATATATAGGATAAGGATCAGGTCCGGACTCCCGGACGGGAGAAAATCCGGACCTGATTTTTTTTTTTTTTTTTTTGTAGAACAACTAAAAAAAAAAAAAAAATTATGGAACTGAAAATTTTCAATAATACAGTGTTTTGGGTGTGTTTTTAATACCTACACCAACCAATGTATGTACAGTCTGCCCAGACATGTTTTGTTATAGGCATCCAAATCACGCCCAAAACACTGTATAATGTAAAAATTTCAATTCCAAATTTTTATTTTTTTTTTAGTTGTTTCAAAAAAAAAAGCAAAAAAAAAAAAAAAAAAGGGTCCGGATTTTAAACCTGTCCGGGAGTCCGGACAGGATCCGGACCCTATATATATATATATATATATATATATATATATATATATATATATATATATGGGGTTTCATTTACAGTAATCGGTTGCTGTGAAGCAATCCCTTTTTAGCCTTGTTACAATTTTTTTTATTTTTTTATTCCAACTACTACAATACAAGGCTAAAAAAAGTTGCTCCACAGCAACCGGTTGCTGCAGATAGAACTCCTATATATATATATATATATATGATAAAGTAAAATAGAAAGGGGAGGGGAGGGGAGGGGAGGGGAGGGGGAGGACACGTGAGAAAAGTGTGACAACAGCCTCTTACGTGATGATTAGCTACCCTTACAAGTCACGCATCCGATATGGATTGATACATATTCTCCATAATACAACTACTGTTTAATACTACAATATTGTTATTATTAATTTAATCATTTAAATGCTCTCTTTACGTCCTTCCAACTAACACAACACAACAATCTTTGAAGGGAAGAAGACAGTACCAGAGGCATACTATTACATATACATATATGTAGATGATGATTATTACTATTTGTAGCTACGTTAATTGGGTTACTGAATGGGGGTTGAGTGCTCCTTTATTTCTTGGCCTTTTACCTTACATGAAATGTGTGTGTGTATATATATATATATATATATATATATATATATATATATATATATATAAATTAGTGTCTTATGTTATAAAATATTACTAAAATCAAGAACAAAGAAGATTATAGAAAAGAGAGTATTCTATTTGTATTTTGTATATCACTTGATCATTTTACAATGGTCTTATTTATAGAAGATAAGGACATCAATACTACTAGGAAGTTACAAAACTCAAAAGTCATGAGTTTCAAAAATTCAATGGACATGAGAGTTACATGTATATAGACATCCATAATATTATGAATCTAGACATACATAATTCTATAACAATCCCCATGGATGTCTATTGTATAGTCATACGCATTGAAAGCTGCCTCATTAAAAACCTTACCAGGAAAAATCCAATGGAAAAAAACATTGGTTAAGGAAAAAAGAGTGCAGCGCGTATAAGCTCCCCCTCATGATTGTATCCTTAAGTCCTTCAGCTGTCGCATTCCAATATTACGACGCAATTCTTCAAATATTGCAGTTGGTAATGCTTTGGTGAACAAATCTGCTAGATTATCTTTTGAGCGAATTTGTTGAACATCAATGTTACCACATTTTTCAAGGTCATGTGTGAAAAAGAATTTCGGTGAGATATGTTTTGTTCTATCTCCTTTGATGTATCCTTCTCTTAATTGAGTTATACATATAACATTGTCTTCATACATAAGGGGTGGAGTTCTTTTGTAGCAATTTTCTAAGAATATGCCTCGTTAAAAATCTTACCAAATAAAAACCCAGTAGAAAAAATTTTGGCGAAGAAAAAGAGTACAATATTCTTGTATAACTTCTAGTGCCTTGAGATTGCTTCATTAAAACCTTGCAAAGGAAAACTCAGTGGGGGAAAACCTTAGCGAAGAAAAAAGAGTACAATCAGCACATATCATTTTTACTCCCCTTCATAAGTATATAGAATTTCCATTGTTCATGGTAAAAACATCATTAAATCGAAGCATGCCAATATTGTGCACCATCTTCTTCAAAATCGTAGTTAGTAATGACTTAATAAATATATCAACCAAATTATCACATGATCATATATGATTGATATCAATATGCCATTCTTCTAGGGCTCATATATATAAAATAATTTTGGTGCAATATACTTGGTTCTATCACCCTTTGGATAAAATAATGCCAAATCAATAGTCTCACATAAAATATGTTTAATTTCATTACATTGTCTTCGAGTTGGTGCATAACTATACATTGCTAGTACCAATTATGTAAAACCCCAAATTTTATGAATAAAGATTTAATTTTTTCAAAATATTTTTTTTATATTATGGTGTGGATTTGAGATAATATTATAGTTGTGGGTAATATTTATAAATTTTATAAAGTATGCAAGTTGTTATAAAATATTCGATTGGTCGGGGAATATTCGTTTTAACAGAGAATATTCGAATGATGGCACAATCATTGGTGGACCCCACAACGGAAGTAAATCGTATTTAGAAAACGACATAATTATCTTTTTATAAAATTAACGGCGAAAGTTTATCGTTAAACTGTTGAACTACCCGGTAGTAAAAATACAGTAATACGCTTTGTGAGACCCCAAATTTTATTAATAAAGATTTAAATTTCTCAAAATATTTTTTTGAATATTATGGTGTGGATTTGATATAATGTTAAAGTTGTGGGTAATATTTATAAATTTTGCAAAGTAAGCAAGTGGTTATATAATATTCAATTGGTCGGGGAATATTCTTTTTGTCGGGAAATATTCGTACGACGGCACAATCATTGGTGGACCCCACAACGGAAGTATTATCGTAGTTAGAAAACGACAGAATTATCTTTTTATATAAAAAAATGACGAAAGTGTTACCGTTAAAACTGTTGAACTATCCGGTAGTAAAAGTACAGTAATACGCGTGGTTGCATAGTAGCACACGGTATTGATTATTGATGCTTACGTAAGAAGTCACTCAGTTATACTCAATTATTGCTACAGTAATTACCGCATCATATATCTTATATTATTGATTAGATTATTATCACAGTATCATCTGCATAATATGATATATTATTAAATCAATAATTGAGACAACAAAGTTATTCATATTATTAAATTACAATATTTATAATGTCTAGAAGTTCTGTCAAGGAGAGGTTTGGTCATCTAAAATCAAGAACAAAGAAGATTATAGAAAAGAGAGTATTCTATTTATATTTTGTATATCACTTGATCATTTTACAATGGTCTTATTTATAGAAGATAAGAATATCAATACTACTAGGAAGTTACAAAATTCAAAAGTCATGAGTTTCAAAAATTCAATGAACATGAGAGTTACATGTATCTTGACATCCATAATATTATGAATCTAGACATACATATATAATTTTATAACATCTTATTATTTCTTGGCTTATTAGAAATATCTCAAATTAATCGTGTGTGTGTGTGTATATATATATATATATATATATATATATTCAAACCTAATGTCATTTATTTATTTATTTTATATTCAAAGGTATATTTGAAACCAAATGCACTTTTTTGTGTGTTTTAATTTTTCAAAAACTCTCACTCAGGGACAAAAAATAGAAAAGAACGCAACTTTAATTCTAAGATAGAAAGAGTATTTTTCCTGTGATGCAGTAGTCAATAGGCCAGCCACCTATATATATATATATATATATATATATATATATATATATATATATATATATATATATATATATATGAACACGGATCAGGTTCAGGAGTCCGGACCTGATCCAAAATCTGGACCCAAATTTTTTTTTTTTTTTGTAGAACAACTAAAAAAAAAAATTATGGAACTAAAATTTTTCCATAATACAGTGTTTAGGGTGTGTTTTTAATACCTACACCAACTAATGTTGGTACAGTCTGCCCAGACTGTACAGACATATTTTGTTATACGTATCCAAATCACACCCAAAACACTGTATTATGTAAAAATTCAAGCTCCATAATTTTTATTTTTTTTAGTTGTTTTAAAAAAAAGCAAAAAAAAAAGTCCGAATTTTGTTAAAATCTAGGAGTCCGGACATGATCCGGACTCATATATATATATATATATATATATATATATATATATATATAGTCTGGTTCTAGTTCGGACTCCGCACGTTATTAAAATGTCGACTTTTTTTTTGCTTTTTTTTAAAATAATTTTTTTTAATATTTTATGGAACTAGAATTTTTACATAATACAGTGTTTTGGGTCTGTACAGACCTATTTTGTTATATGTATCCAAATCACACCTAAAACACTGTATTATGCAAAAATTCCAGTTCCATAAAATATTAAAAAAAATTAGTTGCTTTTAAAAAAAGCAAAAATAATAATAATCCGTAATTTAACAAAAACCGGGATCCCGGACAGGATCCTGGTTATATATATATATATATATATATATATATATAGAATACGGATCCGGACCTGATCCAAAATCCGGACCCAATTTTTTTTTTTTTTTGTAGAACAACTAAAAAAAAAATTATGGAACTAAATTTTTTCCATAATACAGTGTTTTGAGTGTGTTTTTAATACCTACACCAATCAATGTATGTACAGTCTGCCCAGACTGTACAGACATATTTTGTTATACGTATCCAAATCACACTCAAAACACTGTATTTTGTAAAAATTCAAGTTCCATAATTTTTTTTTTAGTTGTTTTAAAAAAAAAGCTCCGAATTTTATTAAAATCCGGGAGTCCGGACCTGATCCGGACTATAATTTGGTCACTTGGGTGTACAATTATTGAAATGGCCACAGGGGGGTCACCATGGCCTAATGTCAATGACCCTATTTCAATTCTTTACAAAATTGCATATTCTGGGGAATTGCCAAATTTCCCAGATAATCTTTCCATCCAAGCAAAGGATTTCCTCAGTAAGTGTTTACGGATCAATCCGAAAGAGCGATGGACTGCTAAACAGCTAGCCAAACACCCATTTCTTGAAGAATTCAATTCCGGTAGCAAGCAAAATCAAGAATTCACTACAAATTCCCCCACAAGTATTCTTGATCAAGGGGTTTGGAACTCAATTGAAGAATCAGGTGATTCTTGTTATCTGTAATATATAGTATTATTTAATAATGCATATAAATATAATAATAATAAATTATGCAAAACATAAACAATGTGTAAAATGAAAAATATAAATCCGAGTCCTTTGAATTCACAAAGTCTCCTTAAAGCAAATTTATTCCCCCACAGATGCTAAGGGTTAATTGAATAATTGCTTCCCAAGATAAAACGGATTTCAATTCTTAATTAGTAGCATTACAAAATTAAGAATTCATCGAACGCAAATTCTATGTTATGTACTCGAACTTTTAATATCAATAATAATGATGATGCATGAAGAAAACATAAGAAAACTTATTGCACAATTTTATTGCAGAAAACGGGATTTTGCAGTGCAGAACGGGAACAGAACGGAAGTCTGCCAGAAACGGAAAACAGTAAAACAGAACGGGGATTCTATACTGCAGAAACGGGATTGCAGAAGGGAAGGAACGGGACGGGAATTTTCTGACAGAACGGGGAACGGGAATTTGTTTTTTTTATTATTCTTTAAATGCTTCCCACACCATTTATTTATAGGAAAATTTGTATGTAACCGTCGTCAAAATGACGTAGTTTCACAAACCCGCCCGTCACGACCACGACCCGACCCGAGTCAATTTTCTCATTCAAATCCCATTTCCAACAATCCCCCACATGAATGTAAAATTGGCTTTACAATATGCAAAATATGTTATGAATATGCAGACACTAGTTCGAGTACATGAGAAAAGATATTTCATCAGGTTAAGTAGCCTAGTGGCTTTGAACTTGCCCTAGTAAAATCTATCGGATTTACTCGGCTAATCAGTAGACTTGATGTCTTTGAACTGTCAGCTTTTTGTGTAAACCAAGACAATAGAATTCATAAAATATCTCTTCAGACATAGTTGGTTCTCACGTTTGTGTTCATTTTTGCCTTGAAACACCTCTTGGTTCCGTAAGTATATTAGAGAATTCAGCCTTCAAAATTCTCACAGAAGTGGCCCCCTTCTTACTCACGTAGGTGACTTCTATCAAGAGTATCCTGCAATACCCCACTTGAACATATTTCAAGATATAAAAGTCATTAAAAGTGTAACTTATCCTAATTCTCGCGGCAGATGTGCACTGTCTCATAATAGGAATGGTTAGGAGTAAATATCTCCTCAGTGCTTTACTGAGTACTACATAGTTCGGTTTGCCCATTGAACCTAGATCTTGGGATCTCCAGTCAGCTAGGTTGGGTTGCCACTATGACGACTCTTATTTAAACAGTAGGCTTTAAACCCATTCCCTTCGATGATTTTTCCACTTGCTCTCTTGTTAAACCTTTCGTAAGCGGATCCACAATATTATCTTTTGACTTTACATAGTCAATTGAGATAATTCCATTTGAGAGCAATTGTCTAACGGTATTATGTCTTCGTCGTATATGACGTGACTTACCGTTATATAAATGACTCTGTGCTCTTCCAATCGCTGATTGGCTATCACAGTGTATACATATAGCTGGCACATGTCTTGACCAATTTGGAATATCCTCCAAAAAATTACGAAGCCATTCGGCTTCTTCTCCAGCTTTGTCTAACGCAATGAATTCCGATTCCATTGTTAACCTAGTAATACACGTTTGTTTTGAGGATTTCCAAGATACCGCAGCACCTCCAAGGGTAAATACATATCCACTTGTGGATTTCGAGTCTTTATTGTCAGATATCCAATTATCATCACTATATCCTTCCAATACTGCTGGATATCTAGTATAGTGCAGTCTATATTTTTGAGTATGTTTTAGGTATCCTAAAACTCTCAAAATTGCTTTCCAGTGATCTTTACCTGGATTACTCGTATACCTACTTAGCTTACTTACCGAATAAGCTATATCTGGTCTAGTACAGTTCATGACGTATATTAAACTGCCTATTATACGAGAATATTCTAGTTGTTATATGCCATCACCTTCATTTTTAGCTAGATGAAGATTTATATCAACTGGGGTCTTATTTAGAATTATATTATACTTGTTAAAATTTTTAAGTATTTTCTCAATGTAATGAGATTGAGATAATATAATTCCATCAGAGGTTCTAGAAATCTTGATTCCTAATATTATATCAGCAACCCCCAAGTCTTTCATATCAAATCTATTTGACAACATACTTTTAGTAGAGTTGATAACTTCATTGTTGCTACCCATGATTAACATATCATCCACATAAAGACAAACAATGACATATTCCTTTTGAGTGCTTTTGACATAAACACATTTGTCACACTCATTGATTTTAAACCCATTTGATAACATTGCATTATCAAATTTCTCATGCCATTGTTTTGGTGCTTGTTTTAATCCATACAAGGATTTAACAAGTTTACATACTTTCCTCTCTTGTCCAGGAGCAGTGAAACCTTCAGGTTGTTCCATATATATTTCTTCATCTAATTCACCATTTAAGAATGCAGTCTTTACATCCATTTGATGTATTTCAAGTCTATTTAAGGATGTTATTACTATTAGCATTCGAATAGATGTAATTCTTGTAACAGGTGAATAAGTGTCGAAATAATCTAATCCTTCCTTTTGTTTATAGCCTTTAACAACAAGCCTTGCTTTGTATTTATCAATTGAGCCATCAGCTTTTAACTTCTTTTTGAAGATCCATGTATACCCTAAAGGTTTTGAACCAGGTGGAAGATCCACTAGTTCTCATGTATGATTTTGCATAATGGACTCAATTTCGCTATTTATTGTTTCTTTCCAATGAGAAGCATCTGGAGAGGATACTGCTTTCTTGTAGGTTCGAGGATCGTTTTCTAATAAAAATGTTAGAAAATCCGGACCAAAAGACGTTGAAGTCCTTGCTCTTTTGCTACGTTTAGGTTCATCCATTACAGACTCTTTGTCTATATTTCTAGGATTATCACTAGTAACATCCAAAGGTCTTTTGTTCGAATTTGAATCATTATTTTCATTATATGGAAAAATATTCTCAAAAAATGATGCATCTCTTGATTCAATAAATGTATTAACATGAATATCGTTAATTTCAGATTTATGAACAAGAAAGCGATAAACACTGCTGTTATTTACATAACCAATGAAAACACAGTCAATTATTTTTGGTCCTATCTTAACCTTTTTAGGTTTAGGAACCATTACCTTTTCTAAACACCCCCACACTCATAAGTATTTATAGCAAGGTCTATGACCTTTCCATAATTCATAAGGGGTTTTGTGAGTTTTCTTATGAGGCACTTTGTTAAGAATATAATTGGCAGAAAGCAAAGCTTCCCCCCACAAATTCTGGGGTGCTCCAGAACTGTTTAACATAGCATTCAACATTTCTTTCAATGTTCGGTTCTTGCGTTCAACAATACCGTTAGATTGAGGTGAATAAGAAGCAGTAGTTTGGTGAATAATACCATGAGTAGAACATATATCTTCAAATGGTGATTCATATTCACCACCTCTATCGCTTCTTATTGCTTTAATCTTTTTGCTAAGTTGATTTTCAACTTCATTTTTATAAAGTTGAAATATTTCTACATCCTCATCTTTGCTTCTTAGCAAATATACATAATAATATCTTGTGCAATCATCAATAAAGGTTATGAAATATTTTTTCCCACCTCTAGTTTGCACAAACTTTAAGTCACATATGTCAGTGTGAATTAAATCTAGAGGTTCAGTTTTCCTTTCAACAGAATGAAAGGGTAATCTTGTCATTTTTGATTCCACACAAATTTCACATTTATGTTTTAGATTAATCTCAAATTTAGGCAAGAATTCTAAATTAATTAATCTACGCAAAGTATTCTTATTAACATGACCCAATCTAGCATGCCATATACTTGAAGATTCCAACAAGTAAGCAGAAGAATTAATTTTATTATTATCATTAGATTTTGGTACAACAGTCATAACATTCATCTTAAAGAGCCCATCATCCATGTAGCCCTTTACAACAAACATATTATTATTTTTTTAGTAAGTACATGTAGATATAATAACATAAATTAAACAAATTACCTGTGATATTGCTGCAGCAGCACCACCCATATTTATTTATTTATTGTATTGAGTTTTGGTTAATTTCTAATCTATTTATAGATTAGGTCGTACTCCAATTATTGCAGGCACGCATCTTAATAATTGGTCGTATTCCAATTATGGGATATGCTGTATCCTAATTTTTGGAACGTATCCCAATTCCAACCAATTCTAATTTTTGGAAATTTTTGGCCCAACTCAATTTTGGCTTCCAAATTCCAACCGATTTTAATATTAGCGTATTTTTGGCCCAACTCAATTTTGGCTCCCAAATTCCAATACCCGTTAATATTATCGTTGGAAACTAGCAAATACAGAATATAGAATCATGCAAACAAAATAAAATAACAGAATATTTTGTATTAACATGCAACAAATATTCTGTTAAGATGTTGAATTTTATAAAATACTATATCTACAACAATCGAACAACACAAGTCAGTTGTAGAAAACTCATGGTATATCATTATCATGAATTTAACAAAAACTTAGGTTAATACATGTTACCCATGATTAATCCATGCATTATCATTATTACACTACGTAACATATGATAAACTTCAAAAAAAAAAATATCATGCATTATTATGCATCATTTTCCGATTATTACCCACTTCAAATTTTAAAATGGTTATGTAATAAATTGTTATTTTCGTAATATATAAATTAACATGCAACATTTATAAACATATAAACATGCAATTTAAATAAAATAACAAAATATTATGATTATAATAATATATTACAACTATTACGGTAATATATTATAACTACTACGGTAGTAATAGATTATTAAGGAATCTATGTTAATTAATGATGCAAAATTAGCGATTGTCAAATTTTCTGACCGAACGGAAAATTCTGTCCGAACAGAAGTGATATATTATATAATAACGGAATATAATAAATGCAAAATTATTCTGACCGAATGGAAAATTAAAGACTTGAACATATATATATGCAAACAAGAAAATATATTACCTAATAATAATAACAAGTGTAGTCTTATGTACAAACATGCAATCATTACTGTAAATTTACTGCATAATTAAAATATTGCATGTACTATGCACCATGCATATAATTTATTGTTTGAAAATACTTATTGTACCATGCATATTAAACTTACTGTTTATTGATTGAAAACTGAGAGGCAAGAGAAAACCCCCAACTTACTGCACTAACAGTAAAACAGAAATATAATATATTATATATATAAAACAGACTCTTTCCCGAATCTATGTGATTCGATTTTGCAATATGCATGCATGCAATTATACTTCATACCCAACTTTCTTTTTTAAAAAAAATTTCCTTCAGAAAGCAATAAATGGAATATTACGTAATATATTATGCATGTATTAACTTACATGATTTGACAGAACATGCTTTGATAAAAATATTGAATATTTGGTTTTTTTTTTCTTCCCCCAAAAATAACACAAAAGCATATACTGTAATGACATATAATCTTTACATATAATTCTTACATACATTTATACATACATATTAATAATGAATAAAAACTAGATACATCAAAATTAAATGGACCAAAAACCGAAACACTTCAACATACTGTTTTTTTTTTCAATTTTAGTGCACGGTAATAATAAAACAGAAACATTCCAGAAATGCAGTTTTTTTTTTTTTTACAAAACAAAAACTTGTTTTATAAAACAAATTCTTACTCGCATAAAACAATTTTCTGTTAACATAAACAATACTATAATTACAGAAAATTAAATTTGCTTTAAGATTGTTATCTGTAATATATAGTATTATTTAATAATGCATATAAATATAATAATAATAAATTATGCAAAACATAAACAATGTGTAAAATGAAAAATATAAATCCGAGTCCTTTGAATTCACAAAGTCTCCTTAAAGCAAATTTATTCCCCCACAGATGCTAAGGGTTAATTGAATAATTGCTTCCCAAGATAAAACGGATTTCAATTCTTAATTAGTAGCATTACAAAATTAAGAATTCATCGAACGCAAATTCTATGTTATGTACTCGAACTTTTAATATCAATAATAATGATGATGCATGAAGAAAACATAAGAAAACTTACTGCACAATTTTATTGCAGAAAACGGGATTTTGCAGTGCAGAACGGGAACAGAATGGAAGTCTGCCAGAAACGGGAAACAGTAAAACAGAACGGGGATTCTATACTGCAGAAACGGGATTGCAGAAGGGAAGGAACGGGACGGGAATTTTCTGACAGAACGGGGAACGGGAATTTGTTTTTTTTATTATTCTTTAAATGCTTCCCACACCATTTATTTATAGGAAAATTTGTATGTAACCGTCGTCAAAACGACGTAGTTTCACAAACCCGCCCGTCACGACCACGACCCGACCCGAGTCAATTTTCTCATTCAAATCCCATTTCCAACAATTCTGTCCAAACAAGATCTATGAATTCTCCTGTGCAGAGAATCAGACGGCTGTCGTTGAATTCAAGATTGCCAAGTTGGACATTGGAGGAAAGTTGGATCACAGTCAGAGGAAATAAAGATGAGAAAAAAGGTAAGGAAATTTGTGGGCCGGTGACAGTTGGTGGTGATGATATGGAGGAGCTGGAAAGTAGTTGCGGTACTGTTAGTGGTGAGGAAGAGCAGTTAATATAAGTTTCTTAGGTAACAATTTTTGTAGCAGAAATAGGTCTAGTTAATCTTAATGGGGTGCACATGTACAAAATATTATAGGGCTGTAATGAGTAGTAGTAGTCTTAATTTTGAGAGATACAAAGAGATATTGTTATTTAATCAAACTCAGTTATTTTAATTTATGAAACTTGACAATCCGATTGGTGGACTTATTTTTTGAAATAATCCGATTGAATTAAATCTCGAATGAGGAACAAATTTTGGGTTAAATTCAAGTCTGAATCGAATCAAATTCTTTATATACAGACATTTTTTTTAAAAAAATCTTTCGTTGTGAAACTGAGGGATTATATTTGATAGAAAAAATAAGGGTCCTTTACATAAGTATACAACAAAAAGAAATTAATTACAAGAAAAGTGCATCAACTAATTCAAAATTATAATTCAAATTTAAATATTCAAATTCAAATCTTCATCTCCCTCACATACACTTTGAAATAATAGTCTACCGCTACACCGCCGCTACACCACACATACTCCACCGCTACACCGCCGCGAATCTCCGTTGTCCAAAACGTCAATGAGAATAAGAAGAAGATTCGCCCTACAAAAAGTTTAAAAATAAATAGATGTAACTGTTAATGTTCTGGAAAAAAAATTGTTACCTAAAAAAATAGGTCTCCATCCACAGCAACCGGTTGTTGGGGAGCAACCCCTTTTATCCAGCCGGTACAAGCTGTACCGGCCTTAGAATTATTATTATTATTTTTTTAAGCCGGTACAGCTTGTACCGGCTGGATAAAAGGGGTTGCTTCCCAACAACCGGTTGCTGTGGATGGAGACCCTATATATATATATATATATATATATATATATATATATATATATATATATATATATATATATATATATATATAATACTATGCTATGGTAGTGTGTTATCATTATGCTATCAAATGAAATCAATCCAAAATGATGGGTCGAACAACTAAATAGGAGTCCTTATATATAATAAATAGTTAAATATATATATAATAATTACCAATGTCTTTGGTGATGAAATTAGAATTTGACTCTAATATCTCAAACAACCCATGCACTACATGAATTGCAAGTTTCCAAATCCCTTTCAAATGTTGTTTGTTTATGTAACTAATGCTTTTGTTTTTTTGAACGGGAAAGAACCAGTTTAATTATAGAGATTAAATTTTTCTTGGGACGATACACCCCTCACATCTATAATTACTAGTTAAAACAAAATAATGGAAACTATCATATTCAATGAAGCCAAATTGAAGAATGATTATTTGATACACCCCTCACATCAGTTTGTTTGGCTTTCATATTTCTAAGCAATGTAAATTTGGTGGAATTTTCTAATAGTAATTACTACTAGTAATATTTATGCCAAAAGCAACACTACTCCTAACTGCTTGACTTTCGGCCAATTGCTATTGGTTTTCAATGATAAAAATTATACCACTGTAATTAATAGTATAATGGAAGAAGTAATTAATGGGCGGGTGGTGGTATCACAATTGTTCTTTGTTAAGTTACTTTTTTTTTTAATTTCTGGTCGGGGGTCACACAAATATATATATATATATATATATATATCCAAATCACACTCAAAACACTGTATTATGTAAAAATTAAAGTTCCATAATTTTTTTTAATTATTTTAAAAAAAAAGCAAAAAAAAATCCGTATTTTAAGAAAATGCGAGAGTCCGAATAGGATCCGGACTCTCTATATATATATATATGAAACTGATCCAGTCCGGGAGTCCGGACTGGATCAAAATCCGGTCCAATTTTTTTTTTTTTTTTTGCTATTTTTTTTGAAACAACTAAAAAAAAAAAAAAAATTTATGGAACTGAAATTTTTCAATAATACAGTGTTTTGGGTGTGTTTTTAATACCTACACCAACCAATGTATGTACAGTCTGCCCAGACTGTACAGACATGTTTCGTTATAGGCATCCAAATCATGCCCAAAACACTGTATAATGTAAAAATTCCAATTCCATAAATTTTTTTTTTTTTTTTTTAGTTGTTTCAAAAAAAAAAAAAGCAAAAAAAAAAAAAAAAAAATCCGGATTTTAACAAAATCCGGGAGTCCGGACTGGATCCGGACTCTATATATATATATATATATATATATATATATATATATATATATATATATCATCTTCTAACGGAGGGAGGTGCTTTTGGATTCTGCTCATTGCACCTAATTTCATCACATTGTGGAACCTTAATTTACAAGTCACGAAACACGCTGTGGAAATTGACATTGAACTAGCTAGCTACTTTATGACTTATGACTTGTTAATTATCATAATTAAAAAGTTAAGTGATGACATTGTTCTATAACCTCAAAATAATTAAGTCAATTATCGAGCTACTGTAACTTTTAAATCTCATATTCGATTCTTCCTTTAGGTGAGTTTTCTGATTTTTATTTCTTCCTCTTCCAGTGAAATTTTATTTTATTAATTTTTAATATCGTAATAATGAATGATATACTTGATTATGAAATTATTGTATTTCTAAACCGTGAATTTTTTTTAAAAAAAAAAAGAGGTGAAAACAATAAATTCATTGACTTTTAAGAAAGTGAAAATAAGATAGTAATAAAAGAAAATTAGTAACCCTTTTTAGTAGATATTCAATTTCCCAAGTTATGACAACCAACATCATTGGTTTAATAAATCATTTTGGGTTAACTTAATTAATTTGTTTGCCACTAAATTATCTTCTATAGGATTATTTGTTTGAATTAATGATGCATAACATAAAATTATTTGTACTAATTTAATATTATTTAAAAATATTTATCCTATTATTAGTCTAATGAGTGGATAATATTTTTTCCTTTCTATAACTCCAAATAAAGATATGATATTATATAATCCTCATTTGAGATATTAAATAACCTTAAAGTGATAACAAATAATTCATGAGTAGAAATAAAGGCTAATCATGGGTGTTAATGTCAAAATATGCCCGTCTGCAAAATCATCAAACAATGAGCGAAAAACCTGCACAGTGAACATATCATGGGCGAAACCAAGGGGGTCTAGGGGGGTCATATGACCCCCCACCTTGGAATTTTTGGGAGTTATTTGTTTTCCTTTTTTTTTTTTATGTATTTCTTTTTCTCCTTTGCTTTTTATTTTTACTTTATCATCAAAGAGAGGCAAAAAAAGCGGTAACAATTCTCTCTGTAAACTAATTAAAAATAAAAAGCTAAAGAAATAAAAACAAATTTTTTGAATCCTACTATAGTGACCATAAGTTCACCATAGTTCTATCCTATGAAGATTATTAAATTTGTCTTCTTCTATTTTTTTTTAGTTTTTGTTGCTGGAATTCATTCTTTCAAACTAATTAATCCCATGAACCACAATATAAGATTTTGAATATATAATTTTATAATTTATCTATAAAAGTAGCTAATCACACTACTACAAAACAGTAAATATAATAGACAACGCGGAAAAAACGTTGTGGTTTCAATCAAAAAAACGTCGTGATTAAGGGTGTCATCTATTTGACACCCTTACACAACGTTTTTAAAACATTGTAGTTAAACACAATACACAACGTTTTTTAAGAAAAAAACGTTGTAGATTTGTTTTCCAAAAATTAGCAGATGCTTAAAAACGTTGTAGAAGGTATGATTCCACGACGTTTTTTGGATAAAAATGTTGTTTAGTATATCAGACAACTTTTTTTAAATGTTGTAGATAAAAAAAAGAAAAAAAGGATGTGGTTCACCAAAAATGTTGTTGTTTAGTATATCACACAACGTTTTTTAAATGTTGTAGATAAAAAATAAGAAAAAAAAAGATGTGGTTCATCTATATTACCAATCAACCTACAATATGCTAATGTCATGATATATAGCCAAAATGTATCAACCATTCATCTCAAATTCACTTTTCAATATAAATTATTACTATATTGAATTGTGAATTTAATTACATCCAAACGTATGACTACAAACGAGTGCTCAAAGAATGGTGATTGTGTCTCATGATACCAATGAAAACATGGCTCCAGAACCAAAAGCTGCCACCATACTGCAATGATATAAATTCATTATCTTAGATGAGTGCACACGTACATATTCTGGAACATGACATGACTCAATTGAACTTTCAAAAAACTGAAAATAACATAATGCTACAAACCTTCAAGTGAGCAGCAGCTTTGCCCTTGTCAGTGAAAACTCCAGTAGACTCCACCACAAAGTCAGCTCCAGCTTCACCCCATGGGATCTCTAAAATACCTGCTACCCATTGTACAAAAGTAGTTAAAAGATACAATGACACAAAGCCACTTCTAGCAACCCACTCTAGACATATAAACAAGTTCAACCCCCTTCTCACTATCCTCACCTGGTTAGGAACTGTTATAACTGAGCATTCCCAATATCCATTTCCTAAGAATATTGGAAGCCTCACAAATCTCTGCAAATAGGCTCTCAAGCTGTTGAAGTCAGACTCAACCTCCTATTTAAACACCACACAGAACGAAGAAGATCAGTATAAAGATATAAATGGCAATAAAGATCCAAAAAAATAATATCTAGAAATTAAATGTACATACCTCGTCACTGCCTTCCGCTCATGTCCCAAATCAATATCACCATTGGTATTCATTTTTATTTTCTGTAGAATAAAGTTTAGGGATACAAATTAAGTCCACAGTCCACAGCTCCATATTTTATAAGTCCCATTCCATACACTAGAATTTAATCAAACATAATTAGGCCAAGAATTTTTAAACCCCTCATGCTCTAAATCAATCAAATTATATAAATGCAGTGTGTAGAATTCAACTGTAATTGATTTCTCAGTCTCTGGTTTTAGGACATTAGAACTGTTGAGAAGAATATGAGCAACGACATTAATATCATATGATTGATTATTATTAATCAAATGCCCAACATTTTTACAAGGTATATCAAAATAATACTTGTAATAGAAAATAAAATGAGTGAGCAACTAAACTATCAGTTACACAGATCCAAGCATAAAATATTGTTCAATCGAAACAAACCTTTCTTCTTGAGACATGCCAAAGTGGATTTAGATCGATGGAAACCTTTCTTCTTAACATTCTTTCTGTTCTCTCTAATTCAAAGGAGGAACATAACCCCTAAACAATTGATGTTAGTCTTGTCATATACTTGAGAGTTCCAATTCCTGTGATCAAGTTTTAATCCAATCATGTCAATACTCAAAAGATCAAAATATGTGATCCTACCAGGACTGCAATATTAGTAAATTTAAGGGGAAAATGCAAATAAAAAAAGTAAATAAATAAACATTTAAGAGATATATACTTCTGTTTACAGTTCTCAACGCTTGTGTTAATATCTCAACAACCACAAAAACTTGGTGAACTGAGACAGTTGCCAGACTCCAGCCCTCTGCTCTATGCAGACCCATAACTACTATTACATCACAAACTTTTTTCCCTACGCTTTTATTCTTGGCTATTTATTGTTCCTTCAAAAAAGAAAAAGAAGAGGCAAAAGGCATCCTTAAAAATCAAATGAACTCTTAATATGTTGCACCCGCATGAGCAGAATAATGTAAAAATGAATCAACAAGTTTTGTCAGATAATTATATGACCAGAACTGAAAAAGTAACACAGCATTCTTTCAATATATGGCAGAGAGATAGGCACATTAATCAAAAATCAACTCAATCAATATGCCTCAGTACTTGTTGACGAGCAGTGTGATGAGACAAAACACTTTTATTAGTAGAGATGCAGGAAAAAGTGCCTCTCAATGAATGTTTTGTAAATGATTTGAAGAGCACAGATAATTTTTTTTAGGTTGAATGCAAAAGTCAAAAATTGATAAAGATATTTAGGTAAGTTTTTAAATTTAAATAGAAAGGAAGTTTAAAAGCACCAGCACTTTGGCTTCTTTCCAAAATGCTTTTAGACCAAAAAACTGTCAAATATTCTTTATGTAAAGCTAAAGCGTTAGACTTAATAGCAGTTCCACCCCACCACCCCTTAGACTTAATGAAGGTGTACCACTCTACGCATCGCATGCTCAAAGCACCAAAAGACATCTGCTTCATTTTCCAGAAGAATAACCATTGGAGAGCATATATCGTTCATTCCTGGTTAAAAGATATGAAAACCACATAATGTCTTAGAACTTTTTCACTTCGAATTGTGATTAACTGCATTTTACAGTAACTCACCTTGAACATAACCAATGTTATTATCCACCCAAGCATATACACATGGAACTTCCCAGAGTTTAGCTTGGTTAGCTTCACTCTCATAAAAGACGAGAGTACGATAAGTGCGCACGATATCCAAATCTACCAAACAAATTCCATCAGCTATGTTAAGTAGTCCAGTGGAAAGAAGAAATACCAAACCTTGAATTTGACATGTTGCTAGAAATATACCTCTTGCATACCAGCTGCAACCAACTTGCAGCCTTCCATAAAGATTGCACGCGTGAGGATAGTGGCACAACTAGTACCTGGAAACAAATAAAAGAAATATTGCTTTATGTATACGGTTAAGATATAAGCACATGCCAAAAAATTTAAACATGCACGTAAGATAACATTTTTGCATTAAACTTCTAATTCTTTTGTTATTTAAAACAGATTTCCTAGGACCAAAAACAAAAGAAGTGAAACGCATGGCTAAACACCACCATCCATCATTAAACAAGAAAGTGTGCAAACATTAACATAAAACTTACCATCACCAGCAACATCATTGGTGGCATTTGCTACTTGTTTGACAAGGCTTGTGTGAGCCTCCAAAATAGGTATACATCCCTATTTTGAGCCGTCAAATACATGGTACAGAAATCAAATACAAACTTCTTTAATACAACTGTCGTGTAATATACGACAAAGAATAGCTGAGAGTTTAAACAAGAATATTGTCTTCTAAACAATATCTACTCTTAATGAAGTCCTAATTACAATTATTATCACACTATTTCACAGAATAGTGAGGACTACTAAAGCCACTTATCCTGGACCATCACTCCATTCCCCAACTTGTCCCATCTATATTTTCATTTCTTAAACAGAACAATGAAAGAAAAGGGTGAGCTCAACTAGCCCAGTAAGAAATATTATGACTAAGATAATGTAGAATAAATTATTCTTAGCCTTCAACAGTATAACAACTGATAGAATACAATAGACAACAAGTTTTAGATCAACAACTACAGCGGAATAAGCAATCCATTAGAAGAGTCAAGTATAGAATAAAATTTATTATCTTCTATGATTTAAAAAGTTTTTCATCAACTTTATCACTGAGACTCAGCTTAATAAATAAAATTGAATCATCACTGCACCACGGCCAAGGATATTCATGTAATCATCAATGGTCATGATTATACCGAATAATCCATGGTCATAATCATACCAACAACTGTCCATCAATAAACTACATGCCAATGAGGACTTTTACCACATCATTCGTTACATTAAGGTCATGATTATACCGAATAATCTCTGGTCATAATCATACCAAGTTCATCTATGCACGTAAACCAAAGATATACAACTATAAAATCAATAATCAATAATTCGCCTTTGCACGTAAGCCAAAGATATACAACTGTAAAACCAATAATCAATAGTTCATCTATGCACGTAAGCCAAAGATAACTTTCATCATAATATAAGCATGATGATGATGACAATGATATAAGCATTAATCAAACGAAATCAAGGATAAATATTAAAGACTTTAAATTTATCCATAGTTTAAAAATATCCAAATTGTTAACATGATACTGCTTTGTGGAGTAAAATTCAAGAATAATATTCATGTACCAAAAATAATTTGGACAGAAAAGAAATATATTTTTCGGGTGAATAGTACCCTGTGAATAGTATCTTGCGAATAGTACTTTGGGAATAGTACCTCGTGAATAGTACCCCGACATAAAAACTATCCTAAATACCCGAATGAATAATACTAGAGTGAATAGTAACCCGTGAATAGTACTCTGGTACGAAAAGTGCCCCGAATATCGGAGTGAATAATACTAGAGAAAATAGTAACTGGGTGAATAGTACTCCAGCACGAAAAGTGCCCCGAATACCCAAGTGAATAATACTAGAGTGAATAATAACCCGTAAATAGTACTCCGTCACAAAAAGTGCCCCGAATACCCAAGTGAATAATACTAGAGTGAATAGTAATCCCGACACAAAAAGGTAGAACTTCCACAATAAAATTCGTACCGATATTCCGGCATAATGATATTGAAAGAAATAATATCATTTACGAAGAAATAATACCCCTTACGACTGTTGAACGAAAATAATATTCCTACGAATATTGAACGAAGATGATATTCCTTACGAATATTGAATGAAAATAATATTTATACGAATACGAAAAATAATATCTCTTCAGAATATGAAATAAATAATACCCCTTACCTCAGAAGAAGACTGAATACTGGAGTAGTGAAGTAGAAAACTACTCTTCTTCTATCTCTCTATAACTTCTCTCTCTATAATTGCTCTTGTGAGTCTTAGTGAATTGGTGAGAATGAAGGAAGAATGAGCTTCTATTTATTAAAAAATATAATTTCGATAATTGCACGTTTTGGGGCTCAAAATATTACAGTATAATACCTTCATCTTTTCCTTCATTTTTAATTTAGTCCTGCAAGTATTATCAAACTTGCACCACCTCCCCTAACAGTGCATCATGTGAATCAATAGTAAAATCATGTGACTCAATAGTTCTATACATGTGAAAATACAAATTACAGTATAGTACCTCCATCTATACCTCCATTTTTAACTTAGTCATGCAAGTATTATCAATCTTGTACCACCTCCCCTAATAGTACATGAATGTGAATCAATAGTAAAATCATGTGACTCAATAGTTCTATACATGTGAAAATACAAATTACAGTATAGTACCTCCATCTATACCTCCATTTTTAACTTAGTCATGCAAGTATTATCAATCTTGCACCACCTCCCCTAATAGTACATGAATGTGAATCAATAGTACACACATGTGAACAAATAATTATAATCATGTGAATTAATAACAATTAATTGCTCATTTATCCAGTGAATTACCCAATTGGTCAATATAACCTCCAGACATCAATTATTATCAAAATAAATATCGATTTTCACTAACACTAATAATTCCAACACAATAGAACTATCAATTTCATCTTTAATCAACACGAACGTATTCATCATTAATATTATAATTCACAATATTTAACAAACAGGTCGTTCCCAGGAAAGAGGGGGCTTTCCGATAAGGATTTCTCCCTATTAGCGCGTAATTAGATTATCTAACATCTCCTTGACAGAACTTCTAGACATTATCAATATTGAAAATAATAATATGAATAACTTTGTTGTCTCAATTATTGTATTAATAATATAACATATTATACAGATGATATTGTGACAATAATTGAATCAATAATATGAGAGATATTTTACAGCAATTACTGTAGCAATAATTGAGTATAATTGAGTGACTTCTCACATAAGCATCAATAATCAATACCGTGTGCTACTATGCAACCACGCGTATTACTGTACTTTTACTACCGGGTATTTTATGACAACTTGCTTACTTTGAAAATTTTTCACATATCACCCTTAACTTTAAACTTTTATCAATTTAACTATTTACCAAAATAAAAAAATTGAATACTTTTATTTCATAAAATTCGGGATCTCACAGCTTGCCCCAATGTTTTTAACTTTGTCCTTGAATTCAATACTATTGGCCACGGTCACACCATCTTTCGTCACCTTAGGTGCCCCTAAAGGTTGTTCAATCACCACAGTATGCCCCTTCACAAGAGAAACCACTAATTATAGTTCTTAACCAATTTATTTCAATTTCCAAAAGATCCAAGATAAAAGTAATTTTTTATAAAAAAAAAATCAATAATTCAAAACCCAATTTAAGTACCTAGTTGCTCAATAAATGAAAATTCAAAGCATGATTACTAGAGGCTATTTGGCAACTCCACAACTGTCATAATTCTTGCTTGAGGATTCAAGTAAAAAGCAAATTCCAAATTTCCTTAACAACTCTATTCCTTCACCCCATATTCATGAGTATAGATATCACCATACAACTGCAATTATGGAACTCCTACACACAACACATAATAATTTGCTACATCTTAGGAAAACTAACCTCAATCCTAGAAGTCTAGCAAAAACAGTCAAGGGCAGAGCAAGAATTTTTCATAAAGGTTGGAATTTTTTAACATGTTTAAATCTGTGTTTAGATAAAATGGGGCAATAGTTAGTAAATTTTCTTCCAAAAAGAAAGCAAAACATAAAATCTAGGAATGTTTATTAAAAGTTGTAGTATTGGCAAATTGTTAATTCATCAAAACCAAAGGGAAGAATTGACCACCTTCTTATATTCATCGATCCACCCCGAGCACACTGGCTAGATTGTGCTTCTCAGGCAGAAATAAACTCAATTTGAAAGAAAATTTACACATACCTTTGAGACTGATAACCTTCTTAAGGGGTTACATACCCAAATAGTTGTGATTATTAATTCATACAAGCAAAAACAGTTGACAGTTAACATAATTCCCTTTACTTAGGACCCTATGCTATTATCAAAAACAAAAAAATCAACACATTCAAAGATGATTTAATCTTCAAAAATTCCTTCCCTAACTGTTATAAACAATTGCAAAAAAAATAAATGTTCAAATTTGATCAATAAATACGCATTTACCGGAAAGTGTCATTGATGATACCTGAAAGTCCGAAGTAAGTTGAAGTTTTCGGTTCTCAAAATAATACTTTTTGAATCGATCTTCAAACCCTAGGGTTTGGTGTATATGATAAGCTCTTTGTAATTTAGTCAAATCAAATTCATCGGCAATTCCTGCGAATCCTTCGTCATCTTCTTCTTCTAAAGCATAAATACAGTCTCGTAAACTTAGTCGACTCTGTTCTTCGACTTGCCTTTGCTTCATACGCATCTCCTCTTCTCTTTGCCGCGACGCCGAGGCATGTCCGATCGCTAGTCTCCGAACTCTTTGTTGATTCATCGCTCGATGTGCGACCGAATCGCCGGGATCTACTTCTCGAGCATCTGTTAAAGCGTGGATGACGGTGTTCTGTTGAAAAAATTAGTCTTTATCGATTCCAGACACTTTAAGGTCGTGAAGAAGTTATTTTGTGAGATATGAAGATTTGCTCGGGAGCAAAGCTCCATTAATTGAACACAGATTCAGGAAATCTTCAAACCCTAGGGCTTGAAGATCTGACAGAGTTATGTTTAGGCATTTGTTTTGAGCTTCGACGAAGGAATCGAGAGAGGTTAACAGCCAGAGTTATATATGTCTTTTAATTTTAAGTTTTGACTTCAACGCGGTTTTTTGCTAGCTCCGTGTTTTTTAGATAGACAACGTTTTTAAAAAAAACGTTATCTAGTTAAAATAAAAAAAATGCCCTTTTAAATAGATAACATTTTTGCATATATATCTACAAAGTTTTTTTTAAAAATGTTATGGAAAAAAATACCTCAACATTTTTATAAAAAACGTTGTGGTTTAAGAGTTGTCTATTAGGTACTTTGTACTAGTGTCAGTTGATTAAAAATTTCAAAGTCTGATTAATAGTCTCATAATTCAGGAAAAATTAAATATATATATATATATATATATGTGTGTGTGTGTGTGTGTGTGTGACGCCCCCAAAACATGTATACATCACCCATCTTGGGTCGCCAAATATATGGTACATAATACAACTACAACTTAATTATACAGCTGTCGTGCAGAATACAACAAAACATAACTGAGAGTTTTAACATGAATATTGTCTCCTAGAAAATATTCAAACTCAAATTCAATATCATTACAATTATTATCACACTATTTCACAGAATAGTGAGGACTACTAAAGCAACCATCTGGACCGTCACTCCATTGCACAACTAGTCTCAGCTATATATTCTCATTTCCTGAAGAGAACAGTGAAAGAAAAGGGTGAGCTCAACTAGCCTAGTAAGAAATATTATGACTAAGATAATGCGCCAACGACTATATTTGTTAGTAAGAAATCAGATTATTTAAATCCCATAATTAAAGCCACCAATATTGACCAACGGATATATAAACAGAAGCTAGAATATGAAACACATATCACAATTGATAATTGATATACCCCATGATTTTAGCATTTAAAGAGTCCAATAAATTTGGTAAATAAAGGATATATTTTCAAGTCAAACCAAAACACCTTAAATAAAGGAACAAGGAGATAAGATAAGACCCAGTAACTTTAAAAAGCTTCTGTAAGACTCCTTTCTAAAATAGAATACAAAGTACCACTAATAGTTATGGGTCCCACTAAGCAAAAGTATATCATTAAATAAATTTTAGTACCCACGAAATACTCTGTAGAATAGATGAACCAAATTTGGGTCAGTTGGAAAAATATATAATAACATAAACCCATCTAATAATATTTGACAGCATTACAAATTATAAATACCAACATTCCTTAATAAACTCCAATTCAAATCTTCCTTAATAAACTCAAAATCAAATCATTTAAATAAAATCCATTAAATTACATACAAAACCCAATAATATTGTCACCATTAAAATCATAAACCAACACTCTCTATAATGGCTCTTGTGAGTCTTAGTGAATTGGTCAGAATAAAAAAAGAATGAGCTTCTATTTATAGGAAAATATAGTTTCAATAATTGCACGTTTTGGGGCTCAAAATATTACAGTATAATACCTTCATCTTTTCCTTCATTTTTAAATTAGTCATGCAAGTATTATCAAACTTGCACCACCTCCCCTAATAGTGCATCATGTGAATCAATAGTACAATCATGTGACTCAATAGTTCTATACATGTGAAAAAAATAATTACAGTATAATACCTTCATCTATACCTCTATTTTTAATTTAGTCATGCAAGTATTATCAATCTTGCACCACCTCCCCTAATAGTACATGCATGTGAATTAATAGTACACACATGTGAACAAATAGTTATAAGCATGTGAATTAATAGCAATTAATTGCTCATTTATCCGATTAATTACCCGATTGGTCAATATAACCTCCAGACATTAATTATTATCGGAATAGATGTCGATTTCCACTAACACTAATAATCCAAACACAATGGAAATATCAATTTCATCTTTAATTAACACGAACTTATTCATCATTAATATTATAACTCACAATATTTAACAACCAAATTATTCTCAGGAAAGAGGGGGCTTTCCGATAAGGATTTCTCCTTATTGGTGCGCAATTAGGTGACCAAACCTCTCCTTGACAGAACTTCTAGAAATTGTCAATATTGCATATAATAATATGAATAACTTTATCGTCTCAATTATTGATTTAATAATATAAAATATTATGCAGATTATACTGTGACAATAATTGAATCAATAATATGAGAGATATGATGGAGCAATTACTATAGCAATAATTGAGTATAACTGAGTGACTTCTCATGTAAACATCAATAATCAATACCGTGTGCTACTATGCAACCATATGTATTACTGTACTTTTACTACCGGGTAGTTCAACAATTTAACGGTAAAATTTTTGCCGTTATTTTTATAAAAAGATAATTCTGTCGTTTTCTAACTACGACAATACTTCTGTTGTGGGGTCCACATATGATTGTGCTATCGTACGAATATTCTCCGACCAATCGAATATTCCCCGACACAACGAACAACTTGCTTACTTTGCAAAACTTTAAAATATCACCCTTAACTTTAAACTTTTATCAATTTAACTATATACCAAAATAAAAAAATTGAATACTTTTATTTCATAAAATTCGAGATCTCACAGTGTGTGTGTGTGTGTGTGTTTGTGTATTTAAAGTCATTAGATTCACAACTCAAAAATTGACAAAGGTTGAAATAGGATGTTGTGAAATACTATAATTGGGCAAAATAAATTTGAAAGAAGCACTTCAAGCGTTAATAAATAATTTTTTTACTGATATATTTTGACCCCCCCTTTATAAATGTTCTGATTCCGCCATTGGAACAAACCATCACGGTAAGACCCCAACTTTTGATAAATTAAATTAAATTTCCTCTATTAATTATTCTGAAATAGTAAGGGGTGGATTTGATTAATGTGTTTAGTTATGGGTAAAATGTACAAATTTTGCGAAATAAACAAGTGATTATAAAATATTCATTATTTTCGGGGAATATTCGTTTGGTTGTAGAATATTCTTGTTGTCGGGGAATATTCGTACGACGGCCTAGCCGGAAAACGGTCGGATGAAGAAAACGACAAGTGTGAGTTTTTATAAATAACGACATAGTTGGTACCGTTAATATTGTTGGAATACCTGGTGGTTAAAATACAGTAATACGCGTGGTTGCACAGTAACACCTGATATTGCACAGTATTTTTGAATTATTGATTTTTACATAAGAAGACACTATTCAATAAATGTTATAGTAATTACTGTTTAATATTTTATTTTATTAATTCAATAATTACTACGTTGATATTTTATATTATTGTTGTTTCAATAATTGTCACTGAACAGTATTTTCCATTATCAGATCAATAATTTATATTATTTGAATAATATTATTTGACAACATTAATTACAATGTCTAAGGAAGTTCTGTCTAGGAAAGGGGTTTGGTCACCTAATTATGCACCAGTAAGGAGAATTTCTTATCGAAAAGTCCCCTTTTTCCTGGGAATGACCTGTTTGTCATTATTGTGATTCTATAATATTATTTGTGAATAATTAATTATTAATTTATAGGATAAAAAATATTTATTTTATGTGGTTATAAATGAAGGAATTAATGTTGAGAATTTTATCAGTGTTTTTTCGGAATTGAGGTATTAAAAATCATCCGTGTGTGGATTTTGGACATTTTTTATTTGGATTTTGGAAAACAATTTCTTCTACAAAGTTGTAGAGAATTAAAATTCCAATGGAATGGACATAAAATTCGTATTTTTTTTGATAAAAGGGCTATTTATTATGAATTATTGAAGTTTCAAAAATAAATGTTTTTATTTAATAAATGTGTGGGCCCCACTTTTGGTTGTTGTGGAATTTTCTAAATTTGGTGGGCCCCAATTATGGTGTGCTGATATTTTGGTCAAGGAGGTGTGCGTAGAAATTTTTGAAAATATTATTTTATTAAATTTAGTTTGCTTTGGCATTCTGGCATTTTCCTATAAATAGGGTGCTTAGTTAGAATTGAAAATCACACCAGAATCAGAAGTTTTCTCTTTCTATAATATCGAGCGTATTTTTGTGAGTATTTAGATACTTTGAGAGTTGCTATTCAATGTAAGTTTTCTTCAACATTATATCCGATATTCTGGTCAGAAGTACTGTTCTTTTGAGGTAATGGGTGTTATTTTCTTTGTAAATAATGTTATTTCTTCAATATCATTACATCGAAATATTGGTATGAATTTTATTGTGAAATTTTTACCTTTTCATGTCGAGATTACTATTCATGTATACGGCACTATTCACGAAGTATGATTTTTTTCTTATGAAATTTTTACCTTTTTGTGTCAGGATTACTATTCATGTATACGACACTATTCACATATACAACACTATTCACGAATACGGTATTATTCACAGAAAAATCAATTTTTTTTCCTTTGTCCAAGTTGTCTGTTATGGCTACTATCTTTGATTGTATCCATGTTTTGATCTCCATTCTTAAATTTTGTTCCACAATTGATTATTATGGAGTATTTTTGAACTTGGATAAACTAAAGTACGAATCCATAATCTTTATCCTTTTATCTCTCTGGATTCGTTTTCCTGAAAATATTTTTATCATCTTCAGTCCTAAATGGTGATATAACTGAATATCTTTGGCCTGTAGTGCAAAGATGAATGATTACCTGATGAATATCTTTGGCCCGTAGTGCAAAGATGGACAAGTGTTGAATGAACATGACCAATTGGTGATATGAATGAATATCTTTGGCCCATAGTGCAAAGATGAATTTTTGATTCAAGATGTATATTGATTGATGTTACAGGGATAAAATATTGATGATGGACTTTTAAATCATAGAAGATAGTAGACTTCATTCTCTACTTACCTCTTCTAATGAATTATTATTTCTGCTGCGAATATTGATCTAAAACTGGTTGTCCATTATATTTTATCTGATTTATTGAAGACTAACGATAATTTGTTATACATTATCTTATTCATAATTGTGACGCTCCCTAAATAGGTATATATCACTCATCTTGGGTTTATACCCGGCTCAAGGCTTTAAAGAAGAAAGCCCAGGCTCAATTGCCCATCTCTGTCATATTGTCAAGACAAGGAGGACCGAGGACAAATCGTGACCAAGCCCCACCCAATCTTATGAAAGGTTCTGGCTCGATATTTTCAGCCCTTAGTCTAAATGATGATTCTTATAATGTCACTCGTATGACAGTTAATGCCCTCTTGTTATCGATCTATTACGGCCAACTTTCAGAGTTTAAAGAGTATACGACTAAGGCCAGGGTTCCAAACCTCGAAGTCTCTCATAAGCCAAAGATAGGAAAGAGTTTATTACTCTTTTCCCTGTCCCCCGGCCTCTCACTTCATTTCGTTCTTCTTCTATACCGTCGCTTGAATGGGTCGTCAAATACATGGTACTGAATATAAATACAAACTTAATTATACAACATGAGCTGAGAGTTTTTACACGAATATTGTCTTCTAGACAATATCCAAACTCAAATAAAGTCCTCATTATATTTATTGTCACACTATTTTATAGAATAATGAGGACTACTATAACACCATCTCGGACCATCACTCCGTTCTCCGACTAGCCCCGATTACGTTCTCATTTCCTGAAGAGAACAATAAAAGCAAAAGGGTGAGCTCAACTAGCCCAGTAAGAAATATTATGACTAAAATAATGCAGAATAAATTATCATTAGTCTTCAACTGTGTTAAACTGATAAAATACAATAAACATCAAGTTTAACTGCAGCGAAACAAACAATACATTAGAAGAGTCAAGTAGAGCATGATATCTACTATCTTCTATGATTTAAAAAGTTTTTCATTAATTTTATCGCTGAGACTCAACTTAATAAATAAACCACATCATCGAATCATCCCTGAACTACGGGCCAAGGATATTCATGTAATCATCAATGGTCATGATTATACTGAATAATCCATGGTCATAATCATACCAACAACTGTCCATCAATGCACTATAGGCCAATGAGGACTTTTACCACATCATTTGTAACATTACGGGCCATGATTATACCGCAACTTAATGTTACAAATGATGTGGTAAAAGTCCTCATTGGCCCATAGTGCATTGATGAACAGTTGTTGGAATGATTATGACTAGGGATTATTCGGTATAATCATGACCATTGATGATTACATGAATATCATTGGCCTGTAGTACAGGGATGATTCGATGATGTGGTTTATTTATTAAGCTGAGTCTCAGTGATAAAGTTGATGAAAAACTTTTTAAATCATAGAAGATAGTAGATTTTATGCTCTACTTGACTCTTCTAATGGATTGTTTATCCCGGTGCAGTTGTTGATCTAAAACTTATTGTCTATTATATTCTATCAGTTGTTATACTTTTGAAGGATAATGATAATTTATTCTGCATTATCTTAGTCATAATATTTCTTACTAGGCTAGTTGAGCTCACCCATTTGCTTTCATTGTTCTCTTCAGGAAATGAGAACGTAGCCGGGACTAGTCGGGGAACAAAGTGATGGTCTGAGATGGTGTTATAGTAGTCCTCACTATTCTGTGAAATAGTATGATAATAATTATAATAAGTTTGAATTTGAGTGTGGATATTGTCTAGATGACAATATTAGTATTAAAACTTTCAGATTATGTTTTGTCGTATTTTACAAGATAGTTGTATAATTAAGTTGTATTTAAATTTTGTACCATGTATTTGGCGACTCAAGATGGGTGATGTATACCTATTTTGGAGGCGTCACATAAATCTTCCGCTATCTCGTTTGGTTCTAATTCAATAATGCGGTTCGGGTCTTTCACATATTTATGTAACATAGATATGTGAAAAACGTTATGAACACGAGATATACTTGGCGGTAAGGCTAGTCTATATGCCACAAATCCTACTCGATCGAGGATTATAAATGGGATAATGAATCGAGGATTGAACTTTCCTCTCTTTCCAAATCTCATAACTCCTTTCCATGGAGTAACACGTAACAACACATGATCTCCAATATTGAATTCCACGTCCTTTCGATGAAGATCAGTATAACTCTTTTATCGATCTTGTGAGGTTTTTATACATTGTCGGATCGTTTGAATCTTTTCCATAGTTATACGTACAAACTCCGGTCCCAACAACATTGCTTCAACCACTTCATCCCAATATACTAGAGAACGACATTTTTTTTCCATACAACGCCTCAAATGGAGCCATTTCAATACTTGTTTGATAACTGTTGTTGTAGAAAAACTCCACCAATGGTAAGAACTTGTCCCAACTTCCTTTGAAGCCAAAGACACAGAGTCTTAATAAATCTTCAAGAGTTTGAATAGTCCTCTCCGACTGCCCGTCCGTTTGAGGATGATATGCCGAACTAAATCGTAAATTCGTGCCCATAGCTTTTTTGTAAACTAACCCAAAATCTTGAAGTGAATCTTAGGTCTCGATCAGAAACTATGAATACTGGCATACAATGCAATCTTACAATCTCGTTTATGTACATACGAGCAAGACGTTCAAGTGTAAAAGTTTTTCGTATCGTTAAGAAATGAGCAGACTTGGTCAATCTATCAACAATGAACCAAATCGCATCTATGCCTTGAGAAACCTTGGGAAGACCAGTAACGAAATCCATGGTAATGTGCTCCCACTTCCATTCTGGAATTTTAAGTGGTTGTAATGGACCTTTTGGCACTTGATGTTACGCCTTGACTCGTTGACAAGTTAGACACCTTGAGATAAATCATGTTATCTCTTTCTTCATATTGCTCTACCAAAATGTATGTCGAAGATCACGATACATTTTGGTACTCCGAGGATGGATTACAAACGGTGTGTTGTGCACCTCCATCATGATTTTATACTTTAAGTCAGAATCTTTAGGAACACAAAGTCCGAATTTGACTCGAAGTATTCCTTCTTCATCGATTCTTGCTTCCGGAATAGCACCTTCTTGCACTTTATTCCTCATACGCATCAGCTCCAGGTCTGTAGCTTGAGCAACTTTAACTTTACCTATTAAAATTGGTTCTACTCGTATATTCGTCATCATCACATGGGTCCCTGGAGTCTTTAACTCTATCTCCATCCTTTGTAAATCATACAAAATGGGCCTTTGTGTTGACAATATCACACTCATACCCGCATATGATCTTCTACTCAATGCGTCAGCTACTACGTTCGCTTTTCCAGGATGGTATTGAATGGTATGATCGTAATCTTTCAACAGCTCAAGCCATCATCATTGCCGCATATTGAGTTTCTTTTGAGTGAAGAAATATTTGAGGCTTTTATGATTCGTATAGATTTTCACCTTCTCTCCATATAGGTAATGCCTCCAAATCTTAAGCGTAAAAATGACAGCTGCCAACTCTAGATCATGAGTAGGATAATTCCTCTCATATTCTTTGAGTTGTCGTGAGGCATAGACTATGACTTTCCCATGTTTCATGAGAACACATCCTAAACCTTTGCCTGAAGCATCGCTGTATATGACAAATCCCTCTGAACCAGATGGTATTGTTAGAACAGGTGCTGAAATGAGTCTCCTCTTGAGTTCTTGAAAACTCTTTTCATATTTTTTGCTCCAACCGAATTTTGTATCTTTCCGAGTCAGCTTAGTTAATAGAGTAGCTATTCGAGAAAATCCTTCCACAAATCTCCGATAATAGCCAGCTAAGCCCAGAAAGCTACGTACTTTGATCACTGACTTAGGTTACTCCCAGCTTTGAATTGCTTCAATCTTTGCCAGGTCAACAGATATTCCATGATTTGATATCACGTGCCCAAGGAATTCTACTTTCTCAAGCCAGAACTCGCATTTCTTCAACTTGGCATATAGCTTATTTTCACGAAGCTTTTGGAGTATCAGCCTCAAGTGTTGCTCATGATCTTCACGGCTTTTGGAGTAAATGAGGATGTCATCAATAAAGACGACCACAAAGTGATCCAAATATTCCTTGAATACTCAGTTCATCATATCCATGAAGGCAACAGGAGCATTAGTCAATCCAAAAGATATGACTAGGAATTCGTTATTCCCGTACCGAGTTCTGAAAGCAGTCATTAGAATGTCATCAGTTTTAATCTTTAATTGATGATATTCGGAACGAAGATCGATCTTTAAAAAGAATTTGGTGCCTTGCAACTGGTCAAACAGATCATCAATTCGAGGTAATGGGTACCTATTTTTGATGGTGACATGATTTAACTCCCGATAATCAATACAAAGTCGCATACTTCCATCTTTCTTCTTCTTAAATAGAACAGGAGCACCCCAAGGAGACGTACTAGGACGAATGAAACCGATGTCTAACAATTCGTGTAGTTGGGTTTTTAACTCCTGAAGTTCAATAGGAGTCATTCGATATAGGGCTTTGGAAATGGATTTTGTACCGGGTTCAAGGTCGACACAAAAGTCAATTTCACGCTCTAGGAGTACGCCAGGAAGTTCTTCAGGGAATACGTTAGGAAATTTATTAACAATAGAAATATCATTCAAATCTGACGTATTTTTATTTAAATCCGTGACATGGGCTAAGAAAGCTTGACATCCGTTTTTTAATAAACAAATAGTTTTATGGCTTGATATGACAGTGATTGACTTTAGTGGTTTGGTTGCTTGAATTCGCATAATAGGTTGGTTAAGAATATGAAAGCTAACCACCTTATGAAAACAATCGATTTTAGCATGATGAGTAGTTAACCGATCAATCCCTAAAATCACATCAAATGCAAGTATTTTCAAAGAGATAAGATCGACAGGTAATGTGCGGTTACCGATTTGAATCAAACATGACTTATAAACAGTGGATGTAATGAATGTTTCTCCTAACGGAGTTTCAATAGATAAATCAAAGTCTAATTTCTCTGGAGTTAAATTTAAACGTTGAGCGCAAGTAGGAGAAATAAAAGAATGGGTAGAACCGGTATCAAATAAGGTATAGACTTCGCTAGAGTTTATGATTAACTTACCCGTGATCACCTCGTTCGAATTCCTTGCTTTTTGGGAGGTTACGACAAACGCTCTCCCTTGAACTACCGATTTTGCCTTGTTTGGGACACCCTTTGATGCCTCCATCCCAGTTGGACTTGACTTTGGTACACGACAAAATCGGGTTAGGTGACCTTCTCTTCCACAATTGTAACATGTTTTGGATTGCTGCGTACAGTTTAGACTGATGTGTCCCTCCCCTCCGCATTTGTAACATATGACCGGAGGTCGTTCTCCTTCTTTAACAACAGGTGTTGGTGCTGACGTCTTTTCATCATTATTGAATCTCCTCTTCTTGAAATTTCCACTTCTATTATCTTGGTCATGATTACCACCGAAGTGGTTACCATTTCTAGCATGTTGATTCAATCCATGTTTGTTGCCACCGCTTCGATGACTGCTACCACTGGTATTATCATTTTTTCGGCTGATCTCTCTTGGTTGGGTTGACTCATTATCGTGCTCCAATAACTGAGCCTTATTTACAACATCTGAATACAAACACAGTTTATGAGAAATTAGGTATTGACGTATGTCAAGTTTTAAACCTCTTAGAAACATCCGCGTCATTCTCTCCTCATTATCAACCAAGTGGGACGTTAATCGGGACAACTCGGTAAACTTAGCTCCGTACTATGACACGGTCATATTGTTTTGCTCTAGTTTGATGAACTCTACCACCTTCATGTGACGAATACTTTCGGGAAAGTACTTGTCGTTGAACAGTTCTTGGAACTTCTTCCAAGACATCTTTAGTGCGGAAGGTTGAGTACGCTTTACAGATTTCCACAAGTAATCTTCCTCTCCTCGTAACATGAAGGTGACAAAGGAAACCTTTTGCTCCTCGGAGCATCCAAAGATATCAAATATCTTAGTGATCTGCTTTATCCATGTCTCCGCCTTAAGTGGTTTTGGCTCTCCCAAAAACTCCAGTTGTCCCAGCTCCTTGAACTGTTTAGCGGTGACCGTCCGAGAGTTGCCAGTGTTTCCACCCGCATTTTGAACAGGAGTCGCTCTCGCCTGATGTTGCATGGATTGCATTAAAGCCTCTGAACATCCCATCGTTCATCATTTGATCAGTGTTGTTGTTTACTTGAGGATTATTGTCTTTCTGTTGCACATTATCCTGGTATTAATCGTTAGTGACTCAACGGTCTCATGTGGTTCATTGCTGATCTCAACAATTTTAGATGTCATTTTCAAACACTGCCACAAAACAATGGTTAATTAACATGTCACATATTATCCCTATACTCTGACCGACCAATTAAATACCAAATAAACTTAGGTAGGACATACTAGCGAAGGAATTTCCCGTCTCTCCCCTCCTAGTTCTTGTCTCACATCTCAGCCAGGGATCATATCCCTAAGCTTTGATACCAAATGTGACGCCCCCAAAATAGGTATACATCACTCATCTTGGGTCACCAAATACATAGTACTAAATACAAATACAAACTTAATTATACAATATGAGCTGAGAGTTTTTACACGAATATTGTCTTCTAGACAATATACAAACTCAAATAAAGTCCTCATTACATTTATTGTCACACTATTTTATAGAATAGTGAGGACTACTATAACACCATCTCGGATCATCACTCCGTTCCCCGACTAGTCCCGGCTACGTTCTCATTTCTTGAAGAGAACAATGAAAGCAAAAGGGTGAGCTCAACTAGCCCAGTAAGAAATTTTATGACTAAGATAATGCAGAATAAATTATCATTAGTCTTCAACAGTGTTAAACTGATAAATACAATAAACATCAAATTTAACTGCAGAGGAACAAGCAATCCATTAGAAGAGTCAAGTAGAGCATGATATATACTATCTTCTATGATTTAAAATTTTTTTCATCAATTTTATCGCTGAGACTCAGTTTAATAAATAAACCACATCATCGAATCATCCCTCTACTACTGGCCAAGGATATTCATGTAATCATCAATGGTCATGATTATACCGAATAATCTCTGGTCATAATCATACTAACAACTGTCCATCAATGCACTACAGGCCAATGAGCATTTTTACCACATCATTTGTAATATTACGGGTCATGATTATACCGAAAGATCTATGGTCGTAATCATACCAATCAACATTTCATCTATCCACGTAAGTCAAATATGACTTTTATCACAATATAAGCATGCGGATGATGACAATGATATATGCATTAATCAAACGAAATCAAGGATAAATTTTAAAGACTTTAAATTTATTCAGAGTTTAAAAATATCCAAATTGTCAACATGATACTGCTTTGTGGAGTAAAATTCAAGAATAATATTCATGTATCAAAAATAATTTGGACAGAAAAGGAATATATATTTCGGGTGAATAGTACCCCGTGAATAGTACTCTGTGAATAGTACTTTGGGAATAGTACCTCGTGAATAGTACCCCGACATAAAAAGTACCCCAAATACCCGAGTGAATAGTAACTGGGTGAATAATAACCCGTAAAAAGTACTCCGGCATGAAAAGTGCCCCGAATACCCTAGTGAATAATATTGGAGTGAATAGTAACTGGATGAATAGTAACCCATAAATAGTATTCCGGTATGAAAAGATCAATAATTATCAAGAAAGCTCATAATAATATTTTCATGAAAAAATACTGGATGAAGCGCAAATATCAAGGATATTCTACTAATTTCACGGAGTATAGAAGTAATACTTTAACAGAATGAGTGTAGAATTAGGAATATAAAACGAAATAATATTATTCACATAATACAGAGTATGGAAGAAAATATTATTTCTACGAATACTGAAAAATATAATATCCCTTACCTCAGAAGAAGACTGGTTACTGAAATATTGAGATAACAGACTTCTTTTTTTCTTTCTCTCTATAGCTTCTCTCTCTATAATTGCTCTTGCGAGTCTTAGTGAATTGGTGAGAATAGAAGAAGAATCGGTTGTTTTAGCAGTCCTCACTATTTTGTAAAATAGTGTATCAATAATTGTAATGAGAACTTATTTGAGTGTGGATATTATCTAGAAGATAATATTTGTATTTAAATTCACAGTATATGTGTTGTCGTATTTTGTATGACAACTGTATTAATGAAGTTTTAGTTGTTTTTGTACCATGTATTTGACAACTCAGAATGAGTGATGTATACCTATTTTGGGGGCGTCACAGACACGTTCGAAAAACTTAAAAACTGAGGCCGCTGAAGAATAGCTCCAGTGTGAAAATCAGCATAGACTATAAATGTCAATAATGGAGGAAGATAGTTACTATAGTGGTGCGTAGAAGTAGGTATGTGAGAATAATACATGTATAATATGATATAACTTTGTTTTTAATTATAGTTGATCGAACACCACCTTTACCGTCCTGTCTCCAAATTAGAATAAAATTTCTTATCATAGTAACTAACATACTAAGATAGAAGTCAATTTCCTCAAAAAAAGAAAGGAGGTCGGATCTAATCCTGAATCTTTCGCTAAGAATTAGTAGTTAAAAGGAATCAGAACTGCAGATTCCTTAAAATCAAGTATCATAACTTAAATATACTACTCACTTCGTTCAAGGATAAATGTTTTGGTGGACTTTTCACGCATATTAAGAAGAGAAATGAAATGATAAATTGCCCATAATAATGTCATTAATTATTTTTAATGTAGGTGAGAGAGTGAGTTTCTAGCTTTTCAATTCAAAATATTTTTAGCACATAACTAATTATATTTATTAGATATGGAGAGAGAATTAGAATAAAAAAATATAAAATATTTAATGTTACGGGTATAATAGAAAAAATGTATAAAAATTTAGTTATTAAAGAAAAATAAATATTTAACATAGAATTATTTAAAATAATAATAAAAATTTTTATTATGAAACGGAGGAAGTATCATGTGGGGAAAAATCCTCCACGTAAGATAGATACTGTCGAACCAACCGAGCCCTCGAAATCATGTCTCAACAATGAGATAAGTACTTTACAAAAATAATAAAGTAGTATAAATAATTCTATTTCATGTATCCTTGGTTGTTGTACCCCCTCCCGTCCATCCTAAGAAGGGATCAAAAGGGGTGGGGGCCTGGGGGGAGCCCGACGAGGGGAAGCCCACTTAAAAGTATCTAAACTTTCTGTTCTCCTTTGAATGTTGATAGTAGTAGTTGGTTTATTAGTTGCATGTCCAGTAGTAGTAAAATATTTAAAAAAATTGAAATTAATATGGATATTAATTATTAAGTGACACCAATATTCATGTGACATAAAAATCTCATATTTAATTTTATATAAAATATTATATTTTTATATGAAATATTAATTTCTTATAATACGGTCCTAAAAACTCGGTTACGGATAAAAATATGTGTAGAACTACAAAGACTTTTTTTTTTAAATCATAATAGGAAATTATCAACATTAATTTTGTTAATATATTAGCAGGTCGGGGGGGGGGGGGGGGGGGGGGATTGATAGTTGACCACCTACTTTCAAATGGCTCTTTGACTAATTAGAAAATAAATAAAACTAGTATTTACCTTTGCAGGTGTATACTTTATACATTTCCAAGTGTAAGACTTCAATTTTGGTGCGTGTAAACTCATACCATATAAAAGTAAATTGCTAAATATATCTACCAAAAAGAGGAATATTTTTCCCAAAAGAAAAGAAGAGGAATATTCAAAATCAACCAATACAGTGGTTCAACCATAAAAAGTCATAATCTCCTAATTTAATTTTCAAACTCCCTACTATATATATATATATATATATATATATATATATATATATATATATATATTATAACACTACCAACCAAAACTAAGAATCCAAGTAGAAGATTTTCGGATTATCCATCCAAACTAATCTAATCTACCACTACCACTACCACTTCCACTACCACAATCCAACCTCCTTCCACCAAACCAAATCTTGTAATAATATATACTTGTATATATATTGCCCTTTATAATTCATTCTCTAATCTTGCCACGTGTCCACGTCCCATTTTGCCAAGTAATCGCCGTCTTTGCCTACCAAAGTCTCTTACTTGCCAACCATATTTTGACACGTAGTCAAACTTCCGTTAAAGGAATCGTTAGCGGTAGAGAGAGGAAAAAGAGAAGAGGCCACCTATCAATAGACTTCCTAACCAACCAAGAAGAATTTACCTTTCAAAAACGCCATCTTATATATAAACCCACTATCCAACTAAAACATATCATAATCAAACTTTCTTATTCATTTCACATTCCCAAAAAAATGGACTGGAGCAGAGGCATTACAATTGGTCAAGGTTCCTCTGCCACCGTCTCGATTGCTACTTCTTGCCGGTCCGGCGACATTTTTGCCGTGAAATCTGCCGAGTTTTCTCAATCTGAGTTGTTGCAAAGGGAGCAAAAGATGTTATCTACTTTGAGCAATCCTTATGTTGTTAGCTACATGGGGTATGACATTACTAGAGAGCACAACAAGCTCATGTACAATCTTATGATGGAGTATGCCCCAGCTGGCACGCTAACCGATGCAATTCGCAGGCGAGGCGGCTGGCTAGACGAATCGATGATCGGATATTACACACATCAACTTGTACAAGGGCTAGAATACCTTCATTCTAGTGGCATAGTGCATTGTGACATCAAGGGTCGGAACATTTTATTAGGCCAAAATGGTGCCAAAATTGCTGACTTGGGTTGCGCCAAGTGGATTAATCCGGAGGGTTCTGCCACCATGCCAATTGGTGGTACGCCGATGTTCATGGCGCCGGAGGTGGCGCGTTGGGAAGAGCAGGGGTTTGCAGGTGATATTTGGGCACTTGGGTGTACAATTATTGAAATGGCCACCGGGGGGTCACCATGGCCTAATGTCAATGACCCTATTTCAATTCTTTACAAAATTGCATATTCTGGGGAATTGCCAAATTTCCCAGATAATCTTTCCATCCAAGCAAAGGATTTCCTCAGTAAGTGTTTACGGATCAATCCGAAAGAGCGATGGACTGCTAAACAGCTAGCCAAACACCCATTTCTTGAAGAATTCAATTCCGGTAGCAAGCAAAATCAAGAATTCACTACAAATTCCCCCACAAGTATTCTTGATCAAGGGGTTTGGAACTCAATTGAAGAACCAGGTGATTCTGTCCAAACAAGATCTCTGAATTCTCCTGTGCAGAGAATCAGACGGCTGTCGTTGAATTCAAGATTGCCAAGTTGGACATTGGAGGAAAGTTGGATCACAATCAGAGGAAATAAAGATGAGAAAAAAGGTAAGGAAATTTGTGGGTCGGTGACAGTTGGTGGTGATGATATGGAGGAGCTGGAAAGTAGTTGCGGTACTGTTATTGGTGAGGAAGAGCAGTTAATACAAGTTTCTTAGGTAACAATTTTTGTCGCAGAAATAGGTCTAGTTAATCTTAATGGGGTGCACATGTACAAAATATTATAGGGCTGTAATGAGTAGTACTAGTCTTAATTTTGAGAGATACAAAGAGATATTGTTATTTAATCAAACTCAATTATTTTAATTTATTAAACTTGACAATCCGATTGGTGGACTTATTTTTTGAAATAATCCGATTGAATTAAATCTCGAATGAAGAACAAATTTTGGGTCAAATTCAAGTTTGAATCGAATCAAATTCTTTATATACAGACAATTTTTTTAAAAAAATCTTTCGTTGTGAAACTGAGGGATTATATTTGATAGAAAAAAATAAGGGTCCTTTACACAAGTATACAACAAAAAGAAATTAATTACAAGAAAAGTGCATCAACTAAATAATTACAAAGAGAGTGTAATTAGGACCCATATTACAAAAATAGTACAATCACATTAATAAAGAAACCTAAAATCAAGGACAAATAACTACCATAATTAATAATTCAAATTCAAATATTTGGATCTAACAACAAAAATAAATTTAAATTCAAAATTATAATTCAAATTTAAATATTCAAATTCAAATCTTCATCTCCCTCACATACACTTTAAAATAATAGTCCACCGCTACACCGCCGCTACACCACACATACTCCACCGCTACACCGCCGCGAATCTCCGTTGTCCAAAATATCAATGAGAATAAGAAGAAGATTCACCCTACAAAAAGTTTAAAAATAAATAGATGTAACTTTTAATGTTCTGAGAAATTTTTTTTTAACTATTTTGTTACTCATAAATAATAAAATGGTTACCTTTGTATGAATGGTTGGCTACCAACTGCATCACATTCAAACTAAATTGGTAACTTAATAAAATTGAATTGGTTACCTTGGTCTGCAGGTTTGGCTACCAACTGCATTATGAAAAAAATGCAGGTGTGGATGTGAATTAGTTACTTTGGTATGAAGGTTTTGTTACCTTGGTACGAATGTTTGCTTACCTTGATCTGAAGGTTTGGTAACCAACTGTACTAAGAAAAAATTTAAAATGTGGAGGTTGATTGGTTACTTTGATATTCTAGTTTGATTACCTTGGTATGAAGGTTTGGTTACCATCATCCAGTATTCATATCCACCGCCGCCACCGCCTGAATCTTCATACACTCCTCAATCCACTTTTTGTGCTCCACCGCCAAATTAGACCCAGCTTTCACCCATGCCTTCAAAGATTTGATGAAAAACTAAAAGATGTTTGAACAAACAAGTTAGTAGTGATTCGATCTCTCTCATTCTATTAAGAGGGAGGGGGCGTGGGTGAGGAGCCCAAAAAACATCATGATGCATCTGGCCATTGGGTAAAAGATTGAGTGGTAAATTGTAAATAGGCATGGAAGATGTTGCAGCTTGGTCACCATGAGACTGAGCTACTAATGCTGAATTACCACCACCATTATTTCCTGCATTTGACCCTGATGTTGCCTGTAATTGCATTCCACCTTCTCCGGCCACTACAGCCTCCCCCTCAACACTTGAAGGATTTCACGATTTCACGTCATGATTTCACCGTCACGTTTGCAGCTTGGCCACTTCATGATTTTTCGTCTTTTTGCAACGTTAGCTTAATTTTGGGCTGAGTTTTTTTTTTATTATTATTATTAAAAGGTTGAATTTATTAAATAATTTGAGGAGAGAGAGAAGAAGCTATAACTAATCCCTAAATTAAGAAATTCTAATTGAATTATAATTCCCTAACTTAAGGAATCCTAATTATACTAGAATATGTAAATAAATATGAAAGTGTATTAGTTATGTAAATATTATATGAGTGCACTATTGATGTAATTATTTTTAAAAATGTATTAGAATATGTAATTGTTCCAAAAAAGGCTCATTTACATAAGTATACAACAAATAAAAAGTAATTACAAGAAAAGTGCATCAATCAAATAATTACAAAAAGAATGTAATTATGACCCGTATTACAAAAATAGTACAATTCACATTAATAAGGAAACCTAAAATCAAGGACAAATAACTGCCATAATTAATAATTCAAATTCAAATTTTTGGATCTAACAACAAAAACAAATTCAAATTCAAAATAATAATTTAAATTTAAATATTCAAATTCAAATCTTCATTTCCCTCATATACACTTTGAAATAATAGTCCACCGCTACACCGCAGCGAATCTCCGATGTCCAAAACGTCAATGAGAATAAGAAGAAGATTCGCCCTACAAAGTGTTTAAAAATAAATAAATGTAACTATTAATGTTCTGATTTTTTTTATAAAAATGGTTACCTTTGTATGAATGGTTGGCTACCAACTCCTTCACATTCAAACGAAATTTGTAACTTAATAAAACTGAATTGGTAACCAAACTTTTATACAATGTAACCAAACTTTTATACCAAGATAACCAATCTACTTTCACACCTGCAGTATGAATTAGTTACCTTGGTCTGAAAGTTTGGCAATCAACTGCATGAAGGTTTGGCTACCAACTGTATTACATGCAAAATAAATCAAAAACTTAATAAAACAGAATTGATTACCTTGGTATGAAGGTTTGGCTACCAAATGCATTATGAAAAAACTGCAGAAACAGAGCGATGGTAACGTTCTTCCCTTCTCCTTAGTCTCCACCCTCATCCCCGGTCCTTCAGATTTGCCGAGTCCATTGCACCGTTTCAAGACTCCATTTTCTCCTCTTTCTTTCTTCTCCATCTTCATATAATTAAATTATTGGTATGCGTGCTGGTTTTAGCTTAATAATAATCATAACGGCTGTTTTCCGGCGAGTATTATTAAAATGGGGAAAACCCTAAATGAGATTATTATCTCGAATGTCGGATTAGTGGGGTGTTTGGCTAAAGAGATAGGGTTGTTAAAAGGTGTTACTGTGTTTGACGTGAGTTTTAATAGGTTGAGTGGAAGTTTGCCGGAGTCTATGGGAGGAATGGATAGTTTGGAGCAGCTTAATGTGGCACATAACAAACTTTCCGGTGAGATTACGGTGGATTGTGGTGGTTGTTCGCCTACAAGTCCTCCGCCGCCACGATCAACGCCACCGCCACTGCAATCGCTGCTCGCTTTCTTGTCGCTGCTCTCTTTCTTCTTCATTATTATTATTAAAAGGTTAAATTTGTTAAATAACTTGAGGAGAGAGAGAAGAAGCTATAACTAATCCCTAAATTAAGGATTTCTAATTGAATTATAATTCCCTAAATTAAGGAATCCTAATTACACTAGAATATGTAAATAAATATGAAAATGTATTAGTTATGTAAATATTATATGAGTGCACTATTGATGTAATTATTTTTAAAAATGTATTAAAATATGTAATTGTCCCTTATTTTTAATATTGGGAAAAGCCCACAGGTATGGGCTCCCAAATTGCACTTTTTTGGGGCAACACCTGTCTAATGCTTGTGATTAGAAAAATGAAGTAAAAAAAAAGAAGGAAGAGAGAATACGAAAAAGAAAGAAGGGTACCCACAAAACTGTAAAGCCCACTGTCTTATTATCCAGACGAAGGGAAGTGAGTATTAGGTGTTGGTCCAAAAGATAATCTTGGGCTGGGCAATATCTAATCAACTCTGACTTGTAAAATCAGGATTAAGCCTGAGACCAGCAAGTACATAAAATAATTACAAGATAAGAAAATAATTATAAGATTAGTGTATCCATAAAATAATTATAAAAAGAGTGCAACATAATAACCTCGTAGTACTTACCAAAAAGTATGGAGATCCTTTAAAATATTGAAAAAAGTAAGAGTAAATTCATGTGACTACTCTTTGATCTCATCATGGTTGCTCATGTTGAAGAAAATAAATTCAACTGTTCTTAAATTTTTTATAATTAATTGGCAACCCAATAAAATTGAATTGGTAACATTTGTATGAAGGTTTGACTACCATCTGAATTATGGAAAAAAAATACCGACAACGACCATTGTAGAACCCAATAAAATTCTTCATGGTTGCACATGTATAATTTAAGAACAAGTAACACTTGAAAACTTTTCTTAAATTTTTTATAATTAATTGGTAACCCAAATTGAATTGGTTACCTTTGTATGAAGGTTTGGCTACCAACTGTACTATGAAAAAAAATGTACCGACGGCGACAATTGTAGAAACCTATAAAACTGTTCATGGTTACTTTTGTATGAAGGTTTGACTAACAACTGCACTATGAAAAAAAAATGTATCTACGACGAGTGCATACGAGCGCTGACAAAGTCGGAGAGCTCCCTATACATATATATATATATATATATATATATATATATATATATATATATATATGTTATTCGGGAGCATTCTGTTGGCCTTCACTTGGGGTGAAGGCCCAACATCAGAGAAGTTGTATGAGTTCATTGGGCCAAAGCCCATGGTGGATTTCGAGGTGTTCGGGTCGGCGTCTAAGTCCTTCTGAGCTGGACCCTCACTTTGGTGGATGTCTTCGGGTTCGGCATCCGAGCCCCTTGGGCCGGAGCCTTATCCTGTTGTGTGCTATTGGGGGTCGGGCCTTCGGGTCTTTTGGGCCAAAGCCTAGACCTGACAGTGGGATAGTTTGGGCCTGTACAGTGGGTCTTCCTACGTGCAGAGTTGGACGTCCCAATTATAATTAAATACGGTTACTCCAAAGGTAGTGATTAGATTAGATTCTACTTGCATCTTTCAAGGAGATTGTGTTGGACCCAAGTTATGGTAACTACCATAGCTAGGAGTCCTTAACCGACTAGGAGAGGGATTCTAAGGCGGTGAGATTATTATAAATGTCAGGCCAGGGTTACAATTAAGAGGTAATTCATACTTTTGAGCACTAAACACTTAGCCTCCATTGTTAAAACCTTGTAACGGCCTGTACTCATTCTCACACCGGAGCTATCCCCCGACGGCACAAGCCGTCAAGCTTCTGTGTGATCTGTTATTGTGCAGGTTCTAGCGCGTGGATTTTGTGATTGGACGCGCCGACGAAACTTGGCGTTAACATTAGCGCTAGAAGGAGGGCTTTTTAGTGCTTAATCAATCACAATCAGATTTTTTTCCGGTGAGAAACTATGGCGAGCTTGGAGTATGCAGTTTCAGACCGCGAAAAGGCCAAGACACACCAGACCACTCAGGTGAGAGGATTGGTGAATGACAGACTGGGTTCCAGAATCCCGGGAGATCAGAAGGATCCGGCTGGCTCCCCTCGACGAAGGCTCTTCCATGAAAACTAACGAACCCCCAACCAGGCTAGTCGGGCGAACAAAAATAATTCACGAGCATTGGAGGCGCATGGGCAGAGCCGTGGCCAAGGTGGTCGAGATCAGAGAAAATTTATCCTGCAGAGAAAGATGCAGCAAAACAAAGATGCCATGATGGCCCTACGTCTTCAGCAGGAAGAGCTCGAACTACAGATGGCTAACGCGGTCGGAGAGCAAGAGGTGTCCTCTAAAAGGCGTAGAAACCGTAGCCAGTCTAGGTCACCCCGAAGGAGGGAGGCTGATAGGGAAAGGAACAGGTACCGTTCGAGGGATGGCCGAACCTGGAGGAGAAGCCGATCAGCAGGACGACGATCTGAGCACCCGGGCAGGTCGGGGCAGAGGAGAGGAGACGAGATTCCCGAATGTGAGAGGGACAGACCCCGATCGTCCCCTCATAGAAGAGAATCCGACCCCCCTCGCCCGAAGGGTAGCCAATTTGGAGAAGTTGATGTTGGCCAAAAGCTCAACAGGGGCGCCTTCGGCCTGCATAGGGTCACCTTTTTCGCCGAAAATCAATCGGGAGACAGCAAACCCCAAAAAGAAGATGCCCCCGATGGAGACTTATGACGGGATGGCGGATCCTTACGACCATTCCGATGGGTACGACAGACTGATGACTTATTATGGCCATTCTGATGCGGCCAAGTGTCACATGTTTGCCACTACCTTGAAGAAAAGTGCCCGGGAGTGGATGGGAACCCTGGCATCGGGATCGATAAATTCGTGGAATGACCTTCGGGAAAAGTTTCATGCCGGATTCGGGAGTAATAAGAGACGGGGGAAGATTACAACATCCCTCATGCAGGTCAGGCAAAGATCAGATGAGAGCATGGGGCAATATGTTAAAAGGTTTCGAGAAGCTGTGGGGTCGGTGACGGAGTTAAATTCCCCACAAGCCTTGGGATTCTTCACAACGGGGCTAGACATCGGAAAATCCAAGAAGCTGATGAAAGACCTGGTGATCAACCCCCCGACCGACCTAACAGAAGCCTTTCACAGGGCCGAGGGTCACATAGCGATCGAGGAGGCGATGGGGAACTTCAAACAATAATCCCAGTCGTACGAGAAGTCCAGATATCGGGACAAACAGAGTTATCAAAAGTCAGACAATCAGGGGAGGACGGATAGCTACAGTAAGAAGAACTACAACGCTGGAGGGTCGGGCAGTGGAAGACCGTCCTTCCCAAATAAAAATGTCAACAAAGTGTACACCGCTCTCAATACTAACCGGGCTAAGATACTGGAGGAGATGTGAAACAAGCCCTTTTTCGAACCATGCCCACCAATCCCGAAGCCGACTAAAAGGGGTAGGAACAAGTATTTTACGTATCACCAGAGTCGGGGTCACACGAAAGAAGATTGCAATAACTTGAAAAACTTGATTGAAAAGAACGTTCAGAATGGGCAGTTGGTACAGTACGTAGTCGGCAGGAAAGGGTCGGAAGCCCCGCGAGAAGAGAACATAGAGCCCACCCGGGAAACACAGCCGCAACCGAACCCGCAAGCCTGAGGAATTATTGATGTGATATCGGGCGGGTCGGTAGGGCGTGTAACCGGTAGGAAGAGGAGTGGGCATCTCGCTGCCGTACTGTCGCAAGCTGGCTCCTCACCCAAAAAGGACAGGCCATATTCAGGCACGACCATCTCCTTCTCCGATGATGACTACCCTACTGACCACATTGAACCGCACGACGGAGCACTGGTGATAACGGCTCAGGTCGGGCCAGTGGACATGAAGAGAATAATGATCGACAACGGGTCCTCGGTCGACATACTTTACACACATGCATACCAGAGGATGGAGTTGGGAGGAAAGAAGATGGAATTGGGAGTAGAGGGCCCGTTATACGGTTTCAGTGGCGACTCAGTTCATGTGTTAGGAACGATAGAACTGCCCGTCAGATTCGGTACGGCTCCTCAGCGAACAGAAATTATGGTAAAAAAATTTGTCGTACAAGTGGATTCGGCTTACAAAGCCATCTTGGGAAGGCCTACTTTAGCAGCATTGTAGGCAGTAACGTCTATACCCCATTTCAATATCAAGTTCCCAACACCGGACGGGATAGGGGAAGTAAAAGGAGATCTTGATATCGCCCGAAGGTGTTATCGGAATGCCCTGATATCCTCAGGGGTCGGGGTCAGTTAGCAGAAACAGAAGATGACCATCGAGATAGAGCCGTTCACTGAAGGCAGCACTGAACCCATGGCTCTACCGGCGGAAGAAACAGAAGATGTTGAGTTGATACCGGGGAATCCAGACAAAATGATCAAAATCAGGGCGGGATTATCCGAACAGCTGCGAACGGGTCTGGTGGAATTACTTCGAGTGTATGCCGATATCTTCGCTTGGGAACCTAGCGATATGCCTGGCGTAAGCGAATCAATAGCATTACATAGGCTTCATACTGATCCGAAGAGGAAGCCAGTGATACAGAAAAGAAGGATCTTCTCCCCGGAAAGATAGAAGATTATAGATGAAGAGGTTACTAAATTTTAAGAAGCAGGGTTCATCTTCGAGATCGACTTTCCCGAATGGCTGGCGAATGTGGTATTAGTTCAGAAACAAAATGGGAAGTGGAGGATGTGCATCGACTACACGGACCTGAACAAGGCTTGCCCTAAAGACTTCTATCCCTTACCCAACATAGACCAGCTAATTGATGCCACTTCAGGATATGGAATGTTAAGCTTCATGGACGCTTTCTCGGGATATCACCAAATCTCGATGCACAAGGAAGATATTTCGAAGACCAGCTTCATCACCCATCGGGCTATATACGCGTATCGGAAGATGACTTTCGGACTGCTGAACGCAGGGGCAACCTACCAACGGATGATGAACTTCGTATTCAGGAAACAGCTGGGGCGAAGTATGGAAGTGTACGTGGACGACATGATTGTCAAGAGCATGTCAGTCTGGGATCATCTGGAGGATTTAGCAGACTGCTTTGAAACGGTAAGGCATCACAAACTGAGACTGAAACCGACCAAGTGCACCTTCGGACTTGGTTCCGGGAAATTGTTGGAATACTGGGTCAGTAAGAGGGGAATTGAGGCCAATCCGGCAAAAATCTCGGCGATCTTAGACATGAAATCGTCAAAGACATACAAAGATGTTCAGAAGTTGACGGGCTGAATAGCTGCCCTTCGGAGATTCGTGTCAAGGTCAGCTGAAAGATGTCTACCCTTTTTTGACACTCTAAAGGGTCCGAAAAATGATAAGAGTTTCTAGTGGACTTCGGAATGCGAAGACGCGTTCCAAGAGATCAAGAGGTACCTGGGCACGACACCATTATTAATGAAACCGACCCCCTTAAAACCTTTATACCTATATTTAGCTGCAAGACCGATGGCAGTAGGGGCGGCACTGGTGACGGATAAGGGAGGAAAGCAGTTCTCGGTGTACTATGTCAGACATGTTCTTCAGGACGCAGAAACGAGATACCCGAGCCTGGAAAAGTTTGTCTACGCACTCATAATCGCTAGCAGGAAACTCAGGCACTATTTCCAGGGTCGGTTGATAGTGGTCTACACGGATCAGCCTTTGAAGAAGATTTTGCACAAGCCCGAGATATCAGGTCGGTTGGTCGCATGGGCGATAAAGTTAACACAGTTTGCTATAGAGTATCATCCCCGAACGACAATCAAAGGGCAGGCGTTGGCAGATTTCGTGGTAGAGTGTTCTTTCACCGAACCTGATGTGAGTATAGTAGCCGAAGCGCAACCAGGTCAGACCTCATGGACTTTATACGTGGATTGATCGTCAACTTCGGATGTCAGTGGAGCGGGTGTCATCCTGACAAGTCCTGAGGGGTTCAAGGTGTAGCAAGCAATTCGGTTCGATTTTAAGGCCACAAACAACGAAGCAGAGTATGAGGCCATCTTAGCAGGGATACGATTGGCCCGAAGCTTGGAGGTACAGAAGTTGATCATCTACAGTGATTCGCAGCTGGTGGTCAAACAACGTTCGGGTGAGTACGAGGCTCAGGTGTCAAGGATGGTGAAATATTTGGCCGAGGTAAAGGATAAGCTTATGTATTTCACATCGCACATTTGTCAGGGGGTGGACCGGTCAGACAATACAATAGCAGATGCCCTGGCAAGGTTGACAACTACTGAAGTAAGCTCTTTCAACGGATCAGTGTACCTAGAGGTTCTGGAAAAGCCCAGTGTCTCGAAGATAGAAGTCCTGGCCCTGGACCAACTTAATTGCTGGCTCTCACCTTATATCTCATACTTGGCTGACGGGACCCTCCCTTCGGACCAAATCCTAGCCAGATAAGTCAAACATCGAAGCTCGAACTTCGTCCTGATAGATGGAGATCTATACAGAAGGGCCTTTAGCTCTCCACTGCTCAAATGCTTGACTAGCTCAGAAGCAGAATACACACTTTGGGAGGTACATGAAGGGATCTGCGGGGATCACACGGGGGCGAAGTCACTGGCACATAAAATTCTGAGGCAGGGGTATTATTGGCCAACCATCTACACTAAGGCAAAGGAATTCGTTAGGAGGTGCCCCAAGTGACAGCTGAACAGCAATATTCCACATCAACCCCTTGAAGAGCTCTATTCGATCTTATCCCCAATTCCCTTTGCTGTATGAGGCATTGACATCATGGGTCCTCTACCAAAAGCTAAAGGACAAGTTAGCTTTGTGATCGTGGCTATTAACTACATGACGAAGTGGGTCAAAGCCAAACCACTATAAAAGATCACCGAGCAGGAGTGTTTGAAGTATTTTAAAGGAGTAGTCTATCGGTTCGGTATCCCGATGACAGTTGTCTCAGACAATAGTAGACAGTTCATGGGGTCGAAATTCGAGGGCTTTCTGAAGGAGTTAAGGATCCAACATCGTAAGACTTCAGTTACCCACCCTCAGTCAAATGGTCAAGTGGAAGTGACTAATCGAACCCCACTCAATGGAATAAAGCGTAGATTGGATGAATTAAAGGGTCGGTGGCCCGAAGAGCTGCTATCCGTTTTGTGGGCATAACGAACTACTCCAAGGACCACAACTGGAGACTCTCCATTCAGACTGGCATTTGGGACCGACGCCCTCATCCTTGTCGAGATCGGTTCCCCCACCCTTTGAGTCAGCCAGTACAAAGAGCTATACAATGATGAAGGCCTGAGAACGAATTTGGATCTGCTAGATGAAGTCCGAGATTCGGCTATGATGAGGTTGGCAATCTATCAGTAACGGATAGCCCGACACTACAATCAGAAGGTAAAGCCCAGGAGGTTTGCCGTGGAAGATCTAGTCCTTCGGGAGTCGGAGGCTTCAACCCCCCAGAACACCGGCAAGTTAATGCTTAACTGGGAGGGGCCTTATGAGGTGGTAGGAGTGACAAAGCCAGGAACATACCGGCTTCGAGCAATGGATGGTTCGGAGGTAAAGAATACATGGCATGCTGGAAGACTTAGAAAATTTTACCAGTAATAGTTATGTCATTCTTACTTTTACCCATGTAACCGATTCAATTCAAATGATATAAATAAAAAGCTCCTATTGCTGTCAATGTTTAACTTTATTTGTATTCATATGTGCCATTACTACCCGAACAGACACGCTTCGGGCACTATCCGATCAAGTGGTTCGAAAATCCACCACTGATCGAGATAAGTCCCGAGCATAACTGACCGAGGGTTCAGTAAATTCTTAAAGTACAGGTCTCAGGAACTATCCGATCAAGAGGTTCGGAAAGACACCATTGATCGAGATAAGTCCCGGGTATAACTGTTAGACCCTTCAAGATCAGATAAACTCTAAGGACAATCTGATCAGAAAGTTCGGGTGGACATAACCGATCGAGATTAGTCATGAGTAAGACTATCAACAAACATTCATGGGCAAAAAGTATATCTCATTTACACTTAGAAAATTTTTACAAGCCCAATCGCCTATGATTTGGGAAAAGTACAAAAAAATATTCCATAAATCCTAAATATCTACTCCGCAGGGGGATCATCTTCAGCTTTGGATTCGTCATTAGAAGAGTCAAGGACAGAGATATCGAGCCCAACAACCATCAGCTTTGCCTTAGCCTTATCCCGATGAGTCTCATACCCTTCTCCGAATTGGGCTATGACCTTATCATTTAAGGCTTCAGATTCTTCGTATTCGGCGATGGCCTGCCGTCTGGCCTCGACAACCTTCTCGGGAAACGCATTGACACTGACGGTTAAAGTGTTGTTCTCCTTGATCAAGAACATCGTCTTATCGTGCATCTCGGAGAACTTGTGCGTAATGATGTCAATAGCATCCTCCCGATCCTTGACCTCCTTGAGCAGATGATCCCTATCGGCCTGAAGAGTCACGTGCTTATGCTCTAATTCTTTGATCTGGCCCTCTGCTCGGGTCGCCTTATTTCAGGTCTGGGCATAAGAATCTCGTTCCTTCTTCAGGTTCGACTATAGACCCCGAACATCAGCCTCAAGCAGCTCCACCTCCGTTCCCAGCTGAATTTCTTTCTTTGTAGATCGGGCGAGGGGAGTGATGGCTCGGGCGAGTATAGCGTTGGCCTACAGCGAACACATACATCAGTACAGGAAGTAAAAATCCAAGTTAATAGCAGCACTCAGATTGACAAAGGGAATTACCTGAGTCTGGGCTCGAACATAGGCCACCAAGAACTGATCAGAAGAATACCTTTTAAACCGCTCGTCGTCACCAGGAAGTTTGAAGTGATCGAAGAGGGTAAAGGGGAAAACCTCTGACGGGCTCCTGGGCCAACAGGTATTCGGCGATCCCTAGGAGGAGCTTGGCCCAGAAGGAGGGGTGGGGGCACGGTCCAGACCAGGGACCACCATCTGTCCCGTTGGTTGATCGGAACCCTCCGACAATCGAGGTTTCTTAGATCGGGGTTCGAAAGGAACCTCTTCGGTATCCTCCGAATCCTCGACCACCTCGGTCGGAGGAGGGGGCGGTGGTAGAGTTAGCTTCGGTAAGGAAGACGGAGGGACTGTTATAGGCGCTTTGATGGTCGGCTTGGAGGGCTTCTTGGATTACTTCAGCAAAGCCGCCTTCTCCGCACGGATCATCTTCAGCGCCCCTCTTTGGGTGGTCAGGGGATCGGGCCTCGAAGTGGACCCCAGAGACATCTCGCTGATAGAGACCGTATCTTCCTCAGGAGCGTCGTCAGTCATTGGGGGTCGAATGAACCCAGTTGTGATGGTTGCGGGGATGAAGGCGTCGACAACGCCCTCCGGCTTGAAAATGGTCACTGCATGGGGATAAATAGGTTAAGGCGTGGAACGCTTAAGAGAATAGGAGAAAAAATAAAGAAAAAAGAAGGATACTTACAGTCGTGTTTGTACAACCAGGCTTCGTCCATCAGAAGCCCAGACTCCATTGGGTCTTCTTCCATTGCTTGTAGAATGTCCTGAAGGCATCGGCCCGACCCTTCGGGAACTTCGAAACCTTGGCCGCCTAGTCGGTTAGATGGGCCCAGGAGGGAAGGAGTTAGAGGTTCGTTCCCTTGGCAAAAAACCACTGTTCGTGCCACCCCTTGTTGTTCGAAGGGGTTTTGATCGGGACGATGTGGTTGGGGCATTTGTTAAGTTTCCGGAGACCGGGTTCTTTCGACACACCGACGGTGAACAGGGCGAAGAATAGATCGAGCCTGGGAGTGATGCCCACCTCTTGGCAGATGGCTATGAAAGAAACTAAATGGATGTAGGCGTTCGGTACAAGCTACGCGAACTCTACTCCCACGAAGCTCAAGAAAGAAGAAATGAAATCGTGAAGTGGGAACCGAACCCTGTATTTCAGAACGTACAAGGGGACGGCTACCCACTCGCCCTCGGGACGCCAGAACATCTTTTCATCGGGCGTCGGTACTCGAAGCTTGTATTCTTTAGGGATTTTAAAGAGGGTTCGGATGTCAGAGATCTGGGAGGGGGTGATAGTGGAAGGAGTATGGAGATGAGAAAAATCCTTTGAGGAGTGGTATGCATTTTGAAACCTAGCCTCGGCGTCTACCGGACTAGGCAGGATCGAAGGTGTGGTAGTGGCAGGGGCATCCGGCAGATCGATCTCTAGTAGATCGCCGGTGGTGACGGTGGAGGTGACGGTGATTGGCTCAGTGGCCGGAATAGTGCTGAAATTGGCCATTGAAAAGGAATGTGATGCAGATAAGAAGTTTCAAAGAAGAAATGATCTAGACTAGAACTCAAATATCTGCAAAGTGGTGGAAATTTGGGGAGTTTGGGGAAGAAATGAGCTCGCCGGAAATCGCCTTGCCGAAAAAAATGAAAACAGAGAGTTTGGGAGAGAGGAGTCAGTAAAGGAGATAATGATGGGGGAAGAGGGGTTTTTATAAGGAATACGACACGGAACCCCAAGGCGGCTATTAAATGCTTAAGGTGGGGTCAGGCGTGAAAAGGTGTGCAACGTTTCAAATATCAAGAATAGACCGTTTGGTTTTTCCAGACAGTTCATTATTAGCTGTCATGACCTTTCGAATACCTGATCTTTCAAGTCTCCAATCATAAGTACTCTATAATTGAAGACTGGGGGGCAATGTTCGGGAGCATTCTGCTGGCCTTCACTTGGGGTGAAGGCCCGACATCAGAGAAGTTGTATGAGTTCATTGTGTCGAAACCCATGGTGGATTTAGAGCTATTCGGGTCGGCGTCTGAGTCCTTCTGGGCCGGACCCTCACTTTGGTGGATGTCTTCGGGTTCGGCATCCGAGCCCCTTGGGCCGGAGCCTTATCCTGTTGTGTGTTATTGGGGTCGGGCCTTCGGGTCCTTTGGGCCGAAGCCTAGACCTGACAGTGGGATAGTTTAGGCCTGTATAGTGGGCCTTCCTACGTGCAGAGTTGGACATCCCAATTATAATTAAATACGGTTACTCCAAAGGTAGTGATTAGATTGGATTCTACTTGCATCTTTCAAGGAGATTGTGTTGGACCCAAGTTATGGTAACTACCATAGCTAGGAGTCCTTAACCGACTAGGAGGGGGATTCTAAGGCGGTGAGATTATTATAAATGTCAGGCTAGGGTTACAATTAAGAGGTAATTCATACTTTTGAGCACTAACACTTAGCTTCCATTGTTAAAACCTTGTAACGGCCTGTACTCATTCTCACACCGGAGCTATCCCCCGGCGGCACAAGCCGTCAAGCTTCTGTGTGATCTGTTATTGTGCAGGTTCTAGCGCGTGGATTCTGTGATTGGATGCGCCGACGAAACTTGGCGTTAACATATATATATATATATATATATATATATATATATATATATATATATATATATATAGCATAATTTCTATCTTTTTCTCTATCTAAAACTTGTATTTCTATCTTTTCTCCCTCTGCGCGACTCTCTTGAGCATAATTTCGTGAGTCAGAGAGAGAAATTAAATCTAATTTGTGAAAATTAAAATTGATTTCAAAAAGAGAAAATGGAAATTTCTGACAAGTGGCAATGCGGGGTATAATAAGCTCATGTTCACCCAACTAAATTAAAGAAATACCAAATGCACTAATTTTATAAATAAAATATTAAAAATATATTAATTCTATAAATATTTTTTGAATGCACTTTTGCTGTAATTTTTTTTTAAAAATGTATTAAAAAATATAAATAACCCTAAAAATAAAACCAAAAAAAATATCTGTTTTAGTTTTCCATATGTATTTGGAGGAAAATACACGTCTCCCATTAACTACTTTTTTACAAATTTAAAAATATATTTTTATTTTACGTCACGATTACCCCTAAATCTAAAATTCAAGGTGTGTAATAATTTTGGTATATTTTAAAGATGACGTGATAACCAAATTGTGATAATAAATTTGTAGTTATATAGTAATTGTTTAATACTCTCTCTGTCTTAGGATAAAAATTCTAATTTGCTTTTTGTGCATATTAAGAAAGAGGATAAAATAACAAAATTATCTTTATTTAAATTCTCATTTAATTGCATAGTTTTCTGCACATTACTAGTGATGCTCCATAAATATGCATAGAGAATAGAAATATAACAATTAATAATAAAAATATTATAGATAAATTATTATAAAAAAATAAATCATTTAAAGTAAATAGATATTTAACTTGATATTACTTGAAATAATAATAATTTTTTTTATAGGATTAACATTTTTATGTTTACATCTGATTGCCTCTTAATGGACTGTCTCTTATTCGCTAAGAGGCATGATGTTGTTTGTTTTTGTTTTTGTTACCTCTGAATGTCTCTTAATCGGTAAGACAGAAAATAAAATCTTAATAATTAAGAGGTACCTCTTAATGAAATTTTTTTGATAATTTTTTTTATATAAATATATTCAACAATATTATGCACTCATTTTTATTAAATTGAATATCTAAAATTATAAAATAAAATATTACCCTTTAAAATGGTAAAATAGTGTCATTAAGAGACAACTTATTTTTTAGTTATCAAACAATTTTTTAAATTCAGACCTCATACCCATTTAGATGATCTAATTTATTAAGACATTATAATCATTCAGATCTTAATTCTCAGGTTTATCAAACACAACCTTATAAAAAGTGGGGAGATACTTACATCAATGACGTAGGTGTAAACTAATTAATTATTCCGGATGGATTAATGGCGGGTCTACTAAATTATGGGTCCTTCTACACAGATCGGTTTTTGTATGTGTATTCAAATTACACCTAAAACACTATATTTTATAAAAAAAATTGTTAGAATAAATATTATACATTTTTTAAAGTCACAAAAAAAAAATCTCACCAGTCCAATTTTCCGGTCTAGTATTCCTGTCCGGCAAGACTTATTGCTAAAATATAACCAAGTCAAAAAATGATTTGTCATGTTTACTCCTAAATCCTGATGAATCAACGACAGGAGAAGTTAAATATAAAAATAAAATGTAGATAAATGATGTCTTGTCGTAAGATTGGTTTATGATGTTTTTGGAAAATAATATATACGATAATCATAACATATATTTGATATGAATTTTTTTAGGGCATATATCATCTATATTATTAAAAATAAGAAAGAACAATCAGAATTAAAAATTGACATCTGTTACTAATAATAGCGGATAATAAAAAAAATACTTAGCGTTCGCTATTAATAATAGCGGACTTCGATTTTCAGAATAAGTGTTTGACTTACCAATAAATATTTAGAGTTTATTAACTAGAATTTATGGTTTATAAACCATGGTTTAAGGTTTGTTAACTAAGGTTTATGAGTTATTAACCTAATTTTTGGTTAATAAACACTAAACTCTGGTTAATATAAACGCTAAATCATGATTAATAAACTTTAAAAATTTATTGTAAAATAAAAACTTTATTTTGATTAGTTGCGGACGTTAAGTGTTTTTTTACTGTCGGCCGCTATTAATAGTAGCGGACGTCGATTTCAGTATAATCCTAGTCGTTCCTTCTTATTTTTAATGGTATAAATAGTGCATACCTATTACAAATATATGGTATGGATCATTCCAAATATATATATATATATATATATATATATATACATATATTATATAATATAATATATAATAAAACAACTTAATTCTTTGGTTTTCATATTTATAGGTCTAGAATTTAACTAATACTAAAATTCTAGAGGCTTCGCAAAGGAATTAAAGAAAGGAAGAAAACTCAATCTCAAAAAGAATTAATATTGTTTTTATTATAAATTTTGAACTATTTAAAATTATCAGACCCATAATATATCAAATCGAAAGCTACTCTCCTTCTATCATTTTTTAAAAATTCTCAAAAGATAGGAGCTCGATAGAATATACAACTTATAAGGGGCATACGTCCTTGAATCTCCAAGGACAAATCCGATAGGAGAAAATAAAGCTATAAAATAATGTGTTATTCCCAGAAATAATTAAAAAAAGTTAAATTTCTGGAAACTCTCTTATTTATTATTCATGTGGAAAACATTGTAAAAATAATATTTTTGTTATAAAAGATTACTAAAATTAAGAATAAAATAATTAGAGAAAAGAGGCATGTCTCATAATATTTTCATATATCATTCATATATCCACCATTCTCTTTTACAATGCTCTTATTTATAGATACATGGACTTGGAAGTTTCAAAACTCAAAAGTCATGAGTTTAAAACTTAATGAACTTAGGAGTTCTAAAATACCAAAGATTATTACAATTAAATATAAATCTAGACATCCATAAATATATATGTTATAATTTTATAACACTCCCCCTTGGATGTCTATTATATAACCATACGCATAGAAAACTGTCTCATTAAAAACCTTACCAAGAAAAATCCAATGAAAAAAAAAACCTTGGTAAAGGGAAAAAGAGTGCAGTGTGCATAAGCTCCCCCTCATGAATATATCATTAAGTCCTCCAGCTATCGCATTTCAATATTGCGACGCAATCCTTCAAACATTGTAGTTGGTAATGCTTTGCTGAACAAATCTGTTAGATTATCTTTTGATCAAATTTATTGAACATCAATGTCACCACACTTATCAAGGTCATGTGTGAAAAAGAATTTTGGTGAGATATGTTTTCTTCTATCTCCTTTGATGTATCCTCCCTTTAATTAAGCTATACATACAACATTATCTTCATACAGAATGGATGGAGTCCTTTTGTAGCAATTTTCTAAGAATATGCCTCGTTAAAAATGTAATAACCGTGAATTTTAAACTCCTTATTAATTAAATATATGATTTAATTTTAATGAGTTAGTTTTGTGAGTTTATTTAAACATTAAGTGGTTATGTGAATTTACAAAAGGATTAACGGGAGTCACTAATAGTTGATTTAAATTAGTGGACTAACCCTAAGATTCTAATATCAAAGACTTGATAAGAGTATTAATTAAATATTCAAGTTATTTGAATATAGTAGCAAGAGTTGAACGTATTGATTAATTGCATTTATGAGTAATTAATTGATAATGTGTTAATTAATAATTATTATGAATAAATAATAATTAATGTGTAATAGATTAATAGTTTATAAAATGATTATATGTGCGATATAGTAAACTTTTATTATATGGTAGTTAACTATATATTTTATATAGTACAAGGTGACACATTAATATGTCTATATATTATATATAGGCTATATAATAAGAGTTATTTGCATTCATGTGAGTTGCATAATAATATTGTTATATGTATGTGCACTACTTGATACATTGTAATTAGGAAATATATTGTATGCTCTTTAAATCTTTATAACCTATGTTATAAGAAATAAATTGTGTAGTAGTAGTAACACATTTATATTACATTATGTGAATTATAGTGTCCAAACCAACCCTTAGTTGATCAAGTATGCTGAGAATTATTTTCTTGTCCAAAAATGAGTGTCTCATTAGTACATAAACAGTAGTAAAAAGCCAGTTATGTATTCTTCAAGTGGCTAGTTTTAGGTGATCATTTGCTAGCCAATGGTTGGTGGTGAGTTGCTCAACCACTCCTTAACAACCAATGTGTTTTTCCTTTGCACCATGAGCTCCAACACTTGTGTAATGACAATGTCTAGTCCATGCTTCTTCTATAAATACAAGCTTCAAATTCAGTTTTTGTTGTTTGTTAAGTCTTAGTTGAAGAGTCCTAAGTTGCTGAGCATTGTAGAAGCATTCTCAGATTGTAGGAGGTCCAATTCAAGCTAAGAATGTATAAGTTCTAATTAAATTCTTGAAATGGGTCTTGTTAGTTCTTGAGAATTTCTTGAATCCATATGTTAATCAATATGAATTATCATGCCATGATATGTTTATGATACATGTCTACATGTTTGAACTCTTAAATGTTGGTATGAAACATGTTTAATTCAAGGAGAATGGTTAAGGGTTAAGGCTCTACAAACAGAGTCTGCTTACTGTCTCTGATGCAGGCATGACGTAGTTGCGCCCTATTTGTACTAGGGTGCAGCGCAGCTACGCCGTAACCCGAACTTAGTTTTTTCTCAGGCATGGCGCAGTTGCGCCCTAATTGTACCATGGTGCAGCGCAGCTGCGCCAGTCCTGCACCAGACCTGATGTTTTCAGTTTTGTTTCTGTTTGTGCTAAGTGGTTAGTACATTGTAGAGCGAGCTTGTAAACTATTTTAGCATGCACACGTAAGAACATGCATATAGTATAAACAAGTATAGCAATAATGGGCACAATACTTGTAGCCTTGAAATGAAGTTTGTGATTTCAAAAGTGAACTTTGTCACGAACACATCACGTGAGCATTTTGACTTTATGAACATGATAATATGGTTTATATTGACATGAAATGAAAGACTAAAGTGATTAAACACACTAGCATACATGATTGAAAGATTAGACTATTTCAAAGATAAGAAACTTATGGCTTTTCAAAGAGGACTTGACCAAGACTTTTATCTAGTAAGTTCTGACCATTTGAATATGCATGTGGCCTTAATATATATTGTAAATGCATGAGAGTTACATGTTAAGTTGCCTTGTATGTACTAAGTTGACTTAGTATAAAATTCAAAGAAAGTTAGAATGAGGAAGCTAATGTCATCAAGTAATGAGCATAGTATGATATGACCATTCAAGCATGTGTATTAGGATTCATTATGCCTATAGACATATTGACATGAACATCGTTTGGTTATGATATGGTTTTCACTTATGCACACATAATCATAAAAGGGAAATTTCTAAAATATGCACTATGTGAGTAAAGTATATATGTGTTGTCTATATACAAGCATAGCTACAGAGTATCGTAGATTTAAGTTACAATGCATGATGATTACATGAACTATTTATGTTTTAAGGACATATAAATTGTAAGTTAAACTTGTGGTATTGAACTCAAGTATGGTCATTGTGAGACCCCAAATTTTATGAATAAAGATTTAAATTTTTTGAAATATTTTTTTTGAATATTATGGAATGAATTTGATATAATGTTATAGTTGTGGGTAATATTTATAAATTTTGCAAAGTACGCAAGTTATTATATAATATTCGATTGGTCGATGAATATTCATTTTAATAGGGAATATTCGTACGACGGCACAATCATTGGTGGACCCCACAACAGAATTATTGTCGGATTAAGAAAACGACAAAAATATTTTATGAAAATAACAACGGAAGTTTTACCGTTAACTGTTGAAACACCCGGTGTTAAAAGTATAGTAATACGCGTGGTTGCATAGTAGCACATAGTATTGATTATTAATGCTTACGTGAGAAGTCACTCAGTTTTGTTCAATTATTGTTGCAGTAATTGTTGCATAGTATCTCACGTTATTTGATTCAATTATTGTCGATATTTTATATATTATTAAATCAATAATTGAGATAACAAAGTTATTAATATTATTATTTACAATATTAACGATGTCTAGAAGTTCTTTCAAGGAGAGGTTTGGTCACCTAATTGCGCGCCATTAAGGAGAAATTCTTATTGGAAAGCCCCCTCTTTCCTGAGAACGACCTAGTCGATTAATAGTGTGAATTATAATAATGATGATGAATTTTATTTTATTATTATTATAAATGTAATAAAACAGAAAACGTTTTATACAAAACAGAATACTTTTTATAAAGTTTTGTTTTATTTGATTATAAACAGAATATAATATATTTTATTATGCATAGTATTTTTATAGTGCCTGCATAGTGTTTGCATAGTAAAATCTTTTTATATAAAACAGAATACTTTTATAAAGTTATTTATTTTATTAGACTATAAATAGAATATATTATATTTTATTATGTATAGTGTTTGCATAGTGCCTGCATAATATTTGTATAGTAAAATCTTTTTATATAAAACAGAATACTTTTATAAAGTTATTTGTTTTATTAAATTTTAAATAATATATATATATATTTTATAAATAGAATATATTATATTTTATTACATAGTATCATTTTCATTCTCCTATAAATAGGATGTTTAGTTAGAATTGAGCGTATTTTTTTAGAGTTTTAAGAAGCTTTGAGCGTAGAAAACAGTATAAGTTTTATTCAAGAATATCCTTGTGACGCCCCCAAAATAGATCCACACGACCCATTCTGAGTCGCCAGATATCATACTATAAAAATCAAATACAAACTTCTTTTATACAACTATTGAACTGTCATACAGAATATGACCACAGTTAAACTGTGAGTTTTAATACAAATATATGTAACTCTCATGGTGCCTCGACCACAATAACTGTTTTAGAAATTAAAATCTTTGGGAAGTGCTCAAGGAAACCTTCGTACATGGGAGGCTATGCGTCTAGGTTATGATAGATATCATATATCCATAGAATTATCCTTGGTTGACCCAATAGTCCCCAAAGAAAAACAAGAAGATTGCTATCATCTTCTTTCCAATGGTGAGTCTTCTCTTGACATATAATTATCTCTGTTGTCTCCAAGTGAGAATTATATTTCTAATAAACTCCAAGATTATATAGGTAGTGCTCTTAGATATACTCAGCAAGTGGATGTACACAACTCTGTCTTATGATAACACGAGGTTGTATGTCATTAGACATCTTGTATGATAGTGGCAAAATACCCTTCCAAAGTTGGGTTCACCTCACCCTATTCGGTTCACTAAAATTAAATATCAAATGACATATACAATACAACACACTTATCTAAAGTTCTCAATAAAATTATTTCTATACTATTTAGGGAGAACCTCAACAGCTATAGACCACCGTTCTATTCTCCTGTTACCCCCGCTCGACCCAGCTACACTCTTATTACCTGAAAGGAATTGTGAAGCAAAAAGAGTGAGCACAACTAGCCACATAAAGAATATCATTTACATCATCAATAGCCTTTATCAGTAATAAATCAGAGATTTAGAACATATGGTAGATGATAAAACTTTTCAACCATAGTTGCAGCGGAACGAGTGTAAGACCCCAAATTATTAATAAATAAAATTTATTTTCCTCTATTTATTATTTTGAAATAGTAAGGGTTGATTTGATTAATGTGGATAGTTATGGGTAAAATACGCAAATATTTCGAATAAGCAAGTGGTTATAAAATATTCATACTGTCGGGGAATATTCGTACGACGGTGCAGTCTTTTGTGGGCCCCATAACAGAAACCAATTGGATGAAGAAAACGACAAGTATAAGTGATTTATAAATAATGGTGTAGTTGTTACCGTTAACACTGTTGGAATATCCGGTGGTTAAAGCACAGTAATACGTGTTGTTGCACAGTAGCACATGGTATTGCACCAATTATTGATTCTTACGTAAGAAGGCACTACTCAATAATTGTTACAGTAATTACTGTTCAGTATTTTATTGATTCAATAATTGCTGCGTTGATATTTTATATTACTGTTGTTTTAATTGTCACTACACAGTATTTTCCATTATCGAAGCAATAATTCATATTATCTGAATAATATTATTAGATAAAATTATTGGCGATATCTAGAAAGTTCTGTCTAAGGAGAGGTTTGGTCACCTAATTGCGCGCCAGTAAGGAGAAATTCTTATTGGAAAGCCCCCTCTTTCCTGGGAACGACCTGGTTGCCAGTACTGTGATTCTGTAATATTATTTGTGAATAATTAATTATTGATTTATATGATGAGAAAAATATTGATTTTATGTGGATATAGATGGAGAAAATTTTTAAAGTGACAATTGTTAAAAATTGATATTTTATCTTTTCTGATAAAATAATATTTTATTATATTATTATAATATAATAATGATGATATTTTTATAATGAATATGGGATATATGAGTATATAAGGAGGAAGAGTATTTTTGTGGCATTAAATGTTTAACACATGTTTTGTGTGTCGGTGGACCCCATTTCTTGACTGAAATTTGATTATAGCCTGTAAAATCGTCCGTTTGTGGATTTCGGTCAATTTCTGTTTGGAATTTGGAATAACTTTCTTCTGCAAAGTTGTAGAGAATTGAATTTCCTATAAAAATTCGTGAGATACGAATTTTCTGATAAAATGGCTATTTATTATGAATTATTGAAGTTTCGAAGCTCCGAAATAATTGATTTTTGGAAGTTTAAAATATTTAAAATAGGAAAAACATATTTTTTTTGTTTTGTGGGCAGCCCTAGCATGTGCAAGATAAGCTGAATCAGTTGTCAAAATGTGCGTAGAGAATTTGTAATATATATAATATTATTATATTAAATTTTCTACTTTGGTGTTCTAAGCATTTTCCTATAAATAGGGTGCTTAGGTTAGAATTGAAAATCACACCAGAAACTGAAGTTTTCTCTCTATATTATCGAGCGTATTCTTTTGATTATTTTGAGTATACTTTGAGTATTGCTATACGGTGCAAGTTCAAGTCATAACCTATATCCGGTGTTTCAACTAGAAGTACTGTCTTTCGAGGTAAGGGATGCTATTTTCTTCTCAAATGATATTATTTCTTCAATATCATTATGCTAAAATATTTGTTGAAACTTTTTATCAAATTTGGACCTTTTTCATGTCGGGGTTACTATTCATGAGTTACTATTCATAAGTACTATTCACGAAGCATGATGATTTTTTTTGTAAAATTTATATCTTTTGGTGTCGGAATTACTATTCATGTATACGGCACTATTCACGAATACGACACTATTCACCGAAAAATGAAATTTCTTCTTTTTGTACAAAATATCTATTCTGGATACTAGCTTTGATTGTATCCATATTTTGATCATTCTTGAATTTTACACCACTATGATTATTTATGAAGTATTTTTGGACATAAAATAGCTGAAATACGAATCCTTAATATTTGTTCTTTTGTTTCACTGGATTCGTTTTCTTTAAAATATTTTTCATCATCCTCAGTCCTAAATTATGATATAACTGAATATCTTTAGCCTGTAATGAAAAGATGAATGATTTCTTGATGAATATCTTTGGCCCGTAGTGCAAAGATGAACAGGTGTTGAGATGAACATGACCGACTGATTAATATCTTTAGCCCGTAGTGCAAAGATGAACAGGTGTTTAGATGAACATGACCAACTGATGAATATCTTTGGCCTGTAGTTCAAAGATGAATATTTGATTCTAGATATATATTGATTGATGTTACAGGGATAAAATATCGACGATGAACTTTTAAATTCATATATAGAAGATAGTAGGTTGCATTCTCTACTTAACTCTTCTAATGAATTGTTGTTTCCGCTGCAATTGTTGATTTAAAACTGGTTGTCTATTGTATTCTGTTAGATTTTTCCCTGTTGAAGACTAACGATAATTTGTTGTATATTATCTTAGTCATAATATTCTTTACTGGGCTAGTTGAGCTCACCCTTTTTCCTTTTTGTTCCATTTTTCTTCTCAGGAGGCGAGAATATAACGGGAACTAGTCGGGGTGTGGAGTGATGGTTCAAGATAGCTGTTTTAGTAGTCCTCATTATTTTGTAAAATAGTGTATCAATAATTATAATGAGGACTTATTTGAGTGTGGATATTGTCTAGATGACAATATTTGTATTTAAACTCACAGTTTTTATGTTGTATTCATAAAGTTATAGTTGTTTCTATACCATGTATTTGGCGACTCAGAATGGGTGATGTATACCTATTTTGGGGGCATCACAACGAGCAATCCATTAAAAGAGTCAAATAGACCACCAGGTCTATTATCTTCTCCATGTTAAAAGTTCACCAATAATGTTTTATCTCTGTAACATCAATCAACAATTCCTGTCCACAATCATATGAATAACTCATAATCATAATTGTGATTCTAAATTCCTCTTCGCACCCAGGACAAAGATAATTTTCATCGTCTATAATGGAGATGAAAATTAACGGTGATATTTTTATAATGAATGTGGGATATATGAGTATATGAGGAGGAAGAATATTTTTGTGGCATTAAATGTTTAACACATATTTTATGTGTCGGTGGACCCTATTTATTGACTGAAATTTGATTATAGCCTGTAAAATCGCCCGTTTGTGGATTTCGGTCAATTTCTGTTTGGAATTTGGAAAAACTTTCTTCTGCAAAGTTGTAGAGAATTGAATTTTCTATTAAAAGTCGCGAGATTCGAATTTTCTGGCAAAAGGGCTATTTATTATGAATTATTGAAGTTCTGGAGCTCCGAAATAATTGATTTTTGGAAGTTTTAATTGTTTTTAATAACAAAAACGTTTTTTACATTTTTTGGGCACAATTTGCACATGTTTAGTGGCTGAAATCAGAAGTCTAGTTGGGCGTATGAAAATTTTTATATATATTAATATTATATTAAATTTTCTGCTTTGGTGTTCTAAGCAATTTCCTATAAATAGGTGCTTAGGTTAGAATTGAAAATCACACCAGAAACTGAAGTTTTCTCTCTCTATATTATCGAGCGTATTCTTGTGAGTATTTTGAGTATACTTTGAGTATTGCTATACGGTGCAAGTTCAAGTCATAGCCTATATTCGGTGTTTCAACTAGAAGTGCTGTCTTTCGAGGTAAGGGATGTTATTTTCTTCTAAAATGATATTATTTCTTCAATATCATTATGCTGAAATGTTGGTTGAAACTTTTTATCAAATTTGGAACTTTTTCATGTCGGGGTTACTATTCATGAGTTACTATTCACGAGTTACTATTCATGAGTTACTATTCACGAGTTACTATTCACGAGTACTATTCACGAAGCGTGAAGATGTTTTTTTGTGAAATTTCTATCTTTTGGTGTCGGAGTTACTATTCATGTATACGTCACTATTCACGTATACGGCACTATTCACCGAAAAATGAAATTTCTTCTTTTTGTCCAAAATATCTATTCTGGATACTAGCTTTGATTGTATCCATGTTTTGATCACTCTTGAATTTTACTTCAGTATGATTATTTATGAAGTATTTTTTGAAATCGGATTGTTTAGAGTACGAATCCTTAATACTTGTTATTTTGTTTCACTGGATTCGTTTCCTTTAAAATATTTTTCATCATCCTCAGTCCTAAATGATGGTGTTACTGAATATCTTTGGCCTGTAGTGCAAAGATGGTTGATTTTATTATGAATATCTTTGGCCCGTAGTGCAAAGATGTACAGGTGTTGAGATGAACATAAACAATTGATGAATATCTTTGGCCTGTAGTGCAAAGATGAGCAGGTGTTTAGATGAACATGACCGACTGATGAATATCTTTGGCCTGTAGTGCAAAGATGAATATTTGATTTGATTTGAGATATATATTGATTGATGTTACAGGGATAAAATATTGATGATGGACTTTTAAATTCATAGATGTTAGTAGATTTTATTCTCTACTTAACTCTTCTAATGAATTGTTGTTTCCGCTGCAGTTGTTGATCCAAAACTTGTTGTCTATTGTATTCTATTAGATTTTTCCCTGTTGAAGATTAAGGATAATTTGTTGTACATTATCTTAGTCATAATATTCTTTACTGGGCTAGTTGAGCTCACCCTTTTCTTTGTTGTTCCATTTTTCTTCTCAGGAGGCGAGAATATAGCGAGTACTAGTCGGGGTATGGAATGAAGGTTCTAGAGAGAGTTGTTTAGTAGTCCTCACCATTTTTTGTAAAATTATGTATCAATAATTATGATGGAGATTTATTTGCATGTGAATATTGTCTAGATGATAATGTTTGTATTCAAACTCACAGCTTATGGGTGGTAAAAGTTGTAGTTGTTTCTGTACCATGAGTATTTGGCGACTCAGAATGGGTTGGATGGAATGGACCTATTTTGGGGTTGTCACAATACTCATTAGATTTCATCACCAATGATCAAATCCCTCATCAAAAATCTGCATATACCCTATGTAGGATTCCCAATCCATGAAATCCTATTTTCCAATTTTGTTACTTCACATAACATATTTAATTCATTTACTCATAACTAGTTTATTTTTATGAAAAATACCAAATCAGTCCAAAAATATTTCTTTTCTTGGATTTAGCAGAATATAGTCCCATATTGAACTTATATTTTTCTTGAATTTTTTAAAATTCATTTACTATTTTTCATATGGCCAAAATTGCCGAATATTTAGACATTTATCATAAATTGTACTTTTGTCAAAAAATTCCAAAATTTACAAGGTATACTCCTGTTATATACATGTATTCTCAATAAAAATTTCACCAATTTTAGAGTTAACCACAAGAAGTTATAAGGGTTTACTTTTAAAATAGTCTTTTCCCATAAAATTCATAACTCTTAATCTATACATCCAAAAATCGTCATCTTTGGACACAATATAGAAAACTCATGAAAATATCATTTCAAATTTTTTCAAAATTTTTGAGGGTCAGAAAAATTACGAAACTGCAAATGGATTTTCACCTGCCATGCGGTAATCCACGTAAACAGATCATTTCTATAATTTAATAAGGAATGAATACAAAGGATCATTCACCATGCATGCGGTAATCCATATAGACAGGTTATTCCAACAGAATAATAAAGAATGGAATAACCGAAGAATTCACCATGCATGCGATAGACCACATAGACAGGTTATTCCCAACAGAATAATAAAGAATGAAACCAGGTCATCCGTAATCCACACAGACGGGATATTCCAACAGAATAATAAAGAATGGAATAACAACAGATTTCACCAAGCATGCGATAAACCGCGCAAACATGTTATTTCAACAAAATAATAAAGAATGGAACCAGGTCATGCGTAATCCGCACAGACAGGATATTCTAACAGAATACTAAAGAACAGAACCAGGTCATGCTTAATCCGTACAGACAGTATATTCTAACAGAATAATAAAGAATAGAATAATAGAAGAATTTTACCATGTATGCAGTACTTCGCATAGACAGGTTATTCCAACATAAAAATAAGGAATGGAATAACAATAGCTCTATTCATGAATACGAAAGAAATAATACCCCTTACCTTAGAAGAAAATTGGATACTAGAATAGTGAGGTAGCAGACTTCTCTTCTTCTTTCTCTCTATAATTTCTCTCTATGATAATTGCTCTATAGCTTTAGTGAATTGGTGAGAAATGAAGGAAGAATGAGTTTCTATTTATAGGAAAATATAGTTTCGATAATTGCACGTTTTGGGCCTCAAAATATTATAGTACAATACCTTCAACTTTTCTTTCATTTTTAATTTAGTCCTGCAAGTATTATCAAACTTTCTCCACCTCCCCTAATAGTAAATCATGTGAATTAGTAGTTCATTCATGTGACTTAATAGTTATATTCATGCAAAAATACGAATTACAATATAGTACCTCCATCTATACCTCTATTTTTAACTTAGTCATGCAAGTATTATCAATCTTGCACCACCTCCCCTAATAGTACATGAATGTAAATTAATAGTACACACATTTGAACAAATAGTTATAATTATGTGAATTAATAGCAATTAATTGCACATTTATTCGATTAATTACCCGATTGGTCAATATAACATCTAGACATCAATTATTATCAAAATAAATGTCGATTTCCACTAACACTAACAATTCTAACACAATAAAAATATTTTTCTCAAAAATTTTGAAGTTTGAATTTTTTTTCGAAAAAGTCAGCTGTTGACTTTTTTGACCAAAAAGTCAACCCCAACAAATTTTGTGTTTATAGTCTATTACTACTAATTTAATCGTTCCGGACACAAATATCACGTCCGCATCTCCAAATTCAACTCTGAACTCAACTTTAATTTTTAATAACATTTATCATTAATATTATAACTCACAATATTTAACAATCAGGTCGTTTCTAAGAAAGAGGGGGCTTTCCGATAAGGATTTCTCCATATTGGCGCGCAATTAGGTGACCAAACCTCTCCTTGATAGAACTTCTAGACATTGTCAATATTTCAAATAATAATATTAATAACTTTGTCGTCTCAATTATTGATTTAATAATATATAACATATTATGCAGATGATAATGTGATAATAATTGAATCAATAATATGAGAGATATGATGCAGCAATTATTGTAGCAATAATTGAGTATAACTTAGTGACTTCTCACATAAGCATCAATAATCAATACTGTGTGCTACTATGCAACCACGCGTATTACTGTACTTTTACAACAGGGTAGTTCAACAGTTTTAATGGTAACACTTTCGTCGTTATTTTTATAAAATGATAATTATGTAATTTTCTAAATACGACAATAGTTCCGTTGTGGGGTCCACCAATAATTATGTCGTCGTACGAATATTCCCTGTGAAAACGAATATTCCCCGACCAATCGAATATTCCCCGACACAACGAATAACAACTTGCTTACTTTGCAAAAAATTTCAAATATCACCCTTAACTTTAACCTTTTATCAATTTAACCATTTACGAAATAAAATAATAATTATAAGAAAATTGAATACTTTCATTTCATAAATTATGGGATCTCACAATCCTCGCCCTACCAGTCAGAATAATCTTCTTTCTAAGGTAAGGGGTATTATTCTTTCGTATTCATGAAGACAATTATTTTCTTTCAATACTCGTAAGAGCTTTTATTCCATTCTTTATTATTATGTTGGAATAACCTGTCTATGCGAAGTACCGCATACATGGTGAAATTCTTCTGTTATTCCATTCTTTATATTCTGTTGAAATAACTTATCTGTGCGGTCTATCGCATGCCTGATGAATTTTGTTGTTATTCCATTCATTATTATTCTGTTGAAATATCCTGTCTATGCGGTTTACGCATGACCTGGTTCCATTCTTTATTATTTTATTGGAATAACCTGTCTGTGCGGATTACGCTCGCCTGGTGAATTCTTCTATTATTCCATTCTTTATTATTCTGTTGAAATAACCTGTCTATGTGGATTACTGCATACATGGTGAATGATCCTTTGTATTTATTCCTTATTAAATTGTGGAAATGATTTATCTACGCGGATTACCGCATGGCGAGCAAAAATCCATTTGCGGTTTTATATATTCTATTATACTCAGTTGGTTAAAGTTTTGGCTTCTATACTCCATGAAATTAGTAGAATATCTTTTATATTTGTGCTTCATCCAGTATCTTTTCATGAAAATATTCTTCTGAGCATTCTTGAATTTTACTCCACAAAGAAGTATCATGGATATTTGTGATTCATCCGTTAACTGCTGAAACACCCGGTGTTAAAAGTACAGTAATACGCGTAGTTGCATAGTAGCACACGGTATTGATTATTAATGCTTACGTATGAAGTCACTCAGTTTTGTTCAATTATTGCTGCAGTAATTGTTGCATAGTATCTCATGTTATTTGATTCAATTATTGTCGATATTTTATATATTATTAAATCAATAATTGAGATAACAAAGTTATTAATATTATTATTTGCAATATTAACGATGTCTAGAAGTTCTATCAAGGAAAGGTTTGGTCACCTAATTGCGTGCCAATAGGGAGAAATTCTTTTTGGAAAGCACCCTCTTTCTTGGGAACGACCTGGTCGATTAATAGTGTGAATTATAATAATGATGATGAATTTTGTTTTATTATTATTATAAATGTAATAAAACATAATTTTTTTTATATAAAATAGAATACTTTTTATAAAGTTTTGTTTTATTTGATTATAAATAGAATATAATATATTTTATTATGCATAGTATTAGAATTGAAAACACACCAGAAATTCAGAGAATTCTTCTTCTATAATCTTGAACGTATTTCTTTAGAGTTTTAAGAAGCTTTGAGCGTAGAAAATAGTATAAGTTTTCTTCAAGAATATCCTAGCCCTACCAGTCGAAATACTCTTCTTTCTAAGGTAAGGGGTATTATTCTTTCGTATTCATGAAGAGAATTATTTTCTTTCAATACTCGTAAGAGCTTTTATTTCATTCTTTATTATTATGTTGGGATAAACTATTTATGTGGTCTATCACATGCCTGGTGAATTCTGTTGTTATTCCATTCTTTATTATTCTGTTGAAATATCCTGTCTGTACGGTTTACGCATGACCTGGTTCCATTCTTTATTATTTTATTGGAATAACCTGTCTGTGCGGATTACGCACGCCTGGTGAATTCTTTTATTATTCCATTCTTTATTATTCTGTTGAAATAACATGTCTATGTGGATTACCTCATGCATGGTGAATGATCATTCGTATTCATTCCTTATTAAATTGTGGAAATGATCTGTATACGTGGATTACCGCACGGCGGGTAAAAATCCATTTGCAGTTTCATATATTCTATTATACTCAATTGGTTAAAGTTTTGGCTTCTATACTCCATGAAAATAGTATAATATCCTGGATATTTGCGCTTCATCCAGTATCTTTTCATGGAAATATTCTTCTGAGCATTCTTGAATTTTACTCCACAAAGAAGTATCATGTTGACAATTTGGACATTATTGATTTCTGGATAAACTAAAATTTTAAATCTTTAAAACTTATCCTTGAACTTGTTTTATTGAATTATTATGTCACTGTCATTATCCTCATGCTTATATTGTGATGAAAGCCATCTTTGGTTTACGTGCATAGATAGACTTGGTATGATTATGACCAGGGATTATTCGGTATAATCATGACCTGTAATGTTATAAATGATGTGGTAAAAGTCCTCAGTGGCCTGTAGTGCATTGATGGACAATTTTTGATATGATTATGACCAGGGATTATTCGGTATAGTCATTACAATTGATGATTTAATTAATATCCTTGGCCTGTAGTGCAAGGATGACTCGATGATGTGCTTTATTTATTAAGATGAGTCTCAGCGATAAAAATTGATGAAAATATTTTAAATCATAGAAGATAGTAGATATTATGCTCTACTTTATTCTTCTAATGGATTGCTTATTCCGCTGCAGTTAAACTTGATGTCTATTGTATTTTATCAGTTTAACATTGTTGAAAGCTAATGATAATTTATCCTGCATTATCTTAGTCATAATATTTCTTACTGGGCTAGTTGAGCTCACCCTTTCTTTCACTGTTCTCTTCAGGAAATGAGAACGTAGCCTGGACTAGTCGATGGACGGAATGACAGTCCAGATGATAGCATTAGTAGTCCTCACTATTCTGTTAAATAGTGTGACAATAAATGTAATGAGGACTCCATTGAGTGTGGATATTGTCTAGATGACAATATTCTTATTAAAACTCTTAGATTATGTTTTGTCGTATTTTACACGACTATTGTATAATTAAGTTGTATTTGAATTTTGTACCATGTATTTGGCGACTCAAGATGGGTGATGTATACCTGTTTTGGGGGCGTCACAGTCATGTGTTATATGTGAAACTCTAGCATGTATGTATGTTAATATGTATGTATAGGTGTATGTTAGAGTTGGACTGAAGTCAGGAAGTCTAGAAGCTCAACCTTGGTCTGTCCAAGGGAGACCACAGCTGCGCCGTCCCTAAGCCTAGACCAGGCGCAGCTGCGCCGTCCTGTAATCTTGCCAAGATGATATATTTTTGGTCTAAAGTATTAAGGCATGCTTATATGATTACTTACTTTGTAATGTGTGACCAATATGTCATATAATGTGTTAAGAAACATGTTATGTGATGACTTGATTCTTTTAAATGTAGATTTGTAGCAGTTTACACATACTAATTGAAATAATCGACTTGATAATGTTAGGTTGTGAGACCCCAAATTTTATGAATAAAGATTTAAATTTCTAAAAATATTTTTTTGAATATTATGGTGTGGATTTGAATATAATGTTATAGTTTTCGGGGAATATTCATTTTAATAGGAAATATTTGTACGACGACACAATCATTGATGGACCCCATAACGGAATTATTGTCGGATTGAGAAAACGACAAAAATATTTTTATAAAAATAACGGCGGAAGTTTTGCCGTTAACTGTTAAAACACCCGGTGTTAAAAGTACAGTAATACGCGTGGTTGCATAGTAGCACACAGTATTGATTATGTATGCTTACGTGAGAAGTCACTCAATTTTGTTCAATTATTGCTGCAGTAATTGTTGCATAGTATCTCACGTTATTTGATTCAATTATTGTCGATATTTTATATATTATTAAATTAATAATTGAGATAACAAAATTATTAATATTATTATTTGCAATATTAACGATGTCTAGAAGTTCTGTCAAGGAGAGGTTTGGTCACCTAATTGCGCGCCAATAAGGAAAAATTCTTATTGGAAAGCCCCCTCTTTCCTGGGAACGACCTGGTCGATTAATAGTGTGAATTATAATAATGATGATGAATTTTGTTTTATTATTATTATAAATGTAATAAAATAGAAAACTTTTTATAAAGTTTTGTTTTATTTTATTATAAATAGAATATAATATATTTTATTATGCATGGTGTTTGCATAGTACCTGCATAGTATTTGCATAGTAAAATCTTTTTATATAAAACTGAATACTTTTATAAAGTTATTTGTTTTATTAGACTATAAATAGAATATATTATATTTTATTATGCATAGTGTTTGCATAGTAAAATCTTTTTATATAAAACAGAATACTTTTATAAAGTTATTTGTTTTATTATATTTTAAATAATATATATATATATATATATATATATATTATAAATAGAATATATTATATTAGAATTGAAAACACACTAGAAATTCCAAGAATTCTTCTTCTATAATCTTAAGCGTATTTCTTTAGAGTTTTAAGAAGTTTTGATCGTAGAAAACAGTATAATTTTTCTTTAAGAATATTCTCGTCCTGCCAGTCGGAATACTCTTCTTTCTAAGGTAAGGTGTATTATTCTTCCGTATTCATGAAGAGAGTTATTTTCTTTCAATACTCATAAGGATTGTTATTCCATTCTTTACTATTATGTTGGAATAACATGTTTATGCGAAGTACCGCATACATGGTGAAATTCTTCTGTTATTTCATTCTTTATTATTCTGTTGGAATAACCTGTCTGTGCAGTCTATTGCATGCTTGGTGAATTGTGTTGTTATTCCATTCTTTATTATACTGTTGGAACATCCTGTCTGTGCGAATTACGCATGACCTGGTTCCATTCTTTATTATTCTGTTGGAATATCCCGTCTGTGCGGATTACGCATGACCTGGTTCCATTCTTTATTATTCTGTTGGGAATAACATGTCTGTGCAGTCTATCGCATATCTGGTGAATTCTTCTGTTATTCCATTTTTTATTATTATGTTGGAATAATCTGTCTATGTGGATTACCGCATGCATGGTGAATGATCCTTCGTATTCATTCCTTATTAAATTATGGAAATGATCTGTCTACGTGGATTACCGCATGGCGGGCGAAAATCCATTTGCAGTTTCATATATTTTATTATACTCAGTAGGTTAAAGTTTTGGCTTCTATACTCCATGAAATTAGTAGAATATCCTGGATATTTGCGCTTCATTTAGTATCTTTTCATAGAAATATTCTTCTGAGCATTCTTGAATATTACTCTACAAAGCAGTATCATGTTGACAATTTGGACGTAATTAATTTCAGGATAAATTAACTTATAAATCTTTAAAATTTATTCTTGAACTTGTTTTATTGAATTATTATGTCATTGTCATCATCCTCATGCTTATATTGTGATGAAAGTCATCTTTGGCTTACGTGTATAGATGGACTTGGTATGATTATGTCTAGGGATTATTCGGTATAATCATGACCTGTAATGTTATAAATGATGTGGTTAAAGTCCTTAGTGTCCTGTAGTACATTGATGGTCAGTTTTTGGTATGATTATGACCAGGGATTATTCAGTATAGTCATGACCATTGATGATTTAATGAATATTCTTGGCCTGTAGTGCAGGGATGACTCGATGATGTGGTTTATTTATTAAGTGGAGTCTCAGGGATAAAAATTGATGAAAACATTTTAAATCATAGAAGATAGTAGATATTATGCTCTACTTGACTCTTCTAATGGATTGTTTATTTCGCTGTAGTTAAACTTGATGTCTATCGTATTTTATCAGTTTAACATTGTTGAAGGCTAATGATAATTTATCCTGCATTATCTTAGTCATAATATTTCTTATTGGGCTAGTTGAGCTCACCCTTTTGCTTTCATTGTTCTCTTCAGAAAATGAGAACGTAGCTGGGACAAGTCGGGAAACGGAGTGATGGTCCGAGATGGTGTTATAGTAGTCTTCACTATTCTATAAAATAGTGTTACAATAAATGTAATGAGGACTCTATTTTAGTGTGGATATTGTCTAGAAGGTAATATTCCTGTTTAAACTCTCAGCTATGTTTTGTCGTTTATTACACGATGTTTGTATAATTAAGTTTGTATTTGTATTCTTTACCATGTATTGGGCGACTCAGAATAGGTGATGTATACCTATTATGGGGGCATCACATAGGTCGTTTCAACGCGAGTTAGTTAAAGCTAGAATTATATTGTAGTTGAGCAAACAAGCAAGTATCCTAAACCCTTGCATTACTTTATTCGAAGCATATCGCAAGCAAGTTTTCTTTGAACTTCACTCTTTGATTGTGCAATTTTCTTGAACCCTACTTTTGTTAAGCAAGTTTCCCTAAACTTACCCTAAATTATATTGAGCAAGCATTCAAATTTATTGTTTCAAGTTTCCAAACTTACACAACCTTGAGTTTGTGAAAGTTTTCTTATCCTTCTCATATTGCAATGAGCAGGATATTGTTGAATTGAAAGTTATTCATTTAAGCTTGAAATCTTGGTTCCAAACACGCTATTAAGTGGTTTAATTACTTTACAATTATCCCACATCGATATTATTGATATTCGTACTTAGTGCACTTGAGTTCGTACAGTCTTGGACATGTACATCATTAAAGTTCAATAATTCTTGAACTGTGTCAGATATAGTCTGAACCTTTGTTTGGCCAGACAAACGTATGAAGTTTTATAAAAGCTATCCAAACCAATTGATGGTAAGGATTCTTAGACTGAAAGAACACCCTTATTATGATAGGGGAGTACCCCAGGTATCTAATATAAAATACAACAGAGCAGATTTAAATGTTATGCATATACATAGAGTACGTGAGGCTGATCCCCTCAAGTACTTATTCTGTAGCTAGTAACCAAAGGGTTAATTAGCTATTGATTCCATTGGAGTGTTATAATTCAAAGTCTACTTGACCAGCAGTTATTCTAAAAGCAATCATTGTCTTTGCTTATAATATTCATAGTGTTGAATCCTTCAAATATTCATATTGTTGAATCCATTGCCAGATATTTTTCCATTCATCATGATATATCCTTATTGTTGTATTTAAACTTATTGAGCAAACTTGTTGTTCATCCTTGCTATATCATGAATTATATTGCAGCTAAGCCCGAGACCTCAGAAAAGGACGAGGGTAAAGGGAAGATGCAGGATAATTACGAGAAGCAAAAGTTATCTTATGCTTAGTTTAAATTACGATTATGTAATGTGAACCCTAATATTTATTTTAGGGTATGATTGTAAGATGATATTAAGGTTATTGTATCTTGGGACTAGTCACACCTTTTGAATGAAAAACATATTTTTGTTATATTCCGCATTTTAGTTATCATATGTTGTTTAGATGTGGATGTTTATAGTTTATCGTGATGACCGAACCGGGGTCAGAGGACCCGAATTTGGGGGCATCATAAAAAACCTTACCAAATAAAAACCCAATGAGAAAAATTTTTGTCAAGGAAAAGAGTACAATATTCATGTATAACTTCTAGTGTCTTTAGATTGCCTCATTAAAACCTTGCAAAAGAAAACCTAGTGGGAAAAAATTTTAGCGAAGGAAAAAGAGTACAATCAACACATATCCTTTTTACTCCCCTTCATAAGTACATAGAATTTCCATTGTTCAAAATATCATTAAGTCGAAGTATGCCAATATTGTGCACCATCTTCTTCAAAATCATAGTTGGTAATGACTTAATGAATCCATCAACCAAAATTATCGCATGATCATATATGTTTGATATCAATATCGCCATTCTTCTGGGGCTCATGTGTATAAAATAATTTTGGTACAATATGCTTGATTCTATCACCCATGATATAATATCCTCTAATTTGAGTGATACACGCGACATTATCATCATATAATATCGTTGGACTATTTATGATTGATGATAATCCACAGTTCATTCAAATATGTTGAATTACTGATCTCAACCAAATACATTCACATTTTACTTCATAAATTATGATAATCTCTGTATTAGCAGATCCAACTAACTATGGTTTTGATCCATATTACTTGTAAGTTAACTGCAAATGCTATATTAGGTCATGAGAAATTTTGTAATATATAGGAAAGCACCAATTGTACAAAGATATGGTACTTCAGGACCAAGAGTTTCTTCATTATTTTCTTATGGTCAAAACGGATCTTTCTTGATATCAAGTGACCAATCTATCATTGAATTACTTAAAGGATTAACATTATCCATATAAAGTTACTTCAGGACTTTTTCTGTATATATTGATTGATGAACAAGAATTTCATGGCTCAATTTGTAGGCCAAGACAAAAATGTGTCTTACCAATATCTTTCATCTCAATTTTTTTGTTTTTGTCAACTCTTCTAGAGCAAGATTTTTCATCAATAAATACAGTAATAATAACAAATCCATATTATGATCTTTTAATAAAAATGCATGCACAAATTGGATTATTCTCAAATCCTTCTTTCAAAAGATATCTACTCAGGCGATTATACCACAATATGCATTTGGATTGTTTTAACCCATATAAAGATCTTTGTAGCTTAAAATACATACTTCGAGATGTAGAATTATATGCTTCAGGCATTTATATATATATATATATATATATATATATATATATATATGATCATTATCTAATGATCCATACAGATATGTTGTAACAACATTCATTAATCGCGTATCCAAAATTTTCTTTTGCTACCAAGCTAATTAAAAATTTGAATATAATTGCGTCCATTACAGGAGCATATGTTTCTCCATAATTAATACCAGGTCTCTGCGAGAAACCTTGTGCTACAAGTCGCGCTTTGTACCATATAATTTTATTTCTCTTATTTTGTATAAATACCCATTTGTATTCAACAGGCATTACACCTTCAGGTGTTCGGACTACAGGTCCAAAAACTTCACGTTTACTTTGTGAATTTAGTTCTACTTGAATCGCCTCTTTTCACATTGGCCAAATATTTCTACATTGAACATTCATCAGCAATTTGTGGTTCATATTCATGATCATTACTTCTGGTAATATCAAGAACAACTTTATATAAAAATATGTTGTCGAAAACAATTTTATTTCTATCCAATATATTCGTCTCTTATATATACATAATGTATCGAGATCTCGTTATTTTCAGGTACCTGATCCTCTTCAAGGGATAACTCATCCTCTTCAGGAGATAACTCTTCAAGAGTTTTCTTTACATGAGAATTTTGTTCATAAGTTTTGGATAGATCAATAACTTTTCTAGCCTATTTCATGGGTATAACCTTTTTATAGGTTGCAACTTATTTTTCTTGTACTTTATTCTTCTGGAAAAATTTATCTTTAACACCGATCATTCTTCCATGTTTCAAGTGTGACTTTGATTCAATTTGCTGCTGTATTAACTGATTGTCCTACAGGGACTTCAATCTCCGCTGGAGTATTAGCAGCTAAAATGTGAGATATCACACTTTTCTTATTACCGGTAAATAATTCTGGTAATTGATTTGCAATTCATTGCAAATGAATAATCATTTGAACTTCTACTTCATATTGATTTGTATGAGAATCAGGATTAAATAACGTTGAAACATTCCAATTAATCTCCCATCGTGCTTCAGGCAATGATCTCACGTCGTGCTTTAGGCAACGAAACATTCCAATTAATCTCCTGTCGTGCTTCAGGCAACGATCTAACGTCATGCTTCAGGCAACGACTTTTCTCCCCCTAATGGTGGGAAGACTGTTTCATTAAAATGGCAATCCTCAAAATATACCTTAAAAATATCACTTATTGAGGTTATGAATATATAGCATGACCCCAAACATGTATTGGTAATTAATTTACTTTGATATAATCAACAAGTAAAGGAATCTTCTAGTTCTTTACGGGATGTTCATTATTTATGTAAGACCCCAACATATTATTAATGAAATTTAATTTCCTCTATTTATCATTTTGAAATAGTAAGGGTTGATTTGATTAATGTGGTTAGTTATGGGTAAAATGCGTAAATATTTTAAATAAGCAAGTGGTTATAAAATATTCATTGTTATCGGGGAATATTAGTTTGGTCGTGGAATATTCTTGCTGTCGGGGAATATTCGTACGACGACGCAGTTTTTTGTGAGCCCCATAACGGAAAGCGATTGGATGAAGAAAAAGACAAGTATAAGTTGTTTATAAATAACGGCGTAGTTGTTACCGTTAATACTGTTGGAATACCCGGTGGTTAAAACACAGTAATACGCGTTGTTACACAGTAACACACGGTATTGCACCAGTTATTGATTCTTACGTAAGAAGACACTACTCAATAATGGTTACAGTAATTACTGTTCAGTATTTTATTTTATTGATTTAATAATTGCTGCGTTGATATTTTATATTGTTGTTGTTTCAATAATTGTCATTACACAGTATTTTTCATTATCGAAGCAATAATTCATATTATTTGAATAATATTATTAGATAACATTATTGGCAATGTCTAGAAAGTTCTGTCTAAGGAGAGGTTTGGTCACCTAATTGCACGCCAGTAAGGAGAAATTCTTATTGGAAAGCCCCCTCTTTCCTGGGAACTGTCTGGTTGTCAATATTATGATTCTGTAATATTATTTGCGAATAATTAATTATTGATTCATATGATGAAGAAAATATTGATTTTATGTGGATATAGATGGAGAAAATTTTTAATGTGACAATTGTTGAAAATTAAAATTTTTTTTTGATAAAATAATTCATTTAAATATATTATTAGATTTTTAATAATATATTAACGGTGATATTTTTATAATGAATGTGGGATATATGAGTATATGAGGAGGAAGAGTATTTTGTGGCATTAAATGTTTAACACATATTTTGTGTGTTGGTGGACACAATTATTGACCGAAATTTGATTATAGCCTGTAAAATTGTCCGTTTGTGGATTTCGGTCAATTTCTGTTTGGAATTTGGAAACAATTTCTTCTGCAAAGTTGTAGAGAATTGAATTTCCTATAAAAAGCCGCGAGATTCGAATTTTCTGATAAAACGGATATTTATTATGAATTATTGAAGTTTCGAAGCTCTGAAATAATTGATTTTTGGAAGTTTAAAATATTTAAAATAGGAAAAACATTTTTTTGCTTTATGGGCAGCCCTAGCATGTGCAAGATAAGCTGAAATCAGTTATCAAAATGTGTGTAGAGAATTTGTAATATATATAATATTATTATATTAAATTTTCTACTTTGGTGTTCTAAGCATTTTCCTATAAATAGGGTGCTTAGGTTAGAATTGAAAATCACACCAGAAACTGAAGTTTTCTCTCTCTATAATATCGAGCGTATTCTTGTGAGTATTTTGAGCATACTTTGAGTATTGCTATACGGTGCAAGTTCAAGTCATAGCCTATATCCGGTGTTTCAACTAGAAGTACTGTCTTTCGAGGTAAGGGATGTTATTTTCTTCTCAAGTGATATTATTTCTTCAATATAATTATGCTGAAATATTGGTTGTAACTTTTTATCAAATTTGGAACTTTTTCATATCGGGGTTACTATTCATGAGTTACTATTCATGAGTTACTATTCACGAGTTACTATTCACAAGTTACTATTCACGAGTACTATTCACGAAGCATGATGATGTTTTTTGTGAAATTTTTTATTTTTTAGTGTCAGAGTTACTATTCACATATACGGCACTATTCACGTATACGACACTATTCACGAATACGACACTATTCACAAAAATTAAATTTTCTTTTCTGTGTCCAAGATTGTCTGTTATGATTCCTATCTTTGATTGTATCCATGTTTTGATCATTCTTGAATTTTACCCCACTCTGGTTATTTATGAAGTATTTTTGAATGAGAATTGTTTAAATTACGAATCCTTAATACTTGTTTTTTTGTTTCACTGGATTCGTTTTCTTTAAAATATTTTTCATCATCCTTAGTCCTAAATGATGATATTACTGAATATCTTTGGCCTGTAGTACAAAGATGAATGATTTCTTGATGAATATCTTTGGCCCTTAGTGCAAAGATGAACAGGTGTTGAGATGAACATGACCGACTGATTAATATCTTTGGCCCGTACTGCAAAGATGAACAGGTGTTTAGATGAACATGACCAACTGATGAATATCTTTGGCCTGTAGTGCAAAGATGAATATTTGATTCCAGATATATATTGATTGATGTTACAGGGATAAAATATCGACGATGAACTTTTAAATTCATATATAGAAGATAGTAGTTTGCATTTCTACTTAACTCTTCTAATGAATTGTTGTTTCCACTGCAGTTGTTGATTTAAAACTGGTTGTCTATTGTATTCTATTAGATTTTTCCCTGTTGAAGACTAACGATAATTTGTTGTATATTATCTTAGTCATAATATTCTTTACTGGGCTAGTTGAGCTCACCCTTTTCCTTTTTATTCCATTTTTCTTCTCAGGAGGCGAGAATGTAGCGAGTACTAGTCGGGGTATAGAATGAAGGTTCTAGAGAGAGTTGTTTAGTAGTCCTCACCATTTTTGTAAAATAATGTATCAAATATTATGATGGAGAATTATTTGCGTGTGGATATTGTCTAGACGGCAATATCTGTATTTAAACTCACAGTTTATATGTTGTAATAATAAAGTTGTAGTTATTTCTGTACCATGTATTTGGCGACTCAGAATGGGTTGGATGGGATGGACCTATTTTGGGGGCGTCACAATTTATCCCAAGTGACATGCAATAATCATTAAATATTTTGGATGTAAATTCACCAGCATTGTCAAGACGAATAGTCTTGATTGTATGATCCAAAAATTATGCTCGTAATCTAATAATTTGAGCAAGTAATCTCCCAAACGCCAGGTTGCGAGTTGATAATAAACACACATATGACTATCTTGTAGATGCATCTATTAAAATCATAAAATATTTAAATGGTCCACTTGGTGGGTGAATAGGCCCACAAATATCTCCTTGAATACGTTCTAGAAACTTTGGAGATTCAATCCCAATTTTAGCTGGTGATGGTCTAATGACCAATTTGCCTTGAGAACAAGCAGCACATGGGAATTCCTTAAATTGAAGAATCTTCTGGTTCTTCAATGGATGACCATTATAATGTATATCTTTAAAGCTGAGCAAATTTCTGTTTGCCTCAAAAGAATCTAAAGAATCATCAAGGAAACCATAGATATAAAAATTAGTTATATCCATTCCATTTGAAAAGTTAAAATAATTCATGGGATCTTCAGTATCATTATGAACAATAAAGTTTATTTCAATTCAATTTCCTTTTCTTTTATAGAGTCTTGGTACAAATCTATATACCAAATTTTTAGGAGTACGACAGGTACATTCCTTTTCTATATTGATTGTTCCTTTCATGTCTACTACCATAACCATAATCATAATTTTCTCTATGATTATCAAATGAGGTTCCATTCACTTCAGGGAATGTAATAGAATCGGTCGAGCGAGATTGTTGGTTTTTCAGCAAAAACTCATTATTTTGTACAGCCATTAGAAGACATAATATCACTTCTGAAAACATAGTTTCCTTTATCGCTTCAGGGAATATTTTGTAAACTTACGCTCTCCATATTGCTGCTGTAGAAGCATATTCGAGGCATGAAATATAATAAATATTTTCTCTAACATGTTTTCATCAGTGTTTTTCACTCAACACTTTTAAAATCTTGCAACTTCAGGTGCAACCAATTATAATGAGCTTTTAAAATCTTTCTTTTAAATCATGTCATAAGACAAATGAGTCTTTTACTTTAATGTACTCAACTTTTAATTTTTCATGGAGATGATAGCAAATAAAAATTATTAATTTTGCATGATCTTGCAGGGATGCATGATTGTCAACTATAATTGTATCTCTAAGGTTCTTTGCCTTTATATGAATCTCATTAAGATTCCATTACAAATAGTTCTTGCTCGATATAAATCAAGGGCGACAAATTCAAGTTTATAAGATTTAAATATTAAATAACTAAACATATTCCCCATCAAATTAAATAATTGGGTTAAGTTCAGATGACCATCTAGGGTTTGAGCGGTTTTCCACTTAACCACCTGTAGTCAGTAAAGCTACATTTAAACTTCCGACTTTTTGAGTTAAAGTGAAAACGTTACCTTTTCCATCCAAATTAACCGTGCGTGTATGTCAGACGCTAAAAACGCATTAAAAGAGGGTGTAACAGTAAAAAGTCGGGAGAAAATATCTAAAATACCCTTCAAACCCTCTCTGATTCTCGAATTGATAAAAAACGACCCGTCATGAATTTCTGCAAACTCTTTTCCCTTCGATCAATACAATCTGTCTTTATAAGCATACATATATCTATGTGAATTAAGTTAATTAGAGAAAGGTATAGTTACCAAAACCCATTCAACTATGTACAAATAATTGTATGTGTGAATTCTTTGATTTGATTTTTTGTCAATTTCTTCGATTGGTTATGGAAAACCCTAATTGTTTTTGAATCGCTGATTTTAGAGTGTGGATCTGCGAGGTTTTGGAGTCCGATTAGAGGCAGAAATGTCTTCCTTGAGCAGCGAGCTTGTTTTTCTGATACTTCAGTCCGATTAGGTTTTGGAGTTTTTGGGCTTGTCTGATCTGGATTGGATCGCAGGGATATTTTCTCTTCACTTCTCTTCTTATCTCTTCTTTCTCTTTCTATCAACTAAGGAGGGGTGGTGGGGCTCAGTTGGTGAATCCTTTTTGGCAGCAATCTCGGTGGGTTTGTTTTAGTTTTGGGAAAAAAATTTGTGGGAAAATTTCAATTTGGCGAGTAATGATGAACTGGGTCGTTTTTGTTTGGTCATTTTGCATGTGAATGAATGAACTGTAGCAGTTGTCATTTATTTCGTCCCTTAAATTTTCGGCTTTAGTAAATGCCATCACCCTCAAGAGGCTAATTAGAAAGGGAATACCTCCAATTCTGAGGCCAAAGGTGTGGTTTTCATTGTCTGAGGCAGCTAAGAAGAAATCAACGGTACCTGATAGTTATTACAATGATTTGATTGTTGCAGTAGAGAGTAAGGTCACCCCTAAGCTGTTTCTTCTTCTTCACTACCATTTTTCTACTCTTAATTTTTGCAGCTATTTTTTATGATGTTTTTTGTTGTATGCCCACTTTATGCTTCTCCATTTCCTTCACTAAAAAGGACTTTGGGTATTGTTCAATGTTCCCTTCACTATAAAGGACTTTGTGATGGACTATAATTTATTGGACATTTCTATTTGATCCATTTTGTTATATGAAGATTGGCCAGTTTAGTTATTAAGGTCTGGGTTTTGTGTTGATTTTGTCGAAGAGGTGATTTTTATCAATATTTATTGCAATACATTAAAATCTAGCTTTTGGGTAGTTTTAAAAAAAATTCCCTTGATTTCATCACCTCAATTTTAGATTTAGCTTCTGGATGCTTCTTACAGCTATATGATTTCTCAGTTTCCTCATATTTTTCTGGGTTTTCTGGGTTTGCATCAAAGGCTCAAATTATGTTGGTGTCACTGATTTATGCCTTCTTATATTGTTACTTTGGCTAAGATGAGGAATTCTGTGTATTTATATTTCCTCCACGCGAGCTGCTTCACGACCTACCCCAATCTCTGCACCAATTTGGTAATGGTGGTACCAAAACAGAGTAGTCATTGAAACAGAGTAGGTGTTTTAAAGTGAGGGTAATTAAGCTTTTAGCCAAATAAAGTAACGGAGTTAAGACGGAAAATACTTTTTCACTTTAACTCAAAAAGTCGGGAGTTTAAATGTAACTTTACTGACTACATGTTGTTAGGTGGGAAACCGCTCAAACCCCATGTGGTAATCTGAACTTAACCCTAAATAATTATATATGTTCAGTTTTAATTGTAATGAAATAATTTATAGAAATGCAGTAAAACACGAAACTAAATTTGTCCACTAAAAATAACAAACCAATACTACTAAGCATATTTGTCATTGTAACTTGATACAAAAATTTATCAAAAGGTCATTAGAAATATATCAAATATGCTATCATGCATGCCAAAAGGAAATATATCAAAAATCAATAGAAATATATCAAATATGCTATCATGCATGCCAAAAGGAAATATATCAAAAATCATTAGAAATATATCAAGTTTTTTTTTAAAGATTATTTTAGTACAGAAACTAGAAAGTACCCTTTTTGAAGATTATATCTTCTAGTTGTTATTTGCTGAGATATGAAGATATCTAAAAATGTAATCATCATGTATTTTATCGGATCCCTTTTGATTTATTTAGATTGGAAGGAATGCAAAATTACAATACACTTTTATAAAAATAAACACTGCACAAGAATTGAGGTTAGATATTACATCGTATAACAACAAAACAATTTGAGGGTGGTGTGATGATGACTTACATATTAGTATGACGGTCATTAGCATGCTAGAACCAAGAACAACAAACTCTAATAATAGATTATGAATGGAATAACATGCAGTATGTTATATTAAAAAAAATTGCGTATCCATATATATATATAATAGATAAATATACCTTCTCCTTCAAATCAAATATAATTATCTTCAAGACGAATATGAGAAGCAATTCGTGCTGATAACGTGTTATAAAAGATTACTAAAATTAAGAATAAAATGATTAGAGAAAAGAGGCATGTCTCATAATATTTTCATATATCATTCATATATCCACCATTCTCTTTTACAATGCTCTTATTTATAGATACATGGACTTGAAAATTTCAAAACTCAAAAGTAATGAGTTTAAAACTTAATGAACATGGGAGTTACTTAATGAACTTGGGAGTTCTAAAATACCAAAGATTATTACAATTAAATATAAATCTAGACATCCATAAATATATATGTTATAATTTTATAACAATTTTTACTTTGTGGAATTATTAGTTTCGTTAATATATAATTACAGATTTAGCAATAATTCTTGGGTAACAAAAAATTGAATAAAAAAAAGATACAAAATGATGTGTATGATATATTTATTAAGCATTTATTACTGTATGATGAAAGATAAATTAATTATAATCTGTTACATTATTTTATTTACACTTTTTTTAACGGTCTTTTGTTGCCGTAGCATTACTACAAACTTAGAGACCTTCCTAAAATAATTTCATTCGACAATTAAGGGTGACATTAGAATTATTCGCGTCACTCTTGGGTAAGAACAGATGAATCATTATGTCGAGGAATTAGAACTTGAAGTTGGAATATTCAGTTCGTCGTCAGAGGGAGAGAACAGATGAGTATTTAGTCCGGTGAAGACCACTAAAACAAGGGTAACAAGAACTGAGAGTGCTGACAGGATCATCATTAGCAAGTTGGCTATGCTGCTCTTCACCTCCTGCGCGTACTCCGTCGAAGATAGCGCCAAGACTGTTAATGAGAAAGAGTTAGCCCACCATGCAACATTGAACTTCCTCATTGATTTCTTGAATAGGTTTGGCCTCGATACCTATATATATATATTTTCATTTACATAAAAAATATACAATTAACAAACGGATTAATAGTACGTAGTACCTACTAATTATTAATGGATAATTAATTCTTGTTGCATGTACGTAATTAAGAAAGTGCGTCGGCGCAGTGACCATCAAGGCCTTTCAATCCGTCACACATCAAATAGGCATCTCTAGGGTTTATGCTAATTTATTTTTCAATCTAGACAAAAAGTCTACCTAGTTGTAAATGAAATTTAGAGTTCCCTAATTGTCAAGACTTTATGGTAATGCAAATGAGACACGGCTTAAACTTTGAAAATAAGTAGTGCGGCTCCGTACGTACACATCGACCTCAATATATAGGGCCATAAAGTATAGTTGTTTTCTTATTCCATGATAATGAATGCACAACACTGGCAAAAGATTTTACATAGGACCAACTTGAATACTGAACTATCATGCATGTTCTTTCTCTGTAATGCCTCATCGAAATATATAAGTTTTGTTCGTTTATGTATATATGACTTTGATTTCTACTAAAATACAGATTTAACTCTTGGATGGATACGTAGTGGTACAAGATGACCCAACTAGCTAGTACTTTTAGCTGGGATTTTATTGTGGGTTGCTAGTTGTGGGCAAGGAAATCGTACCTTGCTAGGGTTAGGGTTTTATGTTGGCTGAGGAGGAGAGAAATCCACGAAAAGTATGGAATTGATTGATTGATTGAAGAGGGGAGAACGACAGGTGGGCAAGGAAATCGTACCTTGCTAGGGTTAGGGTTTTATGTTGGCTGAGGAGGAGAGAAATCCACGAAAAGTATGGAATTGATTGATTGATTGAAAAAGGAGAACGACACGTGGGCGATTACTCCAACGACGCGTGGCAGAACTCCTAGAATCCGGGAACCGTGTTAGGGTAACAGGGATTCCAAGAGCCTTCTTGAGTCCTTCAAGTTGAGAGGATGGCCAAACCCCTTTGGTGCTTTTAGGTGGAATCTCCAAGCCTTTAAGTCACCAAAAGGGTCCTTTTGATCTTCCAAGAGTCCAAGTCTTGAGTCTGAAGAGAAGTCCAAAGTGAGGTCCCCTTCCCAATGGAGTGGAAGGAGTATTTATAGGGTTTTCTGGAGAGTGGTCATGTGCTAGGCACATGACCTTGGGGAAATCCCAATTTTACCCTTAGTCATTAGAGTAATGCCCAGATCGTCCTGTCCTTCTAGCCACCAATCCAATCCGTCAATTAATTCACAAAATGAGTCGCCTCCACGTGTCTTCTGCCTCGGGACACGTGGAAGATTCTCTCGGGTCCAGTCCTCTTTATTTTTGGCTTTTCCGTCTTCATTTATTTAGGTCATGTAAACCCTAATTTGTACATTTAATTAGATCGTGAAACCCTAATTGTACATTTAATTCAATTAGAACACGTGAAACCTAATTTGCACTTGAGACCACACTGGTCATTACGGTTAACATCAAGGATTTGTTGGACAACACTCGGTATGTTTCCCTACGAAGAAATTGGAATGGTCGGGTTGCGTAAGCACACTTAAATACCTTTACTTCACATTGTCCCTCTCAATCTCTTGATGTTTATAGTGAAAGTGACACCAATTAATAGTCCAACAAGATAATTAATCATTTGAAAAAAAAATCAAGAAGGAATTAAACAAATGATTCTACATGTTGGAGTTGAGTTCTCACCAGGGACATGAAGAGAAACAGTGAAAGAAAGTAGAGCATCTTAGAAGAAATATCAAATTTCCCACAGATAGAAATCCAAGCTAAGCTTGCCATGCTCGGAGCTGCAAAGAACAAAAAGAAAACCGGTCGTAGCATCGTAGGAAGCCGATCACTCCCCGACAATCTTTGATAAAGAGTAACAAATAGGACTAAATAATGTACCATCCCAAAAGAGAACATACAAATTGCACTCTCTTTCCATCCCATTTGTGTGGCTGCCCTTTCCCCTACCAAATTACCAATAACCGATAAATGGCTAGCTGGATTCGCCCCCATCGATAAAAATTTCTTCCCTCTAGTAAACCATTGACCATAAATCTTAATATCCAATCGGTACGATAAATATCCACCAAAGGAGTAGATAATAAATATTATTTGGAGCAAAAAATGGGACTGACGGGAGCAAGAGAAGCCAAGATATCCATGGTGCAAATAAGTAGTTGACTCCTATATGGTTCAAGAACTCATTTTTCACACTAACAAAGAGAAATATACATTTTAGGGTATAAAGGAATGATAGTAAGATTAACGTGAATAAAGCTAGTGACCAAAGAAGGATGAAGGCGGTAGAGGGTAACATGCCGAGCATGAGCCTATAAGTGTGTGCATCAACCGGCGGTTCGCCTAGGGTTTTCCATAACAAGGCTTGGCTGCAGAGAGAAAGGCATATTCTGAAGTAACCAGCATGAAATTTAGTTAAGACTGGCAAAACTAAATTCTTCATTGTTATGGCAATGCCTCGTTGGGTTTGGGCTGGGTCGGTTGGTGATTCATGGATCACTAGCTCGATATGGGGTTGGGATTTTTTGTCATCCATTTTGGGGTGATGTTCTTGCTTCATGTTAGAGTTTATTTAGAAATATAGGGGAGTGTTAAGCGTTTATATATATATACATATGGTGAGTGGATATTGTAGAAGAGAAGGGTACGTAAGTTCTATGAAGTTTACCAACATTGATTAAGATAAGAATATTAGGTAAGGTAGCTAGAGGCGGCTGAGTTGGCTAGTCTTTTTGGACTATGTGGCATGGGATAATGAGTTGTGTTCTACTCTTTACGGCCAAAGTTGATGCGGCCCCTGGACCCATTTTAGATTAGGCTCGAGTTTTACCATTAATGGACTCAGACCACCCGTCACCACGATGGATGCCTAATAAAATTACTTTTATGGCTCTTAAAGTCTTAATTAATTGTAGTGATTAAAGTCATTGGCTCGAGCAAGTGTTTTTAACTAGCTAGGCTTGCGGTGTCTATCCCAGCTATGTTAAAAATATATATATATATATATATATATATATATATATAGAGCAAGGATCAAGTGCATACCCTTTATCTTACTTACCCGTGCTTACCCCCTTTAGGCGACAGTTTCGGTTATACAACCGTCGTCTATACTTTTAGTTACGCTATATGTTGTCCGTCGCTAAAAGTATAGACGATGGTTGTATGACCGAAACCGTCGCCTAAAGGGGGGTAAGCACGGGTAAGTAAGATAAGGGGTATGCACTTGATCCGGACCGTATATATATATATATATATATATATAGGATTACTATTAATTTTTTGAACTAGGTTTAAAATATACTAATGTAACATTTTTCCCCCATAGTCGGGCTTAAAAATTTAAATCCTAAGTGCATGGTTTAAATTTATACTCCATTTTAAAATTATATATATATATATATATATACACGCACTTAATTTGTCTGTGTGTACACTTAACTCGAATCCTACTCCATTACTAAATACTTAGACTTAAACTTCTTTTCCTAGCTGGCCAATGCTTAGTTAATTTCCCAAAAACAAACGATGGATTAATTAATTGACTTCTTCCCTTTCTCCTTCTTTTTTTGGTTTGGTAAGCCTGCAATTTTGGGTTTATTTAACATAAATTAATTACATATCTCTGCCTTTTGAGCTGGAAAAGCACATTAACGGATGGAAAAAGCGGCCATTCTTTCTAGTGCTAATTAAATTAAGACGACAGAAAGTAAATATATATATATATATATATATATTTACTGTGTTTGTTTCCTGGCAGAATTCTTAATTTTTCATCACAGAAAAACGCAATCCATCATTGGTGCAATGGGAAGTAGAGTTGGACTTTTTCCCCCGCTTTTTCTCCCACGTGAGAAAAGGAAAATCTCAACCAAATCTGTAGGTACCAAGTTGAATCTCATGTTTGTGGAATCCAATTCATGCATGCTTTAATTACCCTTTTCTTCTTGAACTAATGCTTTTAGGTCTTGAACTTATATAGCTAGGAGATCGATGGATTTTGGCAGCTCTTGTTAGCTCTTATCCGTACGTAACGTAATAAATTGTACCCAAAAATGTGGATCATGGAATATTTCATTGTCTTTAATTGTGCACTATATGGAATATTTCATTGCCTTTAATTGTACCCAAAAATCTTTTTTTTTATGAAATGGAGGAAGTTTTAAACATGCAAAGAGTTGGAGCTTAAAGTAAACGATTCATCTAATACGTTAGTATTAAAAAAAAACATCATGATCCAGTATTACTTACTCTGGTCTATATACATCATACAAATCTTGTTCAAGAGTAATATTACACCGAACGACCGAGTAAGAATTTGCTAAATCTAACAACAGTTTCAAAAGTAACATACCCTCTAGCATACCGGAACTTCCCGGTGCCGCCGACCACCGCTACCTCTCTGGCCTTCTCAAGCTGCCGGCTAGGCCCTTGTATTTCTATGGTGCTCCCACTGTACTCCTCATTTGTACCCACAAGTGATAGAAACACTTGTGCAATTGACCCATCCAACGACGAGATCACAAAAATGCCCTGAGCTCGTCCGATTTGGGCCGAACTCTCTTCCAGTCCTTCAGTGATTGGATAGTCGGCGCAATATACGGTCCCGAAGCTGAAGTAGGTCCAAGACTTACCATGGATTCCGGCGATGGGGACTACTGTGGTGTTGGGGCCCCTTGTCCGGTCTTGCAGGTAAACGGTCATGATTTTAGCTTCTTGAAGCTGGGCAGCTTCAGATTGGATACATGTAAATATGAAAAGGATGAAGCATAAGGACAGTTTTGTGGGTGAGTTTGATGCCATTTTTATCAGTATTTACTAGTAACAGCCGGGAATTAAGATTCAGAAGAGTTCTTAAAATTAATTGGAGTAACCGGCTTGTTCTAGTAGGAGAGAGAGAGCAGAATGGAGTGTTTTTTTTTAAAGAAAAAAAAATCAATTTATCAATGGGTTGTAATCCATGTATCCATTTTTTGAAAGTTACAATTAAAAAAAATAAAAATTAATAACCACTTCCTATTGTGTATAATGTTGGGTCATGATATTTCTCTTATATTGGGCCGGGTACATTGGGTTCACTTATTAATTAAGTCATTGGGCTCATTGGGCCCAATCATCATGTTGACCTCATTTAACCTTATAAAAACCGGACTGGATCAATGGATCAACCCATTGGGTCATATAATATCTATTACTTTGACTTGTAATGATGATATAGTATGACAGTTGACCAAGATACCTGCCACACATTAATGTGGATGGGATTATAGTCGGCCGGCGGGGTGAACAACAGAAAAAAGTATTGTACAGGCTTCATGCAGCCGGCACAGCCCATCAGATCATGGGGATATGTCAGGCGGTAGTAGGTGGCACAATATTCCACGCAAAGATATTATTTCCTATCGAGTAAGTCTTCACAAAAGAGGTATGTACTTCATATATCCACACACAACCACAGATTATCGATTCATACCCACATTACACTAGACTTTATTATCCTCTTGAGTTAACCTTGTGAATAGACATACTTACTCTCACGCCTGAGCTATCCCCCGGCGGTCCGGCCGTCAAGCTTGTGGTGTTTGTCGTGTTTACTGTGCAGGATCAAGACGTCTTTCGTGATTGGGACGTGAAGAAAGATCTTGGCGTTAACATTGGCGCTAGAAGGAGGGCTGAGTTCTAGTGTCTTGAGTATTTTCCAATCACTCATCTTGTTTTATTCTATCCAGTTTTCATGGGGAAGAGTAGAACATCTACACCCGAAGGACAGCCGATAGCTGTCAGCGATTCAGTACCACGAATATCTGCCAAAGATCGTTTGGGGCCAACTATAAGTGTTCATGCTAGCACAGCATCCAAACGTTCGCCCGAAGATTCTCGACCGAAGGCGGTAGGCAAAGCAAAGCGCAAGCTAATGTTCCCGACGGAGAAAGAACCTGGCCATGATCGGAAACGAGTAGAAGGCACCTCGCCTAGAACTCGAAACCGAGATGACCAAAACGCAAAAGCCTCCCGGTTGGCAAAGATGGCAGATGAAGCGGATAAGGCCATGGAAGCACTTATGAAACAACGTCAGGACATAGCCAAGCAAATGGCTCGTGTGGCAGAATTAAGAGATGAGGAGCTCAGTTATGTCCAATCCGAAGATCAAGGGCATCGGAGTGGAAAAGAACCTGCTCACTCAGTGCGAGAGTCTCTAGGTCGAGCTAGGGAAAGAAGAAGGTCTCGAAGCCCTACTCCTCAGAGATCAAAGAGGGTATATCTCCCTGTCGAGTCTGGAGAACAGGGACGAAGTCAACGAAGAGGTCGATCCAGGGACCATAATCCGGAGCATGCAAAGAAAGCACTTGTCATCGCACATTCTCGTCACAGTACCCGAATTCAGAGGCGAAGTATATCCGGAGGACATACTCCCGAGAGTCTACTTAGGGTATCCCGCCCTGTAGATACTCGTCATAGGAGAAGCCCCTCTAGAATGGAAGGTTCTGTTGAAAAGACCCGATCTGCTTACAGGAAGATGGAATTGCCAGAAAAGGAGGCATCATCTCAACCAGAAGGCGTGGAGTATCTGGTTAAAGAATTGAAAGAGCTTCGGAAGCAACTTGCCGAAGTGCAGAAAACCAAAGACACTCCGGGAAAGAAGGCATCCCCTTTTTCCGCGGAGATTCTTAGTGAAAAAGCTGATCCCACCAAGAAGTTGCCCCATATCGAGAGTTATGATGGATCGGGGGACCCTTACGACCATAGCCAGGCATTCGAGCGACTTATGGACTATTATGACTTTAGTGATGCAGCTAAATGCCATACTTTTGTCACGACACTTAGAAAGGATGCCCGACAGTGGATGGGGACCTTACCCTCGGATTCTATCTCGTCCTGGGAAGATATGTGCAGCAAGTTTCATGCTCATTTTGGGAGCAACAGAAGAAGAGGAAAGCCAACTGGTTCATTGGCTCAAGTTCGACAGTCCTCTAATGAGTCTTTGGGCCAGTATGTAAAACGGTTCCGTGAAGCAGTCGGCCAAGTGGCAGATCTGAATGATCTACAGGCTGTAGGACTGTTTCAGAATGGGTTAGATCTGGTCAAATCGGAAAAGTTGGTGAAAAAACTTATGTTCAACCACCCGAAGAGTCTCGCCGAAGCCTTTGACAAAGCCGAAGGTTATATCGTGGTAGAAGAAGCCATGAACAGTCTCAAACGTCCTTCAGATCGGTTCAAAGAGACAGATGGGGATAAGACCGATGCGGACCAGAAGAGAAATGAAGGGAGTAAAGACCGCCATGACGGCGGGTCAAAGAGATACAATAATTGGAGGCAAGGTGGAGGACGTTCGTCTGCTCCACCTCAAACAGTGAATAGAGTTTACACGGCACTCAATGATGATAGGGCTGTTATCTTGGATCAAATCAAAAATCAACCTATCTTCGAACCACCTCGAGATAACATCAAGCCCGGAAAAGGTAACCCTCGCAAATACTGTGATTATCATCAAGCCTCAGGTCATGATACGAATGATTGTGCCAGTTTGAAAGATTTTATCGAAAGAAAGATACAGGGTGGATCTTTAGTTCAGTACGTAGCTGCCAGAAATAATCAACAGCAAGATCAGACACCCGTTCCGGCAGCTCAACCAGTTCAGCAGGCGTTACCAGCTACGGGGCAACCTGTCAGGCATGTGATCGATGTCATCACCGGAGGTACTTCTGGAAAGCTAGTTGGGAGGAAGCGCCGAAGTCATTTGGATTCGGTAATGTCGATGGCGGGTATCTTCCCGAAGACCGATAGACCTTATCCGAATACGGTAATCTCTTTTACTGATGAGGATTACCCTTCGGAAGTCATCGAACCGTACGAAGGATCACTGGTACTGACTGCACAGGTGGGTTCGGTGGATATGAAAAGGATGATGGTGGATAATGGGTCTTCTGTGGATATCCTGTATGCCCACGCTTATCAAAGGATGAATCTGGAAGGGCAAAGGATGGAAATAGGGCAGGAGGCTCCTCTGTATGGTTTCAGCAATGATCCAGTTAAGGTGGCAGGAACCATTGAGTTACCAGTCATATTTGGAACGGCCCCCCAACAGGTAGAAATTATTTGCAAGTTTTATGTTGTGCATGTGGATTATGCTTATAATGCTATTTTGGGGAGGCCCACTTTAATTGCTTTGCAAGCTATAACGTCAATACCTCATTTCAAAATCAAATTTCCTACTGCTCATGGGGTCGGTGAGGTGAAAGGACATCTGGACCTGGCCAGAAGGTGTTATAGAAATGCCGTTATTACTTCGGGAGTGGGGGTATCGAAGCAGCAGCAAACCATGGCGATTGAGATCGAACCCTTCACCGAAAGCAGTTCCGAACCGTTGGTCACACCAGCTGAGGAGACGGAAGAGATAGAGCTCATTCCTGGCAAAGAGGATAAAACGGTGAAAATAGGTTCAGGCTTGCCGGAACCTCTCCGGACGAACCTCATAGAGCTCCTGAGGTGTTTCGTTGACATTTTCGCTTGGGAACCTCACGACATGCCCGGAGTGAGCAGGGATATTGCGGAGCATCGATTGGAGGTAGACCCGTCAAAGAAGCCGGTTCGACAGAAGAGGAGGATCTTTGCACCAGAGCGTCAGCGAATCATAGACGACGAGATTGCAAAACTGTTATCAGCAGATTTTATCTTTGAAATAGACTACCCACAATGGATAGCTAATGTGGTTCTGGTCCAGAAGTATGATGGCAAATGGCGAGTCTGCATCGACTACAGTGATCTGAACAAGGCCTGTCCGAAGGATTTCTACCCGCTGCCCCACATTGATCAACTCATTGATGCCACTTCGGGGTATGCTCTATTAAGTTTTATGGACGCATTTTCTGGGTATCATCAGATCTCCATGTGTAAAGAGGATATACCGAAGACGGCGTTCATTACGCATCGTTCGGTATATGCCTATAAGAAGATGACTTTCGGCCTCATTAATGCCGGAGCCACTTACCAGAGGATGATGAACCATATCTTCAGATATCAGTTGGGCAGGAATATTGAGGTATATGTAGATGACATGATTGTTAAGAGCATGTTGGTGCATAAGCATTTGGATGATTTAGAAGAATGCTTTCAGACCATTCGTCAGCACAACTTGAGGCTGAACCCCACTAAGTGCACTTTCGGTCTGGGTGCTGGCAAATTTCTGGGCTATCTCGTCAGTCGAAGAGGAATTGAAGCCAATCCGGAGAAGATTCAAGCGATCCTGGACATGAAGACTCCTCAGTCATTTAAAGATGTTCAACGTCTGACTGGAAGGATTGCGGCTTTGCGGAGGTTTATGTCCAAGTCAGCAGAAAGGTGTTTACCGTTCTTCAACACATTGAAGGGGCCGAAGAATTCAAAAACTTTCCAATGGACTTCAGAATGTGAAGACGCCTTTCAAGGCATCAAGTCCTATTTATCTTCGGCACCTTTGTTGGTGAAGCCCGTTCCTGCCGAGCCTCTATATTTGTACCTCGCAGCTAGTCCGATGGCAATAGGAGCTGTTTTGGTGCGTGAAGTTGGAGGCAAGCAACACCCAGTTTATTATGTGAGCCATGTCCTTCGGGATGCTGAAACCAGGTACCCAAACATTGAAAAGTTTGCTTTCGCTTTAATAACTGCTAGTCGAAAGCTTAGGCAATACTTCCAGGGTAGACTGGTAATAGTATACACGGATCAACCTTTAAAGAAGATTATGGGCAGACCAGAGGTATCAGGGAGATTGACTGCGTGGACGATGGAATTGTCTCAATTCTTCATTGAGTATCATCCCCGAACCGCCATCAAGGGGCAAGCTTTAGCTGATTTTATGATCGAATGCTCATTTTCCGAAGCTGATGGAGTCGTGGTCGAAGCTGAAGCATCTGACAGAGCAGTTGTCGTCCTTCAGCAGAAGGAGAGTTCGTGGACGCTGTTTGCAGATGGGTCTTCTACTTCAGACGTCAGTGGAGCATGGATTATTTTGACAAGTCCGGAGGGATTCAAAGTGCAGCAGGCTATCCGTTTTCAGTTTAAAGCGACGAATAATGAAGCGGAGTACGAGGCAGTGTTGGCCGGTTTACGACTGGCGAAGAGTCTTGAAGTACAGAGAATAATCATTTTCAGTGATTCTCAGTTAGTCGTTAAACAGTTTACTGGGGAATACGAAGCTCGAGGTCCAAGAATGATCAAGTATTTGAAAGAATTAAAGGATCGGCTTCAATATTTCTCATCTTATGAGTTTCAAGGGGTCGAACGTAGCAAAAATTCCATTGCTGATGCACTTGCCAAACTAGCTACTACGGATGTTAATGTTTTCGAAGGATCAGTATACCTGGAAATTCTACAACATCCTAGTGTTCATCATGAAATGGTAACTTGCATTGACCGAACCAATTGCTGGTTGACTCCCTACCTGGAATATTTGGCTGATGGCGTCTTACCTTCGGATCGGATGCTCGCTAAGAAAATCAAGTATAAAAGTGCTAATTTTGTTCTAATCGATGGGGATCTCTTCCGAAGGGCCTTCTCGTCTCCGTTATTGAAATGTTTGACTCCAACAGAAGCTGAATAAGCTCTCCGAGAAGTGCATGAAGGCATTTGTGGCGACCATATGGCTGCCAAGTCATTAGCATATAAAGTACTTCGTCAGGGGTACTACTGGCCTACAATCTTCAAGGAAGCTACCGAATATGTAAAGAAGTGCGAGAAATGCCAGCTCAACAGTCCAATACCGCATCAGCCACCTGAAGAGCTATACTCGATCTTATCTCTTATACCCTTCGCTGTCTGGGGGGTTGATATATTGGGTCCTTTACCGAAAGCAAAAGGTCAGGTCAGTTTTGTTATAGTTGCCATAGACTATATGACCAAATGGGTAGAAGCAAAGCCACTTAGGTCAATAACGGAACAGGAATGTTTGAAATTCATGAAAGAATCAGTTGTATTCCATTTCGGAATTCCTAAGGTGGTAATATCAGATAATGGCCGTCAGTTTGTTGGATCGAAGTTTGAAGCCTTTTTAGCAGAATTGGGGATCCAGCACAGAAAGACCTCGGTGGCTCATCCTCAATCAAACGGACAAGTCGAAGTGACCAACAGAACGCTATTGAATGGGATCAAGCGTAGATTGGATGAAGCTAAAGGCAGATGGCCAGAAGAGCTGTTAAGTGTATTATGGGCCTATCGAACTACACCGAGGACTACAACGGGGGATTCACCTTTCAGATTGGCCTATGGTACTGATGCCTTAGTCCCAATTGAAATTGGATCTCCAAGTCTTCGAGTCAGTCAATTCAATGAGATCTACAACGAAGAAGGACTGAAGACCAATCTTGATCTGTTGGAAGAAGTCAGGGAAATAGCCTTAATCAGATTGGCGGCGTATCAACGAAGAGTGGCTAAACATTATAATAAGGGGGTAAAGCTTCGCAGATTTGAAGTAGGGGATTTTGTTCTCAGAGAAGTCGAAGCATCTACACCTCAGAATTTGGGAAAGCTGATGCCAAATTGGGAAGGACCCTATGAAGTCACAGAGGTTCCGAAGCTAGGGACTTATCGTTTGAAAGCATTAGATGGCTCAGTAATCAAAAACACTTGGCACGCTGGCAGGCTTAGAAAGTACTTCCAGTAGATTTATAGTCAGTACGTCTGAAGTCTGTAAATATCCACATCATCATCAATAAAAGATCATCTTTTACCTCAAACAAGTTTTGTCTTTGTTGCTGCTCAATTCATGGGTGATAGGAGGTTCGGGAGGACTTGCTGACCATTCGATGGTAGCCTCTTCGGCAGGTGGTCACTATTTGGCATTGTCAGGCCCTTTGGGGTAGGCAATTGTCGCCACTATTTGGCATTGTCAGACCCTTCGGGGTAGGCAATTGTCGCCACTATTTGGCATTGTCAGGCCCTTCGGGGTAGGCAATTGTCGCCACAATTTGGCATTGTCAGGCCCTTCGGGGTAGGCAATTGTCGCCACAATTTGGCATTGTCAGGCCCTTCGGGGTAGGCAATTGTCGCCACTTAGACCTTGTCAGGCCCTTCGTGGTAGGCAAGTGTCATCTTTTGGTTTTGTTAGGCCTCTTGGGTAAACAAATTTCCAATAAAGAAGACCTATCTCACACTTCGGTAACTGAATAAGTATCCCTTTACTTTATCACCTGAATTTTCTCTAAGTGTTAAGTTCAGAATGCATTGTTATATAACCTCATTTTATCTGTTATATGATTTGCCCAGCTGTTAATTAACAATTTGAGTTAAATCCTCGAAGGAGTTTTTTACACATTTGTCCGTATTAATTCATATTGAAATATTGACAGAAAGGAAGTACACTGAAGTCATAAGGAAGAAGATCACTTTTCATTGATATTTGACTTATTTACAAAAATAGGAGAATTACAAAGGATGTTATCTCAAGCAGCCCCCTCATCATCCGAAGAGTCGAGCAAGTGTGGATCTAAGTTGGCTTTGAACAACTTATCATTGCCACGACTTCGGCAGAGCGAGTAGCTTTCCGTAAAAATCCTCATTATCTCTCCACTTATTTCGTCCGAATTCCGATACTCTTCACAGATTTCTTTGCGAAGAGCATCAGTCAAAGGAGGCCCGAGGTCCCGGAGAGCCTTGAGTTCTCGAATCTCCTGCTCGAGCTGCTGCCGAATGGTTATTTGACGCTTTTCTTCCAGCTCCAGATCATGGATTGTCTTGGTTAAAACCTTAGCGTCAGACTTCAGCTTACTGATCTCGTTCATCCTTATTTCACTCCTCTGAACCAAGTCAACATTCATCTGGACGATCTCAGCGTGTTGAACCTTAGTCGACTTCAGTTCTTCATTGGAAATTTTCAAATCTTCCCTGGCTTGGGCCAAGTCTTTATAAAGACCTTCGTTCGTATGGAGGATACCTTCACGTTGAGTCCTTTCCCGAGCCAAGGTTGATTTTAAAATGGCATTCTCCTTCCTCAGCCTTTCCTCTTCAGATTCGGCCTCAAGAGATCGTGGACGCAAACGCCCGAACACAGCACTTGCCTACACATGTTCAGTGTTATTCAATCAGTTCTAGATACACGAATACAAACGTAAGTATGAAAGAGAAGAAAAGAGTCATTCACCTTCGCCAAATAACTCATGCCTTCATTAAGCAAATCCCCATTCGAGCTGTTACCGAATCGATGGTCGTCGGTCTCGCGAACGAAGGCCTCGAACAGTTGGAAGGGGAAGTTGGCGTTGAATTGGGGCCACATAGTTGGTGAACCCATGGCATCATGCTGGAATTCGGTGGTCGTTTGTCTTTGAGGAGAAGGCGCAGGCTGACTGCGAACCGGAGAAGGATTCGCAGGTGCTGCTTCTGGGGGAGGAGGTCGGACAGTTGTAGGGTCGGGGGTCGAGGAAGGGGCAGAAGAGGCTTCAGGTGTTTGAATTATGGTTGGAGGGTTAGTTGATGTTGAAGGAGGAGGGACGCGGAGTTCTTCGGCAGTAAGAGGAATTATTTTTGTCCTTATCTTCTTGGCACGAAGAACCTTTGCCCTGTCCTGGGGAGGTATGTCAAGTAAACTCCTCTTTTTCGGGTTTGGTTGGGAAGGTGCGTTAATGGGCTCGGTTGGAGGAGTAGGTTGTGGAATTGTTTCAGGAGAGTTAGTTTGCGGATCTGCCTCGGGAAGAATCTCTTCATCACTTTCTGGATCTATCTCGTGATGGACATTCCTGGCCTTTTTAGCCATCTTCTTCCTTCGGCGGGGTCGAAGAACATCTTCGGGAATGATAGGTTCTTCGGCTTCAGGTTCATCATTTTGAGGGGAAATGGTTGGTGGGTCGCTGACTGGGGGGTTCGATTGGGAAGGCTCTTCAACAGGAAGCTCTTCAGTGACCTCCGAAGTCTTTCCCATCAGAAAGTCTTCCAGATCTCTCACTTCCGAAGAAGTTGGTTTGATCAGAGACACTGCAAAATAATCATATATTAAAATTCATATCATTCAAATATATTAAAAAGTTATCTTACAGAATCATTTGAAACTTACGTTTATGATCATACAGCCAGGCCTGTTTGGTCAGCAAGGTGAAACTCCACTCTTGTGGAGGGATCTTCTTCAGAAACTCGGTCATCTCCCTCACTCGTTCTTCGGGAATGTCACCGAAGTCGGCAGAAATCCGGTCCGAGACGGTCCATTCGGGAAGACAAGAAATTTCTGGTCCATTGATAAAGAACCATTTCTCGTGCCAGCCCTTGTTGCTCGAGGGGGTGCTCATCAGGGGCCTCTTCTCGAACCTAGAGTTTGGACGAGGGGATTGTTTGCTCAGCATCTTGAACCCTTTTTCTCGGGATCTACCGTCTGAAAAAAGGGTGAAGAACAGGTCAACAGAGGGGGTAACCCCTAATTCATGACAGAAGGCAATGAATGCCAGAATGTGGATGTAGGAATTGGGCACGAGTTATGCAAAGCCCACTCCTATGAACCCTAGGAGGGTGATGATGAAGGCGTGAAGGGGTAAGCGAACCCCCTTTTCCAGAAATGTAACTGGCATGGCGGCCCAGCCGTCCGGTCGCTGGTACATACGCTCTTTAGGAGCAGGAGCCCTTATAGCATACGTGTCCGGAATCCTATAACGAGTCCGGAGGAAACATATTTCCGATTCGGAGATGTTGGAGGAGATGTTGGCATGAGGGAACTGTTCCCCATCCTTGAAAAAATCAGTGGGTGATGGTAGGTTTGCGCTCGAACCCTCTTGATTAGGGTTTGAGCGAGAGGAGCTCGAAGGTGTCTGGTTTGGATTCACCATTGTTGAGATCTGGAAAGCTAGAGAGAAAGTTTCTGAGAAGCAGGAGAAAGCTCAAAGGTTCAAATTTCAAATCAGCAGGTAAAACCGTCAAATTGGTAAAGTTTGCTTTCTTATACTGACGGTTGCACTGTAAACAAGGCCTGCACATTAATTATCAGTAATGATGAGAATTTGAATGAGGCGTGTTTGGGTGACCTTTGGCTATCTTGCCGATTTGGGCCTATCTGTTGAGTTTCTAATTAGTGACCCATCCTCTTCAAATTAAAATCATTTATCAGAATGGGCCTATTGCTCTGGGCATCCTGTCATCTCCTATCCTATTTCACACATCAAAGTGGGTATGCTTCAATTATTTCTCATTTTTGAGCCTTTATTAAATTTTGATATCATGGACCATTTATAGTTTTCTATTAAACATCCTGTTTAATTAAAAAACTAGGGGGTAATGTTGGGTCATGATATTTCTCTTATATTGGGCCGGGTACATTGGGCTCACTTATTAATTAAGTCATTGGGCTCATTGGGCCCAATCATCATGTTGACCTCATTTAACCTTATAAAAACCGGACTGGATCAATGGATCAACCCATTGGGTCATATAATATCTATTACTTTGACTTGTAATGATGATATAGTATGACAGTTGACCAAGATACCTGCCACACATTAATGTGGATGGGATTATAGTCGGCCGGCGGGGTGAACAACAGAAAAAAGCATTGTACAGGCTTCATGCAGCCGGCACAGCCCATCAGATCATGGGGATATGTCAGGCGGTAGTAGGTGGCACAATATTCCACGCAAAGATATTATTTCCTATCGAGTAAGTCTTCACAAAAGAGGTATGTATTTCATATATCCACACACAACCACAGATTATCGATTCATACTCACATTACACTAGACTTTATTATCCTCTTGAGTTAACCTTGTGAACAGACATACTTACTCTCACGCCTGAGCTATCCTCCGGCAGTCCGGCCGTCAAGCTTGTGGTGTTTGTCGTGTTTACTGTGCAGGATCAAGACGTCTTTCGTGATTGGGACGTGAAGAAAGATCTTGGCGTTAACAGTGTAGAAAATAAATAAATAAATAAAAATATCTAATAAATCGATTCAATAAATCAGTCTGTGTGGAAGGATCCTTTTAAAATTTTATTACGAGCAATACTTCTCATGTAATTAAAATAATTGCGCTTATATTAATTTATATTATTTTTATTTTAAATTATATGATTTTTATTATTTTTTATAAATAATTTTGAGATATTTTTAATTTTATAATTAAAATAATTTATTAAAAATTATGATCTTTTTTAATTTATAATATTTATTATTATAATGATTAAAATTATAATTTTAAATTGATTTTAAAAAATTAATAATAATTTTATTTTTTAAAACAATAGGAGGAGTACAGAATAAATTTACTCTAATTAAACCAACAAAGACTTTGGAAGCAGAATAATAAATAACGGAACCAGGTCAGGCGAGATTCGCACCGACAGGATGTTCCAACAAAATAATAAAGAATGAAATAACAACAGAAATCACCATGCATGCGGTACTTCGCATAGACAAGTTATTCCAACAAAATAATAAATAACGAAACCATGTCCGGCATAAAACGCACAGATAGGATATTTCCAACAGAATAATAAAGACGGAACCAGGTCCGGCGTAAAACGCATAGACATGATATTCCAACAGAATAATAAAGAATGGAATAACAACAGAATTTCACCATATATGTGGTACTTCGCATAGACAGGTTATTCCAACAAAATAATAAATAATGGAATAACAGAAGAATTTCACCAAGTATAGGGTTGACCGCGTATACATGTTATTCCAACATAATAATAAAGAATAAAATAACATAAGTTCTCTTCATGAATACGAAAGAATAATACCCTTACGAGTACAACAAATAATATCCCTTACCTTTGAAAGAAAAGTATTCCGACCGGTAGGGCAGGAATATACTTGAAGAAAACTTGTAATATCTTCTATGCACAAAACTTTCTTAAATTCTAAAGAAATATGCTCGAGATTACAGAAAAATAATTCTCTCTATAATTTCTCTCTTTAGAGTTTTAGTGAATTCGTAAGAAATAATGAAGGAATGAGCTTCTATTTATAGAAGAATGGACTGCATAGTAACTAATTCATGAACGGTCCAGATTGATTTACTTTTAAACGGACGGTCCATATTTAAAGCAAAATCTTTTAAATAAAATATAATATATTATATTTATAATCTAATAAAACGAATAACTTTATAAAAGTATTTTGTTTTATATAAAAAGATTTTACTATACAAAATACTATGCAACACTATGCATAATAAAATATAATATATTCTATTTATAGAATAACTTTATAAAAGTATTATGTTTTATATAAAAAGAATTTACTATGCAAAACACTGTGCATAATAGAATATAATATATTCTATTTATAGAATAACTTTATAAAAGTATTCTGTTTTATATAAAAAGTTTTTCTGTTTTATTACATTAATAATGCTAATAAAACAAAATTGAGTGACTTCTCACGTAAGCATTAATAATCAATACCGTGTGCTACTATGCAACCATGCGTATTACTATACTTTTAACACTGGGTGTTTCAACAGTTAACGGTAAAACTTCCGCCATTATTTTTATAAAATATTTTTTTTCATTTTCTCAATCCGACAATAATTCCGTTGTGGGGTCCACCAATGATTGTACCGTCGTACAGATATTTCCTAACAAAAAGAATATTCCCCGACTAATCGAATATTTCCCGACACAACGAATATTTTATATCAACTTGCTTACTTTAAAAAATTTCACATATTAGCCTTAATTTTAAATATTTATTAATTTAACTATTTACCAAAATAAAAAAATTAAATATTTTTATTTCATAAAATTTGGGGTCTCATAATCTCCACTCCTTATGAAATTTCGCCCTCGAAATTTATGTACGTATCTGGTATTTCGAAGAGATGAGAATACCTTGCTTTCTTTTCGGATTGTACCTTTTCGATTATTTTCTCTGTATCATGATTTTTTTATTGCTCATCTCCTGGGTTTCAGATATCATTTTAGAATATACTTCAAAACAAAGGTTAATTAACATATCATAATTTGCCAACTTATCAAGTAAACAATTTCAACTTAAGTAAGTCACACACTAGCGAAGTATATTACTCGTCCCTCCCCTCCTAGTTCTAGACTCATATCTCCGCCAGCGACCATATCCCTAAGCTCTGATACCAAATGTGACGCCCCCAAAATAGGTATACATCACTCATCTTGAGTCGCCAAATACATGGTACATAAATCAAATACAACTTAATTATACAACTGTCGTGTAAAATACGACAAAACATAAACTGAGAGTTTAAACAAGAATATTGCCTTCTAGACAATATTCACTCTCAATGGAGTCCTCATAGACAGTATACAAACTCAAATTCTCAAAGCTTTGATACCAACTGTGACGCCCCCAAAATAGGTATACATCACCTATTTTGAGTCGCCAAATATATGGTACAAAATTCAAATACAACTTAATAATACAGCTATCGTGTAAAATACGACAAAACATAAACTGAGAGTTTAAATTGGAATATTGCCTTCTAGACAATATCCATTCTCAAATAAAATTCTCGTTACATTTATTGTCACACTATTTAACAGAATAGTGAGGACTATTAATGCTATCATTTGGACTGTCAATCCGTTCCCCGACTCGTCCCAGCTATATTCTCATTTTCTGAAGAAACAGTGAAGGAAAGGGTGAGCTCAACTAGCCCAGTAAGAAATATTATGACTAAGATAATGCAGAATAAATTATCATTAGTCTTCAACAGTGTTAAACTGATAAAATACAATAGACATCAAGTTTAAGTGCAGCGGAACATGCAATCCATTAAAAGAATCAAGTAGAGAATAAAATCTACTATATTTTATGATTCAAAAAGTTTTTCATCACTTTTATTGCTGGGACTCAGCTTAATAAATAATCCACATCATCCCTACACTACGGCCAAGGATATTATTTAGTATCACGACCACGAATTATCCATGCACTACGGGACAAAGATAATTGTGTTTTCATCAACGGTCCTGATCATGCCATTAAATAATTCATCTTTACACCCTTGGCCGAAGAGAATTCATAGCCATAATCATACCAAAAACTATCCATCAATGCATTACGGGCCAATGAGGACTTTTTCCACATCATTTGTAACATTACGGTCATGATTATACCGAATAATCCCTAGTCATAATCATACCAAGTCCATCTATGCACTACATGTCATAGATGACTTTCAACAAAATATAAATATGAGGATGATGACAATGATATAAGAATTCAATAAAACAAGTTCAAGAATTAAATTATCCAGAGGAACTAATAATGTCCAAATTGTCAACATGATACTTCTTTGTAGAGTAAAATTCAAGAATGCTCAGAAGTATATTTTCATGAAAAGATACTGGATGAAGCGCACATATCAAGGATATTCCACTATTTTTATGGAGTATAGAAGTCAAAACTTTAACCAACTGAGTATAATAAAGAATGTAATAACAAAAGAAATCACCATGCATGCGGTACTTCGCATAGACAAGTTATTTCAACAGAATAATAAATAACGAAACCAGGTCAGGCGTAATACGCACCGACAGGATATTCCAATAGAATAATAAAGAATGGAATAACAACAGAAATTACCATGCATGTGGTACGTCGCATAGACAGGTTATTCCAACAGAATAATAAATAACGGAACCAGGTCAGGCGAGATTCGCACCGACAAGATGTTCCAACAGAATAATAAAGAATGTAATAAAAACAAAAATCACCATGCATGCGGTACTTCGCATAGAAAGGTTATTCCAACAGAATAATAAATAACGGAACTAGGTCCGACGTAAAACGTACAGACAGGATACTCCAACAGAAAAATAAAGACGGAACCAGATCCGGCGTAAAACGCACAGACAGGATATTCCAACAGAATAATAAAGAATGGAATAACAACAGAATTTCACCAGATATGTGGTACTTCGCATAGACAGGTTATTCCAACAGAATAATAAATAATGGAATAACAGAAGATTTTCACCAACTATAGGGTTGACCGCGTATACAGGTTATTTCAACAAAATAATAAAGAATTGAATAACAGAAGAATTTCACCATGTATGCGGTACTTCGCATAAACAGGTTATTCCAACATAATAATAAAGAATGGAATAACAGAAGTTCTCTTCATGAATACGAAAAAATAATACTCTTACGAGTACAACAAATAATATGACTTACCTTTGAAAGAAGAGTATTCCGACCGGTAGGGCGGGAATATACTTGACGAAAACTTGTACTATCTTCTACGCTCAAAGATTTCTTAAACTCTAAAGAAATACGCTCGAGATTACAGAAGAAGAATTCTCTCTATAGTTTCTTTCTCTAGAGTTTCAGTGAATTCGTAAGAAATAATGAAGGAATGGGCTTCTATTTATAGAAGAATGGACTGCATAGTAACTAATTCATGAACGGTCCAGATTGATTTACTTTTAATCGGACAGTCTATATTTAAAGCAAAAACTTTTAAATAAAATATAATATATTCTATTTATAATCTAATAAAACGAATAACTTTATAAAAGTATTCTGTTTTATATAAAAAGATTTTACTATGCAAAACACTATACAACACTATGTATAATAAAATATAATATATTCTATTTATAGAATAACTTTATAAAAATATTCTGTTTTATATAAAAAGAATTTACTATGCAAAACACTATGCATAATAGAATATAATATATTCTATTTATATAATAACTTTATAAAAGTATTCAGTTTTATATAAAAAGTTTTTCTGTTTTATTACATTAATAATGTTAATAAACAAAACTGAGTGACTTCTCACGTAAGCATTAATAATCAATACCGTATGCTACTATGCAACCACGCGTATTACTGTACTTTTAACACTGGGTGTTTCAACAGTTAACGGTAAAACTTCCCCCGTTATTTTCATAAAATATTTTTTGTCGTTTTCTCAATCCGACAATAATTCTGTTGTGCGGTCCACCAATGATTGTACCGTCGTACGAATGTTTCTTGACAAAAAAAATATTCCCCGACTAATCGAATATTTCCTGGCACAACGAATATTTTATATCAACTTGCTTACTTTAAAAAATTTCACATATTACCCTTAATTTTAAACATTTGTCAATTTAACTATTTACCAAAATAGAAAAATTGAATACTTTTATTTCATAAAATTTGGGGTCTCACAAATAATTCTCTGAACTTCAATTTCAAATTGTCTTGTACGAGGATCAAGTGAATTTAAATCTGATGCATTCCATGATATTTCAGAGAGTTTTTTATTTAAAACTTTTTCTCCTCCTAATGGAGGAAATACAGTTTCATCAAAATGACAATCTACATAACGTGCAGTAAAAACATCTCCAGTTAAAGGCTCAAGATATCTGATAATAGAAGGAGAATCAAAACCAACATAAATACATATTCTTCGTTGGGCTCCCATCTTAGTTCTTTATGGAGGTGCAATTGGAACATATATTGTACTTCCAAAAACTCGAAAGTGTGATATGTTGGGTATCTGTCCAAGAACTAACTGTAGAGGAGAAAATTTATGAAGAGCCGTTGGTCTTACTCGAATGATGGCTGCAACATGAAGAATTGCATGACGCCAAACTGAGGTAGGCAAGTTAGCCCTTAACATTAATGGTCGTGCAATTAGTTGAAGTCTTTTTTATTAAAGATTCAGCTAAATTATTTTGTGTATGAATATGAGGAACGGAATGCTCAATGGAGATTCCAATAGTCATATAAAAATTATTAAAAGTCATTGATGAAAATTCAGATGCGTTATCAAGTCGAATTGACTTGATTGGATGATCAGAGAACTGAGCCCGTAACTTGATTACTTGAGCAAGAAGTTTTGAAATGCAAAATTTCGAGAAGAAAGAAGACAAACATGAGACCATCTAGTTGAAACATCTATTAAAATCATGAAATATCGAAATGGGCTAGACAATGGGTGAATAGGTCCACAAATGTCTCCTTGAATTCTCTCTAGAAATTTTGGGGCTTCTTTATAAACTTTTACAGGTGATGGTCGAACAACTAATTTTTCTCGAGAACACGCAGAACAAGGAAATTCACTACTAGGAAAAACCTTCTTATCTTTGAGAGGATGACCAGTAGAATTTTCAATAATACGACGCATCATAGAAGTACCTAGATGACCGAGTCTTTCATGCCAAAGCATAAAGGATTTGGGATCTATAATTTTTGGAATCATAACAGCATGAGACTCAATTTCTCTAATTTTCATAGTATATAATCCAGAAGAAATTGAATGAAATTTTTCTAGGATATTCTTTTTTCCAGAAATTTCAGAAATAGTAGAAGTGGTGAGAAGATATTCATTTTCATTTTCATTGGTTGTTTCAATGTGAAAATTATTTAGTCGAATATCTTTAAAATTAAGCAAATTTCTTCTTGCTTTACTAGAATATAGAGCATTTGTGATAAAAACGTGTGTCTCATTTGGTAGCATAAAACTAGCTTTTCCAAATCCCTCGATTAAATTTGATGTGCCAGAGATAGTTCCTACATTTCCCTTAACTTTGATTAGTTGTGAAAAATATTTCTCACTTTGAAGGATTGTATGAGTTATTGCATTGTCTGCTAAACATATATCCTCCATATCCATTAAAAATGGTCTGACACATAAAAACATAAATATGAAAAATTATATTTTATATATAATTTTATTCATGATAAACACATACCACGTATATAATGAAAACTAATAATATTATACATGCAGGGTGTTTAATTAAAACAAGAAATTAAATGATATCCCAAAAGATACTTTCAGAAGGTTCAGTAATATCAACAATCTTTTCCTCATTGTTGGTCATTGGTGGATCATCAACAATATTCAATTGATGATTAATAAAGTTTGTTTCTATCTCTATTACTTTATTCTTTTGAGACTCCTAGAATAAAGTAGCCAGATGCCTCGGCGTACGACAGGTACGCGACCAATGCCCTTTCATCCCACACCTAAAACAAACATCTGGTTTGTTCTTTATTGGTGCTGCTTTTTCTTTATTTTTATCCGACCCAGACACTTGCTACTTCTGGTGGCCTGAATTGTCGCGGTTCTGGAATTTGTTGTTACGATGGACTTGTTTATTCTTTTGTCTCCAAGGCTTCTTATTAAATGACCATCTATTGTCACATTTATTCTTCTGGAATGACGTGCTGTTAATATCCGATAATGGGTAGCACCTGTTGGCCGTACTTGATGGTTTTTCAACAACAATCCATTATTCTTTTCTGCAACAAGGAGGATAGACAACAAGTCACTGAATTTTGTGAACTTACTCTGTCTATTTTGTTGTGATAGAATCATGTTGGTGGGATGAAAAGTTGATAGTGTTTTCTCTAACATTTGAGTTTCAGAAACTAGATATCCGCACAAAGCCAAAGTAGAGGCTATTCTATAAATATTGGAACTATATTCCGTAATTGATTTGTAATCTTGTAGCCTTAAATTAAGCCACTTAAATTTGGCATTAGGGAGAACAACCAATTTTTGGTGGTCAAATCTTTCCTTCAGTTGTGTCCACAAAGACAAAGGATTTTTGACTGTTAAATACTCAGTCTTTAATCCTTCATCAATACAGTGACGAAGAAAAATTATGGCTTTTGCATTTTGTCCCGAAGTAGTTGTATTTCCTGATTCAATGGTCTTTTCTAACTCATCTGCACTAAGGTGCAATTCTGCATCAAGTGCCCAAGCCAAATAGTTGTCTCCAGAGATTTTCAAAATAAAAAAAATCTATTTTTGCCAAGTTTGCTATTTATTCTGGGTTAAAACACAATTTTATTATTTATTAAAACGATAAATAATTGCATGTATAAAATAGGAAGAAAAATAAACTATACCGCAACCTCAAGTGGTGATAAAATGTGAATATAAATATTCTTATATTTACGTTATTAGCATATTATTTTAGCAAAAAGAATATGCAATCGTTAATGTATATATACAATTACTATATATATATATACAAAACTGTAAATGGATTTTCACCCGCCATGCGGTAATCCACGTAGACAGATCATTTTTATAGTTTAATAAAGAATGAATACGAATGATCATTCATCATGCATGCGATAGACCGCACAGACATGTTATTCCAACAGAATAATAAATAACGGAATCAGGTCAAGTGAAATTCGCACCGACAAGATGTTCCAACATAATAATAAATAACGGAACCAGGTCAGGCGAAATTCGTACCAATAGGATGTTCCAACAGAATAATAAATAACGGAACCAGGTCAGGCGAAATTCGCACCGACAGGATGTTCCAACAGAATAATAAAGAATGGAATAACAGAAGAATTTCACCATGTATAGGGTAGTCCGCGTATACAGGTTATTCCAATAATTTAATAAGAAATGAACACAAAGGATTATTCTCACATATACAGGTTATTCTCATAATTTAATAAGCGGTAAAAAGGTTCCCACCAAGTCTTGTAAGATTAACAAGGATAGATGGTACCATTGTAAATAACAGAATTTCAATACAATTATAAGAATAAAATTATATTATTGGTGGCATAGCCCAACCGATAGTATAATAATAAATTGCAAGAATTTAATTTTACCATCTCAGTTGGTTAGAGCTTCGTGCTGATAGCGTGTTATAAAACTTTAGCAAAGTATATAAATATACTCTTATAATTACTGCATAAATTTAGAGAGAATAAGCAAGAGAGAAAGAGAGAAAAACCTTCAGAGGAATTCTTAATCTTATTTCCTTCAGATCATCTTCTTTATATAGAGGAGGTTTAGGGGTGAACAAGGAAAGCAGAAAGAAAAAGGGATCACGAGGAGAAGTGAAGGAGAAGGAAGAGTACTAGCTCACGAGTAGGGAATCTTGTGTATAACAGGAATAATTATATAATGTATATTTATTAAGATATTAATGATACATTAGTCACTAATCAGTATAGTTTCCACACTTTGAATCATATTTGGAGGAGCCTTATTACTTCTTAAACAACAAGGAAAAGTTGGTCTTAATTAATTTGAATTTGAATATGAATAATGTAGCATGGTGATGTTGCACTCAATAACCGAGTAGGCGGCTGCCATATCAAGGTGAACGGTCTCGAACGTGGCGTAACCCCTCGCAAATCGGAACTTCCCGGTTCCGGCCACCACCGACACTTCTCTAACCCTCTCAAACTGAGGACTAGCAACTTGTATCTCTAGAGTGCTGCCTTTGTATTCTTCATTTGTGAACACCACTGATATAAGTACATGGTTATTGGACCCATCTAGGGCCGAGGTCACATAAATACCTGGACACGTCCAATTGGAGCTTAGCCGACATCGAGGGCCTCAGTTATTGGGTCATCAGTACAGAAAATGGTACCAAAATTATGGAAATTCTATTTTTCGGATGTATTAATTTTGTACTTTACAAAAAAGGATAAAATAAAGAATGAAATTAGGATTTATCCGCCCATAATATTAATATATGCTTGTGATGATTTATTGGGAATATAATGACTATATAAACTTTTAATTTGTCTTGTTTTAAATTATTGTTAATTAATGATCTTGTAGAATGAATAATTGGGAAATATTTGTTTTCCATAGTTGTTAAACTGGTACAAAATTGTTTTATGTTGTTTTAAATTATTATTAAATGATCGTGTAGAATAATTGTTTTCTGTAATATCTCGACTTTTATGAAATAAAAGTCTAATTTAATTTATGATTATTATTTTAAAACTATAAAATATTAAATTGATAAATGATATAATTAAATGAATAAGTGAGTTATTGAAAGAGGAAATAAATTTAATTATTATGGCATGGGCCCAAGTGGGCGGCTGAACTTGGAATTGAAGGAGAGGAAATTATTTTTGGGACAAAGAAGGACAAACAGGAAGAAAATGAAATCAATTAAGAAAGGTAATCATTTCATTTTCAATTATAGATGTTAATTTCATGGATTTTATGTATAGATGTTATGTTTATATTTGTTTTAGATGATTTGAACAAGTATTAAACAAGAGAATATAAAAAATCAAAGAGATTAAGCTTTGCCGGAATTTCGTCGAAAAATTTAGATCTAACGGTGATTGGTGGTTTGTTTTCAAATCTAAGACTCCTAAAATATAGTAGATCTGATCTGAGCAGAAAAATACTGAAAATCTCGCCTGAAAAGTTTTGGATCACAAGAGAAGATGACCGGAAAGTTGGTTATAGGTCATTCACTTGTATTTATAACAATATAATATAAAATTTTATTATAAAAATGATCAATTTGACCAAGTAATCAAACTAAGCCAGTTTTAAGGGAGAAATGGAGTATAAAAATGTATACTTAATTTTGAAAAAAATATGTTTTAAATACTAAATTTTTCTTAAAGGATCATAGTTTAATAATGAATACTTAAATTTGAAATGAAAGGAATAGTATATATTTCTAAAGTAAAATTAAAAGATATAGTTGTCTGGTTTAACTTGTTAATAGATTGATGGATTATATTGTACAACTGATAATTAATTAATTAGTTATAATTTTCCATCCAGTACTTATATATAGTAAATGCATATATGGATTATTTAATTAATTAGATGAGATATGCATGCTGATTGCTGATGCATATAAGTAACAGAGCTCAGACGGAAGTGCATGCTACTCCTATTACTATAAATGGATTATGGATCATGCATGGGTTCCACAGTACCCTTAATTGCCACTATATTTAATTAATAGTAGTATAGTAAGTATTTGATATGCATGCAATGCAATTAACCAGACATGGACACCCAGGACGATTATCTAATCTACTTCAGCTGCCTATACATACATATATACTACAATTATATCATGAAATATATTTGGCTTATAACATGTGTATAGATATATATACATATATATATATATATATATATAGATACAAAGAAAGAGGAATTAGGGTCCTCGTCTTCATTTTAAATAAAATAAAAAATCTTTATTTTATGAATCACATTTAAAATATGTTGTAATATGACATTATGATAAAGAAATATATAAATAATGAAAACTCTCCATTTCAAATGAATTAAAAAGTCTACATATTATGATATAAATTTAAAATATGTTTATATTTATATATATATATATATATATATATATATAAATATATATATATATATATATATATAAATATATATATATATATATATAAATATATATATATATATGGGGTTCCATCTACTGCAACCGGTTGTTGGGGAGCAACCCCTTTTATCCAGCCGTAACAGCTTGTACCGGCTTATAAAAAGAAAAAAAAATTTCTAAGGCCGATACAAGCTGTTACTGCTGGATAAAAGGGGTTGCTCCCCAACAACCGGTTGCTGTGGATGGAGACTATATATATATATATATATATATATATAACTAAAGACTCCATTTCATCCCCATTTCGTAGTATTACTTACTGTAGTAGTGGATCACATTTCATCTTTCTTTTCTCGTAAACACCTTTAATTTGTTAATATCAAATTTTAATAGTATCCATTACATTGCAAGTCGATCGGTCTCTATTAGAGATCCATCAACCTACTAACAAAAACAAACACTTTTTAAAAAAAAAGAAAGGATTACAACTTTAATTTAGCAAAACATCAAATATGGCAAGTAGTGACTCCAAGTGATTTAGTTTACCGTCCACCACCACCGCTGCCGCCGCCAGACCCGGTTCCAACTCCATGGCCAGCACCACCTCCAACTCCAACTCCGATACCGATTCCAATACCAACTCCTACTCCACCACCACCACCATGCCCCCCTCCAATTCCATGACCACCCCCTAGCCCTCCACCACCACCTACACCTCCGCCAGCACCAAACCCTCCCCCATGGCCTGCTCCATCACCTAAACCACCCCCATGGCCTCCTCCTCCACCACCTCCACCACCTCCACCTGCACCTCCTCCAACACCACCTCCTACACCACCTCCAGCTCCAAATCCTCCACCATGACCCGAACCACCCCCTACACCACCTCCTCCTCCACCACCACCACCACCACCACCGCCTCCACCGGCACCAACACCTCCGCCGGCCCCACCACCTACACCTCCCCCAGCTCCAAACCCTCCACCATGACCTGATCCACCCCCAACTCCACCTCCTCCCCCAGAGCCTCCACCGCCACCACCACCTACACCAACCCCACCTCCAGCTCCACCACCTACACCTCCCCCAGCTCCAAAACCGCCACCATGACCTGATCCACCCCCAACTCCACCTCCTCCCCCAGAGCCTCCACCGCCACCACCACCTACACCTACCCCACCTCCAGCTCCACCACCTACACCTCCTCCAGCTCCAAAACCGCCACCATGACCTGAACCACCTCCCACACCTCCACCTCCACCTCCACCTGCACCACCACCACCACCTCCACCAGCACCAACTCCACCTCCTGCACCACCACCTATACCTCCCCCAGCTCCAAATCCACCACCATGACCTGACCCTCCACCAATACCACCTCCTCCTCCAGCACCACCACCACCTCCACCTCCTACTCCACCACCTAAGCCTCCACCCCCACCTACACCTCCACCAAATCCTCCACCTTTCCCACCTCCAAGTCCGCCGCCACCCCCTAAGCCTCCACCGCCTCCTGCTCCACCACCTAAGCCTCCACCCCCACCCACACCTCCTCCAGCACCTCCACCTCTCCCACCTCCAAGTCCACCGCCACCCCCTAAGCCCCCTCCACCACCAAAACCTCCACCATGCCCACCTCCAAATCTGCCACGACCACCGCAACCTCTGCGGCCACCAAAACGACAATCATCATCACGCCATCGAGTTTTATCAAGTTTGTCATCTCCAAGAGCGACTGAACTCAAGTGAAAAGAAATGCTCAAGAGAAGCAGAAGAGCAAAAACCCATTTACTAGAGAAACTAATTAAACCCATGGCCAGCTGAGCTAGTACAGACTTTACTAAGTTATGATCAGCTCGATCTAGTTGGCTTGATCCGATTGATTCACTACCAAAGCTCATAATATATAGGGTTCATCCACTTGGCAGGCAAATAATTGAAGCAAAGTCCTGAGCACCCACAACGTAGTCATTAATATGGTGCATATGTTATGGTCATCTATTGATTATGGTTATGGATGTTACGCGTTAGAACCGTTGGGGAAACGGCGGGAACATTAACTCCCAGTCAAAATTAAAAGACGACTTTTGTACATGTAAATTTGGAATCAGTCAACGGTACCGACGCTTTGATACAGTAACATGATAGGCTTGGCTTCACTCCAACTACATAATTTATGATTTACTATCATATCATATTTCAGTAAATAATAATTTTTCAACAGGCTGACTAAATGAATTTTTTTGTTATGAGTAAAGATATATAAAGCGAATAGTAAGTATGTTATTAATTTAGTGAAGTCTATTAATATAAAAAAATAAAAATATTTATTATTTAATATAATATTATATATTAGACCATTATAAATAAATTTTAATTTATTTTATTTTATTTTTAATTTACGTAAAAATTATACATTATTCATCTTTTTGAAGAGGAATGAGTATTATACATGATGGAATGGTTAGACATGATCGACTGTCTACAAGGTGCAAGTGGAACAATATTACTCTAATATTAATATGTGAGATGCGACATGTATATGATTATATTTAGGAAATAAAAAAAATTGACACATTAGGCATTCAATTTATATTGTAAACTCGAAAATACGATTCTCTCTAACTAACAGTCATCATCTGTTAGTAACAAATTGAAAATCTTATTCAAATGAACTCAAACTTTGAGTTTTGTATATATCTCACATCTATCAATTTGGATTTCTGACGAGGTTACTCCTAAATAAAAGTTGGACTTTGGATATATTAATTATAACCCCTTTATAATCTCTATTTCGATGACTTAATACCTGAACTATCATTAGCACGCAAGCAAAACAGAAACTCCAGCCTTTGAAACATAAATTTGGGGAGTTTTTTATTCTTTTGGAGAGACCCTCTCCTACATCTTTTAATTTAGTTATATCATTAATTAATCACTTATTTGATTCGTATTTTTTTGTAGAGTTTGATTTTTTTTTCTTTTGTGAGATTTTGTTTTCTCGTAATTAATTTGGTGTTAGATGATCCCTTGTTCTTTCTTCACTATTGTTTATTTTTCTGTTTTTGAGAGTTTGGACTCCCTCTATATATGTAGAAAGTTGATTTCATCTACAGTGATGGGTAGGTGATATATTGCAGTTATGCTAATTGGATAAATATTAATTATTAGTCTGATATAAATTCATCTCGAAAGAAAAAAATTAAAGGTGTCCAACAAAGAACATGAAAGAGATTAATTCTTGTTCGATCATTCATGGTCAAAATAATTTGATATATGCATTATGTTTTTCACCCATTTCTATATTTTTTATGATATTTTTTAAGATCTACCACTGCATGCTGATCAAACATTATGCTTCATAGATTAATAGATACTATTCCCTCCGTTACTAAAAGATTGTCGTTTTAGAAGAAAATTTTTGTTCTAAAAAGTTTGTCGTTTACAACTTTCAAAGAGAATAAATTATTTATTTTCCTATATTACCCCTACCTTCTTTCATTGTCCTAAGAAATTTTCTCCCTTGTATTAATAGTTTTCAACTTCCCATAAAGAAAATTTCAAAAATATTTTATTTAATAAATGATACTTTCTTAATCCATGTGTCAAAACCATAAACGACAATCTTTTAGGAACGACATTTTTCTTTAATTTCCTTTGTCTCAGAAAAAATAACAATTTTATTGGATAAAGAAGAACACCATTCCGTATTTCAGCGACAGTAAGTCACCACACTTGAGAGTAATTAATGTGTTTTAGAGCTCAATTCGTGAGCTTCAAATCAAAATAAAACATTAATTATTCTTTAATTACAACTTAAAGAAAACTTTATATTTAATTATGCTCTCTCTCAACAACAACAAAAAATACTTAGGCAAATATTCAAATCCCAAGCAAGGCTAAGTTCTGTAAGCATACTTAGTCTATTTTACCGTCCACCACCACCGCTACCAGACCCGGTACCAGTTCCAAGGCCAGCACCACTGCCAACTCCAATTCCTACGCCAATCCCAATACCTATTCCGAATCCCCCTCCACCACCAGCTCCTCCACCGGCTCCACCCCCTAGTCCTCCACCTGCCCCTGCACCACCTCCGACTCCAAATCCTCCACCATGGCCCGAACCACCCCCAACACCACCGCCTCCACCACCACCACCCCCACCCCCACCTCCACCTCCACCTCCACCAGAGCCAAGACCTCCTCCACCACCAACACCTCCCCCAGCTCCAAATCCTCCACCATGACCCGACCCACCTCCAATACCACCTCCTCCGCCAGAACCTCCACCACCTCCACCACCAACACCAACTCCACCTCCCGCTCCACCACCTATACCGCCGCCAGCTCCAAATCCTCCACCGTGACCCGACCCACCTCCAATACCACCTCCTCCGCCAGAACCTCCACCACCTCCACCACCAACACCAACTCCACCTCCCGCTCCGCCACCTATACCTCCGCCAGCTCCAAATCCGCCACCGTGACCCGACCCTCCTCCAACACCACCTCCTCCACCAGATCCTCCACCACCGCCACCTCCCGCTCCGCCACCTATACCTCCGCCAGCTCCAAATCCGCCACCGTGACCTGACCCTCCTCCAACACCATCTCGTCCACCAAAACCTCCACCACCGCCACCACCAATACCAACTCCACCTCCTGCACCACCACCTATACCTCCCCCAGCTCCACCCCCAATACCGCCTCCTCCACCCCCACCTAAACCTCCTCCAGCACCTCCACCAAATCTTCCACCACTACAACCTCTACGACCACCAAATCGGCAATCATCATCACCAAGAGTAACAGAACTCAAGTGGAAGACAATGCATAAGAGAAGAAGAAGTCCACAAGCCGATTTATGAGCAGTAAAACCCATATGCACGGCTAGATTAGCTATAAGATTGAAAAGCTTCTAATCACCTTAGTTTGGTTTGATATATCGATGATTCCACTCAAAGAAACACATACTTATATAGGTTCCATAATTATCCATTAGGCAAATATGAGTGCATGCATGGTTATGACTTTGTTAATTGGAACCGTTGAAAAACTGGCGGGAACATTAACTGAGAGGATTAAAGTCAATATTAAGATAATTAAGGCAGGACTTTTAGTTTTTGATTTGGACTGGACTTGGTCAACGGTATCTACATGCATGTACATCAGTACATCACCAACATGCAAATGAATCGTACTCCAACCTCGAGAGTAAATCTAAGTATCAAAACACTTAGAAAAAATTACATTATTTAATATAATATGTATACATTTTTTAACATTTAGTATATATAAAAAGTAAGGATGTTTCTAAACAGTGTCAGTAATTTATTAAATTTTCCTTCATCCCATAAAATCTTTGTATCACACTATCCACAACATAATTTTTCCGTACAAACTAATTAGTACTCACTTTGTTTTAAACTTATAGATATATTTTAAATTAAAAACTTTTGCAGAAACTTTCGTTTTTGAATGTACTATTAATTAATATTAGATAATAATTTAATAGTAATAGTACAATGCTAGAAATGATAATTAAAATTTTGTGAGAGCTAATTAGAAATATCTATCATGCCAATTAATTTATAGCTCTAAAGTAAAAATATATTTCTAATTCTGGAACAAATATATTATTAAGCAAAACAAAGTGAACTTCTCTTTCCCATTTATCTCCAAAACAAATTACATTTCTATTTATCATGGATCGATGTTTGGGACCAAATTTAAAAATTTGAGAGAAAATAACAGGTAAAACATAGGAAACAAATTTTAAAATTGTTTGTACTAAGTACTGTCTAAATAACACAATTTATATGCCATCTATTTAGGAAACTACTTGCTCGTTTTGTTCTAAAATTAGAGAAATATTTCATAAATTATGATTTTTATATATAATTTTTCATTTTCAACTTTACGTTTAAAAAAATATTCATATTACGGTTCTAATTTTTGGAACGCAACAATAGTCTTGGAATAAGTCTTGGCAGACCGGTTTATTGAACAAAAAAATTGGACATTTCTAAAAAAAATTTGATTGACTCCCAAAGAATATATAATATTTATTCCAACATGAATTTTTACAAAATAGAATGTTTTAGGTGTAATTTGGATACATACACAAAAACAAGGTTATACAAATTATATTTATATATGTATCCAAATTACACCTAAAGTACTATATTTTGTAAAAATTCATGTTAGAATAAATACTATACATTTTTTGGGAATCACAATCAAAATAATAATAATTAAAATTGTCCTATTTTCCGGTCCAATTAACCTGGCTGTGTAGAAGCTAGGACTCATACTCTTGAGATTTGAGTGGAATTTTCAGGAGCTACATGCAGAAACTGCAATCTTGCATGACAAGCAGATGAGGGTTGTAAAACGTTACCAGTGGCGTTTGTTTTCTTCTGTTTTGTTTATTAAAATGTCGTGTATATGCATTAAGTTGGAACGACCTGACTAGGACTCATATTGGCTATACTAGAATGGTTTACTGTTTCTATTCTTTCTTTCTTTCAATTTTATAGAAAAAGACAAATTTTATATATTATTGGTATTTTATGTCTCCAAATATATATATATATATATATAATAAATTTAATTTATTTATTTAAAAAAAATGTATATCTAATTTTGATACCAAAAAAGTTTTATATCCATTTTTTTAATATAAGTCGTTTTAAAAAATGCCTCTCTCTTAATATTATCGTTTGAAAATTTTAAATAAGTATTAAATATAATTTTGTTTCTCTTACTATTTTATGTCTAATAAATATCATTATTTTTTTTAATACAAATACAATATAAACAATTTATATTATATTTAATATTTTATAATTATTTTTTTAATACTTGTGCAAACGACTTAACGATGAAGTAGTACTCTCTCAGTTCCTAAAAGATTGTCGTTTTAAAAGAAAAAATTTATTTCAAAATATTTATCGTTTACAACTTTCGAAGAGAATAAATTATTTACTTTCCTATATTACCCCTACCTTCTCTCATTGTCCCAAGAAATTCTCTCCCTTGTATTAATAGTTTCAACTTCCCATAAAGGGAAAGTGATAAAATTTCAAATAAATTTTACTTAGTAAATGATATTTTTTTAATCTATGTACAAAAATCTTAAACAATAACTTCTTTTCAAGGACGGAAGTAATAATATTTTGACACAGAAAAAATAATATTTTTAAATTATCTATTGTTGACTTTCTTATGTCCCTGTTCTTTCCCGGCATCGCCCTGCTCCATATGTGTAGCTATTAATATGGTTGACAAAATGGTATGCGACATGTTGGAACCGTTGGGGAAATGGCGGGAACATTAAGTGAGGGGATCAAAGTTAAATTACTAGAGGGCTAGTATTTGGCTGGACTTGGTCAACGTTACCGACACTTGAACTGGAAGCATGAGCATTGGATTGAACAAAATAAAATGAATAATACTAGAGAAACAAATTATTTTATAAATATTTTATAAACTGTTGATGTGGCATACTTCACATCAGCATATTGTGTGGGACCGAAGACTATATTAAATAATTTGTTGATCAATAGGCTGACGTGGAGTATGCCACATCAGCAGTTTATAAAATATTTGTAAAATAGTTTGTCTCTAGCACCACTCAAATAAAATAAGTTCTTTTATATGAATATAGAAATTGGACGTAAAAATTAAATATGAATATATTTAAATTTTATTTATTTAAATTTTTATTTATTATTAAAGTTAAAATATAATTAAATAAAATTTAAATATATTTATATTTAATTTTTATGTTTAATTTCCATGTCCATATAAATTTTTAAAATAAAATACTTCACGCACATAGGTGCCCGTGATGTGGTGCATCCCTTCGACAATGCTTTATTAATTTCGTCTATGATTTTGATTTTTTGGACTATAATACTCCCTTTGATTTCTTATATCCCTTTGTTTACGCTTAGTCTGACATCGTAAAATATGAAAAAAAATTATCTATATATAAAAAATTAAATTATTAACAATCATATCCAGTTATATATGATCTTTTAGGTGAATTTATGGTGGACTAAGATGACATAATAAGATTAATTTAAGGCCTTATTTTGATGTATTTAATTCGATTCAGACTTGAGATTTGATCCAAAATTTGTTCCGGATTATTTTATATGGTATCAGAGCCGACTCTCGAAAGCTCGATCGAAGGTGGGAACACGTAGGTTAGTGGTGGAGACATCAAAAATTTAAATAAATTTGTTTATGTATAAGGAATTAAATTCTTAATAATATAGTACATTCAGTCATGATCTTTTTCTTTTAGGTGAGTCTGTGATGGACTAAAATAAACTAAAAAGATACTATTGGGCCAATAATTTAATATTTTATTTTGATTGATTCGATTCGATTCGAACTTTCATTTACAAATGAGAGTTTCATTTAATTTTAACATACTTTTTTTAACGTATTAAAGCTTACAAATGGCATATATATATAAATATATATATATATATATATATATTGGAAAAATGGAAGTGCGCAACTGTGCAAGTTTCAAATGTATACAGTTTACAATCGTAGAGTTAAATCATTCTACGATCGTAAAGTAGTCACTGACTGATAGTAGAACAGTCACTCTACTATCGTAGAAACATAGAGTGAATCATCAGATCGTAGAGTGACTTAATTCTACGATCGTAGAATGTGTACATTAATAAATCTGCACAACTATGCAGCTCCATAAGATAATGATTCATGTCCAAAGTTCGATAGTAACCCCTATTATTCAACTCATCTTTGACTGTTAAAAAAGCGAATGACCTAATATTTATTAAAATAAATGATAACATATACGTTAGATGGGTGAGTCCCTCATCTAAATTTGGTAATATATATATAAGAGGTAGTTTAAATCATGCTTCATGTATTATTTGATAAAACTGAATAATAAATTCCAAATGTTTAAGTACATATGAATATACTAAATGAGCTGGATAGAGTAGATGCATTATTTACTGAATAATAAAAAGATGTTAATTTGATAATTTATCTTTTGTATATTTTTCTATTTTAATCTTGTGAGTTGTTTCGAATGACTTTTTTTTATGTTATCTTATATGCTAAAAATATTTTAAAAAATTTATTATATATATATATTTTGTTTTTAAAATGAATTCCATTCCACAACATTAATTTTTAAGGAAGAATATACCCCAATAATTACTCAATTTAGGTCATCAAAATGTGTCAAAAAGTGCAATAAATTATTACTATTAAACTATATTAGCAAAAGGCAAAATTTTTTTATTTGTTTTTCTTTCTTTTGAATCTTTCATAAAGAAACTCCAAATTATTGACCAAACACAAGATTGAGCAAGAAATCGAATTTGACCCTGAATCAGCACCAAAAACGGACCAAACCTCTCCAATTGAGTCGTAGCAACGGTTCCAACGTATATGACGGCGTTAGAAGGATAGAAAAATCACGTGCAGTTTGGTTGCAATTTATAATGGAGTCTTTGTAATACCCCATAAAAAATAGATAAATAAAATTATATATTTTTAAAACTTATTGATTGAACTTGGTCTTTTATTTGAGTCAAAACTATGTGGGCTAATTAATTTTTAGATAATATTTATTTTATAAATTGGACTTTAAAACTAGTCAAGTCCAATATATATTGGTTCAATATTAAGCCTAATAAAATGAGAAGAAGTTGTATTTTCTTTTATAAAAGTAAATAACTTAGCAATAAAGCCTAATCCTGTCACATTCCATAATACGAAACCGGAGAAGAGGAGCTCTCACTGGTAGCGGAATAAAAGAAAACGTAAAAGGGATAAAAAAAAATTCCAACCAAGATAAAATGTTTGTTTTGTTCATAAAAAGTTACTTCTATAGTAATTAATTGGTAATTAATTTGTACTCATGCCCCTATATTATATTCATTATATAAATAGACTAGCTGGGTCCAGTGCCTCCGGTACTGTATGGACGGTGGGATTTATCTCAAACTTTGAACGGCCCAGATGATTTATTGATCATTTGTATTTTATTAGATAGATGGACGGAGAGATTTATCTCAAACTTTGAACGGCCTAGATGATTTATTGAGTGAGCGGGAAATTCAAAATCATTTGTATTTTATTAGATAGACTAGCTGAGTCACGTGCCTCCAGCACTGTATGGACAATATGATTTATCTCAAACTTTGAACGACCAAAATAATTTATTGAGTGAGCGGAAAATTTAAAGTCATTTGTATTTTATTAAATTATTATTAGATTATTAGATAGATAGATGTATTTTATTAGATAGATGTATGAACGGTGAGATTTATCCCAAATTTTGGACGGCCCAGATGATTTATTGAGTGAGCGGGAAATTCAAAATCATTTGTATTTTATTAGATAGATGGATGGTGGGATTTATCCCAAACTTTGGACGTCCTAGATGATTTATTGAGTGAGCGGGAAATTCAAAATTATTTGTATTTTATTAGATATAATTAGATATATAGAATATAGATATAGATAGAGAGAATTAGATAGATTGTATTTTATTAGATAGATGGATGGTGAGATTTATCCTAAACTTTGGACGGCCCAGATGATTTATTGAATGAGCGGGAAATTCAAAATCATTTGTGTTTTATTAGATAGATTTGTATTTTATTAGATATAATTATATATATAGAATATAGATATAGATAGATAGAATTAGATAGATTGTATTTTATTAGATAGATGGATGGTGAGATTTATCCTAAACTTTGGACGGCCCAGATGATTTATTGAATGAGCGGGAAATTCAAAATCATTTGTGTTTTATTAGATAGATGGATGGTGGGATTTATCCCAAACTTTGGACGTCCTAGATGATTTATTGAGTGAGCGGGAAATTCAAAATTATTTGTATTTTATTAGATATAATTAGATATATAGAATATAGATAGATAGAATTAGATAGATTGTATTTTATTAGATAGATGGATTGTGAGATTTATCCTAAACTTTGGACGGCCCAGATGATTTATTGAATGAGCGGGAAATTCAAAATCATTTGTGTTTTATTAGATAGATTTGTATTTTATTAGATATAATTATATATATAGAATATAGATATAGATAGATAGAATTAGATAGATTGTATTTTATTAGATAGATGGATGGTGAGATTTATCCTAAACTTTGGACGGCCCAGATGATTTATTGAATGAGCGGAAAATTCAAAATCATTTGTGTTTTATTAGATAGATATGTACTGTTATGCAAATTGAATAAGTTAGGATGAACAGGCGTGGACTTCAATTACTATATTCCGTAATTATTAATTAAAAATTCCCTAGTAAAAGATTCTTATTTAAAAATTATATATTTTTCCAAATTGATGTAACTTGCAGTTAATGTGTAAATACATATGTATAACTGTTGGTAGAATTTTGTTTAGAACGAAGGTGCTGACCATGAATGATGAATGTGTGCAATCTGAACTTTTAGAAGTATAAAAGTTTAACATAATATAGTAATAATATAATATTAAGAGATTATAAAATGGAAATTATAAATTAACAATTTAACTCTTATTTATTTATTTTTGTGTTAGTTTGGATGAGGGTAGTATAAAGAATTATATTTAGAATTTTCTGGCTATTAGATTGTTTAATTTAGGTACAGATTCTGTACTACTTCAACGATGCTCTTTTAAATTTTAGTTTGTTCATTTTGCTCCTCATTTAGAATTCACAAATTATCTTGATACTTTGCTCATAGTTGAATTTATATGATAGTTCCTTTGAATTTCATTTTTGGAATTCATAACTTGTACTCTTTGGACTTGTTGAGCATGTCTAGTAATTTATTTTGCTTTTGTAAAGATGCACATGTTAATATATTTTTGGAGACTTTTTGTAAATAATTCGTTTCAGTACTTGTACATATTGATCTCCTTGTGTTTATATTTTGTCGCATATATTCTGACATATATATTTGTTATAATATATTGTAGTGTATATCTGAGTTATAATTACATGTAGGGGTATCACAGACATGTCTTCTTGATACCGAGGCACAATACCTTTTGTGGCGGTGTGAATGGTTAGCAACGTCTTTATTTTTTGCTCCAGTGGGAGTTAGTGATCTTTTGGTGATTTTGTTATCAGAGGCATATGGGTCGATTCTAGTTTTTTGTTATGTTATGCAGATTGGTGATATTTATTCTAAACACGCCTTCTGATTTTGCATGCATTAGGATTCGCGGTCCAATGTGTGTGACTTGCCCGTGTGACATTATTTGATTTGCATGTGTAACGAAATATATTCTGTTTTATTTTGAGCTCGATATGAAATAAAACGCAACAATTTAATTCAGGCTACTATTTCATTGTGATAGTTTTGTTTGTTTCAGTTCAGTTTAGGTTATTGAATTATTTATTTTAGTTTATTATTTCTGCACACGTATTGAATATTTGGCTCGTACTATGTTACTTTGATTTGTATTATAGAATCACTTTACTAATGCATTATATATTTTTTTTGAAGTTATATAGGTCACTTTACTAATTCAAAGTCATTATCTTTCTCATGTTTATTTATTTATTTATTTATTTACTAATGCAAAGTCATTGTCCCCTTTCTCGTTGGAAACTATGTTTTTCAGTACATATATATGTTTAATCGGTTTTGGTATCGAAATTGAACCGCAAGCTTCAAAACCGAATCACATTAATTACAAATAATGTTATGTTTTGAATCACACCAAACTCTAAGCTAACCAAACATCTCAACTCTCCATCTAGAAAGTAGAAACCCCAAATTGTAAACATCCCATATCAGTCTTTACCAATATCAAAACGAAGGGGTTGATTTTTCAGTCTGGAAGCATCAATTTCTAGGAGCCTTACTCTTTAATTTATTATTTAGACATCTCAATTAATTTTCAGTCCACTCTCAACATTATTCTCATCTAATTGTAATTCCAATAATTAGTTTGATCCCATTTTGTTTGAAATTTCTCTTTAGCCCCCATATCTGTTACATCTTCTTCTTATCTTGCTTGGGTGATATCTAAATTCTAGATCTATTCTTGGATCTCAACTCAATTGATTAACCAAATGATATGCTTTATGACATGCATAGTTATGTGTCATTTGATTATATTTTTATGTTCTGGACGTGATCTGGGATATCAAGGCATTGAGACGGGAGTGTTTATTTTGACATACTAATATAATAACAAGGACATATCTGTATTCCCCCATAACATATGCCAGAAGCTCAATCAGTTTTGTATTCGGTGCAAATGCAATTTCCTTGTACCAAACGCCTAATAGAACCAATGGACAAATGGATGTCAAGGGAGGAGTAAGTATTTTGGAGTGTATGTGTCCCTTCTGCTTCAACTAGAAGCATTTTGTGTCCTTGGATTCTGAAATTAATGGAAGTAGTAAGCCCAACATTCGATATTCTGAACCTGTAAGACTTTCCTGGCCAACATAATATGATTCAATGAAATGACAAGAATAATATTAGGGTACATGTAGAATGTGGTATTGATAGCTACTATAATAACTGGTTGAGATATTTATTTACCTTGATCAAATGTGAATGTGAATCCATTTGATCATGTCCACCATCTAAAATTGCTTTTAAATCCTACAAAAAGTTTTAAGAAGTTTCAATTAGGAAATAGGAATAGGGTCTTTTTTGGATACACTTACTCCACAAGGGACTTGCAGTGTGATTTAGTTTGAACCAGTCGCCAGCGAGTATGGTGGAGGGAAAGGAACGCGAATCATAGGGCGGCTAGAGATTTTGATGCCACCAAAACCGCCTGCAGCCTTGTTGGAAGGTAAGGGAGGGGAAATAAAAGAAGCTACCAATTTGATCTTTAACTTGTAGAATGTGTGTTAAGTTTTTGCCTGGTGGGATGGGGCTGTTGGTGCCATACACTCCATCCTGCCACGAGTTTCGTCTCTGCTGTATACCGTTCCTGCTCAAGTTTCATCAACTTAATAAATGCAGTAAACATTCCCAAATCATTATGTCTTTATAATTGCTTGGTGATATAGATGTGCTTAGCTAATGAAAATAGGCACAAAGAAGTCTATGGTACTTTAAAAAGCTTAAAATACATCAAGACTAGGTAAAGTATAATTGGTAAGAGAATAAAGAAAACAGATAAAGCGTAGTTAGGAAGAGAAGAAGAACCGACCAAGAAATGAGAAAGGGCTCGTCCAAATTGTTGGTAACACTTACTATTAGGTTGTCATTGGTGATAGAGTCAATCTGTGGCCCTGGAAACTGGCCGTTTATCAATATCCCCTGCCACATACATACAACAAGTTTTACTGTTAAATCAGTTTGTTTTATCATCATCATTAAATAATCGACACCAAAAACATAAAATCTAATCGAAGGTGAGAGAGAATACAAAGATTTATAACGCATGTCAAAAAATAGAAGGGAGAATAGGAGTAGTAGTAGCACCTGTTGGTTAACACCAAGAGGGTAAATATCACCATAAGTAACATTCCAAGTAATTAAGCAAAAAGTGATTGAGTTTATATATTTGAGTAGGAATATAATATAAATTCAACCACTAATTCATATTTATAATTAAAAATCATAAGATGATAATTATTAATTATCCTTATAGATACTTATTTTATTAATAAGTATAAGGATAATTACTGATTATACTTATAATTTTTTATTATTTTCTTTTACTGATTAATAAGTAGTATGTAGGAGGATAATCATGATAATCAGTAATTAAGTCAATTTTTTTTTGCCGCTACTCACTCTAGCGGCCAGTCAAAACATGTTTGACTGGCCGGTAGAAAGAGTAGTGGCCAACAAAAAAAATTTGGCTGACCGGGAGTAGCGGCTGGGCCCTCATCTCAACCATTCATACATTTATCTAATAAAATACATCTATCTATCTAATAATCTAATAATAATTTAATAAAAGACAAATGACTTTAAATTTCTCGCTCACTCAATAAATTATTTTGATCGTTCAAAATTTGAGATAAATCATATTGTCCATACAGTGCCGGAGGCACGGGACCCAGCTAGTATATATATATATATATATATATATATAGTACATTTATCAGTTATGAATTTGAGTTTAGACTTGGAATATGCATGTATTGATTAAGTTTGCATTTTTAGTTGGCAAATTTCCTTTCTAACTTTCAGTGAAGAAAAATGGAGTTTTGGATTCTAGAAAATCCTGAATATCATACAGTATATGGTTTACTGTATGGTACATAGGTTTCTGCCTTTCTTCTCTCTTTTGATTTTTTAGCTTTTGTGCTTGACATCATCTGTCTATAAGGTCGGAAATTACTTGATCACCTCTGAAGAAGTTCTGTTTTTGCAATGCTTTATTTGTTTTCGGTGATTTTATGATAACTTTTAACTTATTTATAACTAACATAATTAGCTTTTACAAAAATTCATGAAGCCAAGCATATCTAATATCATAGTACATAATACATACTAGACTTGTGTTTTTCAAATTTGGAGATTATGTTTGGTACCATGTGAGCAGTTAAGTTATTATGCTCCTATCAAGACTCGACTTTGATTTGTATTAATTAACATAGAAAAGTATTTTTAGATAAGCACAATTCTCTGATAATTGTCTCTTTTGATTTAATGAAAGTGTGCCGAAGATTATGGTATTTGGAGTTGGATGCACATTTTACTGAATGATTATGATTATGACACTAATAAATTGTATGTTCCATGTTTTACATTTGCAGATGATCGATCTAATGATATTAATTGTCATTTGCTAGATGTTTAGAGATTGACGATTTTGAGATCCATAATTTAAGACTTTTTTTTTGTTATTATTGATGTATAAATTAAATAATAAACATTTGTAATATTCATCTGTTTAATTTTATATTTTGGATGGGAAGTGTGAAATTGTAATTTGTTAATTTAAATGATCTAATTTTCGAAATTCATTTTAAATAATTTTGCATTATACTTGTGTGGGTCTCAAGGTTATCAAGTCATTGACTAAGAGACGCCTAGGCGTCTAAGCGGTAGCAAACAGTAAGTCGAAGGGACGACTTGGAAGAAGTAATTAAGTTACGCGACCTGGTGAAGAAATCGTCGCCTTGGGTAGCCTAGGCGACGCCTTGGCCGACTACCTTTCAAGGCGCATGATTTGGAAAAGAGAAAAAAAGGAAACAAAAGAGAAAAGAAAAGAAGAGATCAAAAGAAACAAAAGAGAAAAGAAAAGAAGAAATCGTTACTGTCAAAAGCTTCCATCGTCAGAGTCATCTTCGTAGCCGACTGTCGCAGTTTGTGTTAATTGTTGAAAATGCCTATTGATTTCATCTTATCACTGCTTCTTTGTGTAAGAAAACAAAAAGGAGATTGATTTCATCTTACCCTACTTCTTTTGGGTAAGAAAAGAAAAATGAGACTAATATTTAAATATATCTTGGATGAAATACAATTTAGTACCTTATATTTTTCTTAAACTTTATATCTAGTCCCTAAAGTTGCAAACTATTCATTTAAGCCCTTATTTTTCTTTCATAATCACCCTTAAATTTTTTGAATTTAATTACATTTTAACCCCAACCCCATATTTTTAGTATTCCCTATTCATTAGTTTAATTTTCAGTTAGTGTAAATGTGAAATATTAATATATTTTTGTTTTTAATGGTATTTAAGAGTATTGCTTGTGAAGTACTAATAAACATATAGAATTTATATGTATAAAATTTATATTTTTTTAAACTTGTCGACTTGCGGACAACTAATCGAGCGTCTTGTCATCTAAGCGCTTAAGCCCTCAGTTATAGTCTCGCCTACTTGTTGCCTTGATAACTATGTGTGTGTGTGTATATATATATATATATATATATATATATATATATATATATATATATATATATACACACACAGACCCACCATAGTTATCAAGGCGACAAGTCGAGGCAAGTATAAAGCTAAAATGTGGTGTCTTATCATCTATAGTTAGGGTCAGGATCGTCGTTATAGACGTCAATGACTGTCGATAATGGCTTTAGCAACGACGAGGATCCCGAATGTCGCTAAAACCTATATCGACGATCTTTGAGGTTTTAGCTACAATCGTCGACACTCCTTATAGCCCTTTTTTAGGAAAGGAAAAAATCAGCAATATATAGCACAATATATATCATCATTCTAACAAGGAAATTGATACATTCACAACAAAAAATGATATTTTTACATGAAAATCATCGCTATAGATCTATAGAGACGGTGTCATCGCTATACATCTATAGCGACACATTTCATGTGAAAATATCAATTTCCCTTTAACAACCTTTGATAATACACAAAAAATTTCGAACTCAAAAGATTTATGACATGATTACAAAGTCAATACTATATATTGAAAAATAATTAAATTTGGCTTAAAGATGTGTTTTCTTAATTTCTAAATATTTGAAAATTAAATATACATTAAAAATTTTTGGAGTCAATTGTGAAATAACTTTAAAATTAAAAAGAAATTATTCAGTGTTGATACAAACAATAATATCCATTATAGACTTACGTATTATCAATTATCACATTTGTTGTTTTGAAACGTTAGTGAAATCATTTCCAAACTATCTGACCAATCTATTAAGCTTTGTAAGAGTCTCATTGAATATTGTTTTATTAAAATGCATGGTTTTCAGACCCGAACCGACTGTTGAACAGAAAAAAACCAAAATTGGTCGGCTATCCTGTCCGGTTCGGACCAATAACCCAAATTTTTTTCAAAAACCATTCAAACCTGGACCGCCTGACCAAGAGAAATGGTGACTGGTTCGCGAGTAGGACCGGTTACTTACTTACTTGCATAAAAAAATTTAAAAAAAAACAAGGCTTCAGCCTTCAACCTTTAGAGCAACTCTGTACTTTGTTTCTTCTTCATTGCCTAATAAATAACACAAAATTACTCACTTTTTAACACTAGCGGAACTAGGGGGAAGGGGGTCATATGACCCCCCCCCCTAACCCAAATCTTGGAATTTAAAGCATGATAATATTAGTTAAATTTGATCTTTGTTATGAGATGATATTAATTCATTTTCTTCCTCATATCATTTCACCTATAAGAAATTAACAATATTACTATAAGATAAAATAATGTTAAATAAGTTTGATAATTAATTAATTAATTAATATTGCACTCATTTGTCTTACTAATTTAATCATACCTTGATATCAATTTTTTTGTAAATGAGAATAACTTGATTCATTTTTTTGTTTTGAGTGACTCCTTTCAGTTGTCTCCAAGGAAGATTATCAGAACCACAATATAAGGTTTTAAATGTATAATATTACATTTTGTAATTTATCCATAAGAGTAGCTAATCAGTTGACTAAAAACTTTAAAATCTGATTAATAGTCTCATAATTCGGAGGAAATTAATATATATATATATATATATATATATATATATATATATATATATATTTAAAGCCATTAGACTCGCAACTTAAAGGTTGACAAGGGTTAGAATAAAATATTATGAAATACTATAATTGGGCAAAATGAATTTGAAAGAAACACTCAAAGCGTCAATAAATAATTTTTTTTAACTGATATATTTTGACCCCCTCTAAAAATATTATGGTTCCGCCACTACTTTCCAAACTCATTATTCATACCTAATAAGCCTTAACAATATTTACAAATAATAATAACAGAAGAATGAAAAAATAATATTCAGATCTGAACCAAAACATAAAAATCAAAAAGAAAAGAAGAAAAATAAATAATCGCCGAAGATCAGACTCATCAACAATTTTAGATCGAGCAAAAGAAATATTATGTGTATTGCCGATTTGAGGAGCAAAAGAAGTTTTGTAGAAAAGAAGTTTTGTGTATTGCCGATTTGGGGAGGTGGAGAGCAAAAGAAGTTTTATAAGTTCTGTAGAAAAGAACTTTCAACTCGTAAAAAGAATTTAATTAAGAATATGCCAAAAACATATTCCTGTTATAAAAGATTACTAACATTAAGAACAAAATGATTCGAGAAAAGAGAGTATTCTCATAATATTTTCTATATATTTTTATTCTCTTTTACAATGCTCTTATTTATAGATATATGGACTTGGAAGTTTTAAAACTCAAAAGTCATGAGTTTAAAACTTAATGAACATGGGAGTTCCATACTTAATGAACATAGAGGTTCCAAAATTCCAAAGATCATTACAATTAATTAAATCTAGATATCCATAAATATATATATGTTATAATTTTATAACACTCCCCCTTGGATGTCTATTGTACAACCATACGCATTAAAAGTTGTCTCATTAAAAACCTTACCAGGAAAAACCCAATGGGAAAAAAACATTGGTTAAGGAAAAAGAGTACAGCGCGTATTAGCACTCCCTCATAAATGTATCCTTAAGTCCTTCAGCTATCGCATTCCAATATTGCGACGCAATCCTACAAACGTTGTAGTTGGTAATGCTTTGGTGAACAAATCTGCTAGATTATCTTTTGATTGAATTTGTTGAACATCAATGTCACCACACTTATCAAGGTCATGTGTGAAAAAAAAAATTGGTGAGATATGCTTTGTTCTATCACCTTTGATGTATCCTCCCTTTAATTGAGCTATACATGCAACACTGTCTTCATACAGAATGTTTGGAGTTCCTTTACTGGAGGATAAACCGCATGCTTTACGAATATGTTAAGTCATTGATCTTAACCACACACATTCTCAACTTGCTTCATGGATTGCAAGTATTTCAGCATGATTTGATGAAGTGACATCTAATGTTTGCTTTGTAGATCTCCATGATATAGCAATATCACCACACATAAAGAGATAACCTGTTTGAGATCGACCTTTATGTGGATCAGATAAATATCCTGCATCATCATATTCAACTAATTTATGATTATTATTATTATTTGAATAAAATAAGCCCATATCCATAGTTCCTCGTACATAATGAAATATATGTTTAACTTCATTCCAATGTCTCTGGGTAGGAGAAGAACTATATCTTGCTAATAAGTTCACAGAGAATGCTATATCACGTCGTGTATTATTAGAAAGATACATTAGCGCACCAATTGCACTGAGGTATGGTACTTCAGGACCAAGTAATTTTTCATTATCCTCACGAGGTCTAAAAGGGTCCTTTTTCACATCAAGTGATCTAACAACCATTGGGGTACTCAATGGATGAGCTTTATCCATATAAAATCTTTTAAGGACCTTCTCTGTGTAAGTTGACTGATGAATGAAAATTTTATCTGCTAAATGCTCGATCTGCAGGCCGAGACAAAAAAAAAATTTCCTAAATCTTTCATCTTAAATTCTTTCTTTAAATAATTCATTATTTTTGGAATCTCATCATGAGTTCCAATAATATTTAAATCATCAACATACACAACAATAATAGCAAAATCGGATTCTAACTTCTTTATAAAAACACATGGGCATATAGGGTTGTTATTATTATACCCTTATTTTAATAAATATTCACTAAGACGATTATACCACATGCGTCCTAATTTCTTTAACCCATATAGAGACCTTTGCAACTTGATTGAGTAAACTTCCTGGGGATTTAAACTATATGCTTTAGGCATTTTAAATCCTTCAGGGATTTTCATATAAACAACATTATCAATTGACCCATATAAGTAGGTTGTAACAACATCCATTAGATACATATCTAGTTTATCATGGGTTGCCAAGCTAATAAGATACCGCAATGTAATTGCATCTACCACATGAGAATATGTTTCATCATAATCAATGTCAGGTCTTTGTGAAAACCCTTGTGCCACAAGTCGTGCCTTATATCTTACGATTTCATTTTTCTCATTTCTTTTTTGCACAAATACCCATTTGTATCCAACTGGCTTTACTCCTTCGGGTGTTTGGACTACAGGTCCAAAAACTTCACATTTTACAAGTGAATTTAATTCTGCCTGGATTGCTTCTTTTCATTTTGGCCAATCATTTCTGCGTCTAAATTCTTCGACAGAATTAGGCTCATAATCCTCGTTTTCATTAATTATATCAAACGATATATTATATGAAAAAATATTGTCAACAACTATCTCACTTCAGTTCCATATTTTCTTTGTAGAGACATAACTTATCTAGATCTCATCATTTTTATTGTTTTCAGGTACCTGAACCTCTTCTGGGGTTTTAGTACATCCTCATGAATATTTTCTTCCTCAATAATACCCACTTGTTTATTTACTTCTTTTCTTTTTCGAGGATTTTTGTCTTTCGAACCGATTGGTCTACCATGCTTCTGGCGTGCATTAGACTCATTTGCTATAATTTTTGCGGATTGTTCTATTGGAATTTCAATCTAATCTGAAGTATTTACAGCTGGTATATGAGATTTGGTTACTCCTTTTTAGTCAGTGAATGCATTCGGTAGCTGATTTGTTATATTTTGCAAACAAAGTATCTTTTGAACTTCTTGTTCACATTGTTTTGTACGAGGATCAAAATTCAATAATGATAATGCATTCCAAGTTATATCTTTATCCAGCTGTTTAATTTCTCCCCCTAATGCTGGGAACATAGTCTCATCGAAATGACAGTCGGCAAATTGTGCCGTAAATGAATCACCTGTTAAGGGTTCAAGATATTTAATTATTGATGGGGACTCAAACCCAATATATATTTCCAGCCTCCTTTGAGGAACCATCTTTGTACATTGTGGAGGATAAATTGGAACATATACCGCATAACCAAAAATTCTTAGATGGGAAATATTTGGCTCATGACCAAAAACCAATTGTAATGGGGAGAGTTTATGATATGATGTTGGCCTAATGCGAATAAGTGCTGCTGCATGTAAAATAGCATGCCCCCAAATAGAGACAGAAAGCTTTGTTCTCATGAGCAACGGTCTTGTAATTAACTGGAGGCGTTTAATAAATGATTCAGCAAGACCATTCTGAGTATGAACATGGGCAACATGATGTTCATTATTTATCCCAAGTGACATGCAATAATCATTAAATATTTGGGATGTAAATTCACCAGCATTGTCAAGACAAATAGTCTTGATTGTATGATCCAGAAATTGTGCTCGTAATCTAATAATTTGAGAAAGTAACCTCGCAAACGCCAGGTTGCGAGTTGATAATAAGCACACATGTGACCATCTTGTAGATGCATCTATTAAAACCATAAAATATCTAAATGGTCCGCTTGGTGGGTGAATAGGCCCACAGATATCTCCTTGAATACGTTCTAGAAACCTTGGAGATTCAATCCCAATTTTAGCTGGTGATGGTCTAATGACCAATTTGCCTTGAGAACAAGCAGTACATGAGAATTCCTTAAATTGAAGAATCTTTTGGTTCTTCAATGGATGACCATGTGAATTCTCAATAATTCTTCGCATCATTAGTGATCCAAGATGACCCAACCGGTCATGCCAAATAATAAAATTATTTGGTTTATTGAACTTCTGGTTCATTATTGCATTAACTTCAATTGTACTAATACTTGTATAATACAAACCTGTAGATAGAACGGGTAATTTTTCCAATATTTATTTTCCAGTATAGACATTTGATATGATGTAAAGATATTCTATACCATTGTCATTAGTTGTCTCAATATGGTACCCATTAAGACGCATATCTTTAAACCTTAGCAGATTCCTTCTTGATTTAGTGGAAAACAAAGCATTGTCAATAATAAATTTTTTTCCACTAGGAAACAATATATTGGCTCTTCCAAAGCCTTCAATCAAGTCTGTTGAACCTGATATTGTATTCAAATAAGCTTTCATTGTGACGTCCCCAAAATAGGTATACATCACCCATCTTGGATCGCCAAATACATGGTACAAAATTTAAATACAACTTAATTATACAACTATCGTGTAAAATACGACAAAACATAATCTGAGAGTTTTAATACGAATATTGTCATCTAGACAATATCCACACTCAATGGTATCCTCATTACATTTATTATCACACTATTTCACAGAATAATGAGGACTACTAATGCAACCATCTGGACCGTCACTCCATTCCCCGACTAGTCCCAGCTATATTCTTATATTCTGAAGAGAACAATGAAAGCAAAGGGTGAGCTTAACTAGCCCGGTAAGAAATATTATGACTAAGATAATGCAGAATAAATTATCCTTAGCCTTCAATAGTATAATAACTGATATAATATAATAGACAAAAAGTTTTTGATCAACAACTGCAGCGGAATAAGTAATCCATTAGAAGAGTCAAGTAGAGCATGATATCTACTATCTTCTATAATTTAAAAAGTCTTTTATCAACTTTATCGTTGAGACTCAGCTTAATAAATAAACCACATCATCGAATCATCCCTACACTACGGGCCAAGGATATTCATGTAATCATCAGTGGTCATGATTATACTGAATAATCACTGGTCATAATCATACCAATAACTGTCCATCAATGCACTACGGGCAAATGAGGACTTTTACCATATCATCTATAACATTACGGGTCATGATTATACCGAATGATCCCTGGTCATAATCATACCAATCAACAGTCCATCTATGCACGTAAGCCAAAGATGACTTTCATCACAATATAAGCATGAGGATGATGACAATGATATAAGAATTCAATTAAAAGAAATCAAAGGATAAATTTTTAAAGATTTATAATTTAATTTATCCAGAATTCAATAATGATCAAATTGTCAACATGATACTGCTTTGTGGAGTAAAATTCAAGAATGATATTGTATCAAAAATAATTTGGACCGAAAAGAAATCAATTTTTGTCATGAATAGTACTCCGGGTGAATAGTACTCAGGTGAATAGTACCCCATGAATAGTACTTCGGGAATAGTATCCCGTGAATAGTACTTTATGAATAGTACTTCGTAAATAGTACTTTATGAATAGTACTTTGTGAATAGTACCCGTGAATAGTTTTTCGTGAATAGTACTCATAAAAGGAAAATACAAAAGAAAACGATATTCCATGACGAGTACAAAAGAAAGGATATCTCATACGAGTATAATAGAATATACGAAACTGCAAATGAATTTTCATCCGCAATACGGTAATCCATGTAGACAGATCATTTCCATAATTTAATAAAGAATGAATACGAAGGGTCATTCACCATGCATGCGGTAGTCTGCGTAGATAGGTTATTTCAACAGAATAATAAAGAATGGAATAACAGAAGAATTTCACCATGCATGCGGTAGTCCACATAGACAGGTTATTCCAACAGAATAATAAAGAATAGAATAACAACCCTTACGAGTATTAAAAGAAAATAACTCTCTTCATGAATACGAAAGAAATAATGCCCCTTACCTCAGAAGAAAACTGGATACTGGAATAGTGAAGTAGCAGACTTCTCTTCTTCTATCTCTCTATAGCTTCTCTCTCTATAATTGCTCTTGTGAGTCTTAGTGAATTGGTGAGAATAAAATAAGAATGAGCTTCTATTTATAGGAAAATATAGTTTCGATAATTGCACGTTTTTGGGCTCGAAATATTACAGTATAATACCATCATCTTTTCCTTTATTTTTAATTTAGTCCTGAAAGTATTATCAAACTTGAACCACCTCCCCTAATAGTATATCATGTGAATCAATAGTACAATCACATGACTCAATAGTTCTATACATGTGAAAAAAATAATTACAGTATACTACCTTCATCTATGCCTCTATTTTTAATTTTGTCATGCAAGTATTATCAATCTTGCACCACGTCCCCTAATAGTACATGCATGTGAATCAATAGTACACGCATGTAAACAAATAGTTATAATCATGTGAATAGCAATTAATTGTTCATTTATCTGATTAATTACTCGATTGGTCAATATAACCTCCAGACATTAATTATTATCGGAATAGATGTCGATTTCCACTAACACTAATAATTCTAACACAATAGAAATATCAATTTCATCTTTAATCAACACGAACTTGTTCATCATTAATATTATAACTCACAAAATTTAACAAGCAGATCATTCCCAGGAAAGAGGGGGCTTTTCGATAAGAATTTCTCCCTATTGGCGCGCAATTAGGTGACCAAACCTCTCCACGACAGAACTTTCTAGACATCGTCAATATTGCAAATAAAAATATGAATAACTTTGTCGTCTCAATTATTGATTTAATAATATAAAATATTAATATTGGGACAATAATTGAATCAATAATATGAGAGATATTACGCAGCAATTACTGTAGCAATAATTGAGTATAATTGAGTGACTTCTCACGTAGGCATCAATAATCAATACTGTGTGCTACTATGCAACCACGCGTATTACTGTACTTTTACCACCGGGTAGTTCAATAGTTTAACGGTAAAACTTTCTCCGTTATTTTCATAAAAAGATATTTCTGTCGTTTTCTCATTTCGACAGTAATTCCGTTGTGGGATCCACCAAAGATTGTGCCGTCGTACGAATATTCCCTGTTAAAACGAATATTCTTCGACCAAATGAATATTTCCCGACACAACGAATATTTCCATATTTTCTTCATAAAAAGGAATAAATAATACGTTTATAATAAGACATAATATTAATAACACAAATCGACATAAAATGAACAAAATACATTGGAATTTATTAGCATAAAAGGAACACTCTTAGAAAGGATTAACATAATTTTGAACTAATTATTTTCACTACAAAAATATTAACTTGCTCATTATTTTGCTCAAAGAAATCTGCAACGTCAAGGTGTGTCATATCCATAGGATCAAAATAAATATCATTATTATCTTGATGTGGATGGAAAAAATTTATTTCTATGTTCTTCTTCTTTCCTTTCAAAGAGGACTGATATAAATCAACAAGATGTTTGGATGTACGACAAGTACGAGCCCAATGTCCTTTCATTCAACACCGATAACAAATATTTTCTTCCTTCTTGGTATCTTTGTTATTTATATTTTTTCCCTTTTCTTGTTTCTCCTCATTCTTTAAAGGTTTGGTATCATGGTTAAGGTAATTAAACCATCCTCGCTCATGGCCACGACCACGACCTCTATTACGACCACGACCATAATTATTATTATGTCTTGTAACATTCACTTCAGGGAATGGAGCTGAACCAGTAGGTCGTGATTCGTGATTTTTTTATTAAAAGCTCATTATTTTGTTCAGCCGCAAGGAGACATGAAATTAGTTCAGAAAATTTCTTAAAACCTCGTTCTCTATATTGCTGCTGCAAGAGCACGTTCGAGGCATGAAAAGTAGAGAATATTTTTTCTAACATATCTCCATCAGTGATATTATCTCCTCATAATTTCAATTTAGAACTGATTTGAAACATTGCAGAATTTTATTAACTTAGTGATTTAAAATATTGCAATCGTAAATGTATCCAATCATAACGAGCTTTTGGAAGAATAACTGTCTTTTGATGGTCATATCTTTCTTTTAAATTTTTCCAAAGAATAAGAGGATCTTTTATTGTGAGATACTCTAACTTCAACTCCTCATGGAGATGATGGCGTAAGAATATCATGGCATTTGCCTGGTTTTGGCTTGATGTTTCATTACCATCTTTAATGGTGTCTCCAAGACCCATGGCATCAAGATGAATTTCGGCATCAAGGATCCATGACAAATAATTCTTACCCATAATATCAAGTTCCACGAATTCAAGTTTGGCAAGATTTGTCATTGTCACTTCATACAAAAATTTATCAAAAGGTCATTAGAAATATATCAAATATGCTACTATGCATGGCAAAAGGAAATATATCAAAAATCATTAGAAATATATCAAATATGCTACTAAAAGGTAATATATCAAAAATCATTAGAAATATATCAAATATGCTACATGCATACCAAAAGGAAATATATCAAAAATCATTAGAAATATATTAAAAAAATTAAAAAGATTGTTTTAGTACGGAAACTATAAAGTACCCTTTTTGAAGATTATATCTTTTAGTTGTTATCTGCTGAGATGTGAAAATATCTAAAAATGTAATCATCGTGTATTTTATCGGATCCCTTTTGATTTATTTAGATTGGAAGGAATGCAAAATTACAATACACTTTTATAAAAATAAACACTGCACAATAATTGATGTTAGATATTTCATCGTATAACTACAAGACAATTTGAGGGTGGTGTGATGATGGCTTACATATTAGTATGACAGACATTATCATGCTAGAACCAAGAACAACAAATTCTAATAATAGGTTATAAATGGAATAACATGCAGTACATTATACTAAAAAAAAAATTTGCGTATCCACATATATATAATAGATAAATATACCTTCTCCTTCAAATCAAATATGATTATCTTCAAGACGAATGTGAGAAGCAATTCGTGCTGATAACGTGTTATAAAAGATTACTAAAATTAAGAACAAAATGATTAGAGAAAAGAGAGTATTCTCATAATATTTTCTATATATTTTTATTCTCTTTTACAATGCTCTTATTTATAGATATATAGACTTGGAAATTTTAAAACTCAAAAGTCATGTGTTTAAAACGGATCCGGTTAGCATGAAGTTTATTTTTGAGTAAGTTGGTCAATTGGCCAATAGAATGCTGACACACATAGAGTTTCGCCTGCGTGTCAGCACTCTATTGGTCAATTGACCAACTTACCCAAAAATAAATTTCATGCTAACCACTTCCGTTTAAAACTCAATGAATATGGGAGTTTCATACTTAATGAACATGGAGGTTCCAAAAATTCAAAGATCATTACAATTAAATCTAGACATCCATTATAATATAATAAAATTATTAGTCACAATAGTTGAAATTTGGGTGATGTTTTGAGTAGAATATGCCTAAAGCATATTCCTTTTATATTTATTTGTATTACTTTATGTTCATTTGTATTATTTAATTTAGTTTTTTTTATATACATTTAGTATTTATTTTAATTATATAAAGTAAACATTGTATAAATAGATTTTTTTTATGTAGATAAATTGATTAATTTTACATATTTGCTAAATATTATATATAATATACAATAATTAATGTATTTAATTATTTTTATTTTTTATATATTAATGACGTACGTCACTGAGTCATTAACGGTTGGACCAGTAACTCATTCATCAAATATTTTTTTTTCGGTTCGATAAACTATCTGAATTTAAAAACATTGTTAAACAGTCGAAAGGAATAATCTTTGAAGATATGAAATCAGCTGATCAGCAAAACGGACTAATCATAATTAAAAAAATGGCAAATATTATAATTACTCCTGAAATACAAAAAATAAAATATCAATATAATTTGCAAATCTGACTAATTATTAAACAAGTAACCGTATAAGAACAAGTCGCTATAAATCATCAGGCAAATTCGAACATATTGCGTAGGGTTTGATTTTATAAGCATAATAATATATACAGAGGCGCCTCGCCTGTGGGGGCGTGGCCGTGCTGCTGCAGTGCTACATACGAATGAATATTCCATCACTCAACAATCTTTAGCTCTCAACTACGCAAATCAAGTGACAAGGTACTCTCTCTCTCTCTCTCTCCGCAGCATACATATATGCATGTTAGATTCAAATATACAATTAGAAATTTCAATTGTTGAGTTGTTTATTGAATTTAACCAATTTTTCCTAAATCAAGATTTTGATTTTGAGTATTAAATTTTTCATTACTTGATTTATCTAAGTTATTTTTTAATAAAATTTTAAGAGAGCCACATTTTTGTTGTGAAAATAACAATTCTCTATCCCAAAAATAAATGAGAAATGATATTTCCATGTATAACCCTGCAAGTTATAAATTGTATAGAATGAAGTTGAAAATATTATACTATAATAATCATTTAAAAATAAATTCTTTTACAGAAAACAATAATTACCAAATGAAACACGTACGTGGATTTATAACATGTCCTATAATGTTTAGTGCAAGTGATGGGAAGCAATCAATGGGGGACTACGGGCTCCTTTGGTGGTGAAGACGAAAGTGAAAAGCCCATGGGCAAAGCCCGGCTAGGAGGTGGCAGCAAGATGGAGGAAGTGAAGGAGGCAGCTTCACAGTTGCGGTTGTGGGGGCCCAAAAGGTAAAGAGTGGGACATCCATGGGAATCAAATGGGTTAAGGGTCAGTATAAGAAGAGGTTCTCCTCCTGATCCAAATGAAAATTTAAGTTGTTTTGATGCAGTAGTGTGATGAGTCTCCCTCCTAATATAAAATTCGATGTACCAGAATACAAATGTCAGGAGGAAGAGGAAGAGGATGAGTGTGAAAGAACAAATCAAATTTCATTTTCAGTTACTTCTTTTTTTTCCCTTCGAATTTCAATTAATGGCAAGATTCCAATCTTACACCAACTGACTTACCAAGTCTGGTCTAAATTTAAGCCACCCATACCCCACTCTGTTACATTCCAAGGGTGAAACCACTGAGCTCATTTATTGTCTACCTTCTGTTTTCATGGTAGATGCTTTTTTTATTTATGACTCGAAGAAAAAGTGGAGGGAGGGAGGGATAATAATGGTAGGTTTGGTGTTTGGTAGCAAGAAATAAAAATGTGGAATAGTAGTAGTAGTAGTAGTAGTTCAAAAGTAAGGGGTGAAAAATTATGACAATTATAATTATAATATTCCTAAATTTTACAAATAAAACTCGGATTTTTATTTTTAATTTCAAATACAAGTTTTTTCTGGCATACAACTGAGATTGAACTCCATCTTGGGTTGAATGTCTTCACAATTTTCCAATAACTATAACTAAAAAGAATTGAAAACTTTTGGCCATATATAATATAACTATACATACAAGGTACCTGCAACCTCACCACTGCAAAAGCATTTTCAAACAACTCTGATACACTTCCACCATTATCAACATATACATTGTACACAAATTTCAACTAAAGTGCTTATTACAACTTAAAAAGAAGCGCCAATTAAGTTGATTTAAATGAATGCTTACGATTGAACAGAAGCAGAAGCAGAACCAAACATCCTCTGGCCCCTTACCCCCCATGACCATTAAATGCAGTATATTTAAAGCTCCAGATTTGTCCCCGTGAGCTTTTTCACCTTAAATTAATATTCCAACTTCTTTTGTTGATGGGTAGTTGAACAAATTTAATGCAACTCCTTCAATGCCAATGCCACCACCTTTTTAAATCCCATTTCTCTACCTCAATCCAAGAAGAAGACTGCCTGCTACATTTTCACACCTATCTCTCTCTCTGTCTCTATTTTCATTCCTCTGTTTCTTTTATTACTTTCAACATCTTGCAATTCCTTAATCTAGTTTAGTTTTAATCTTTGGATTAAACCATCATGGTAACAAGTTCATGCAACTTTTTTTATTTTTTCTTTTTTACGGTGAATATTTAATTTTATCTTGGTTAAAAACAGGTGAGCGGAGAGAAAATGAAGGTTGGAGGTTGGTCCACGGAGCAGTTAAACGGGATATTGGTCCGGTTCAATAAAAAAGCAGCGGTCAATATGTTATGGACCGTGTTTTTTGATTGAGCCGTGCCAATATCACGTGCCACTGCTCTAAATCCTACTTACATAGCTAAAGTACGTCCCCTGTTTTGGATTATTCAAAGGTAAATATATACATTTTTGAGTAAATGATTCGAAGTTGATTTATAATTAATTGAATCTTCTGATTTTTGTTTTTTTTTTAATCTCAGTCATGGGCCTCATGGCACAAGTTGTGAGTTACTAAATGGTAGTGGTAGTATTCAAACTGAATTATGACATTGAAGTTGCCGAGTCTTGTTCCCCACGTACAATAATGTTTGGTCTGGACGTAAGTGCAGTGAAATTCTTTCACATATGGGCAGTTGCAGAGTTTATTCAACAAAAATAAAAAGAAAGAAATGTGGACTGAATTTGTATCCTCTCCTAAGCTAGATTGTTGCCATGTTATATCCCTCATTTTGAAAATGTGAGTTTCATTCAAGTTTTGATTTTGCTTGGCATATTAAAAAAGGTTTGTTTTCTTTTTTTTTTAATGAGATCATCATGGTTGGTGTGGTATACTCCTATATGACAATTAAATGACACGCTTAAATCTCAACAACAAGATGTAGTCTTAGAATTTAATGCTGTAAAAATCATCGTAAGTATTTATTTGTTTAAACATAGTAAGTACTTTAATACTCCCATTTGTAATTAAACTGATAATTCAAAAGGATTTTCAAACACAAACAAACTTGAGAGTTGAACAAGTTGAGTTAAAAGTTTTTAAATGAGATAAAATGTTGTTTTCTTTGCCAACAACTCATATCGAACCAGGCAAGGCCACCAAATTGAAGGAGTCATAGAAATTTGTTTTTTTCACAACTAGTTGAAACATCAGATTTCTTATGCTAAACCTACTATATACTCCTATTTTATATATAAAAAAAACACCTAATGTTCTGAATTTGATCTCGTGTAACCCAAAAGCAGCTCGATCAGCCATCGAAATCTGCTACACTAGTTTGGTGAGTGACAGATAAAAAAATTGAAATCTCCTTGACAAAGATATTCCATTAAAAAAATTGAGCATTTATGCTTCTTTTGGTATTTTCTTGATTCAACAACTGACTAACCAAATTAAACAATCTCTCCACCCAAAATTTGGCAGATGCAACTACTTGCAAGTTGAATAAATTTACCATCTGTTCAACTTCAAAATCTCGTGTGGGGAGGGGAGGGGAGGCGAGGCAGTTTGACTAGCTTTAATATCAGTTGGCATATAAATTCCATTACTTTGTCTTTTAGTGTGAATATATGGTTTGTTTTCCCATGTTTACATTTCCATTTATTCTAAATTTATGTAATTATATATGTATTTGAATTTTATATTATATTATACTTTAAAGGAAGAAAAAAGTACAATTCAATTTCTGGTTTATGTTCCTTATATTTACAACTACTAAGATAAAATATAAAATAATAATAAAAAAAAAAAGACTACCTACACTTCCATGGTACTTGAAATACATCTTATTGACAAAACTTTCGAATAAAAGGAAGCACAAAGAAATTCTATCTATTATGAGCTTAGACACCATAGATTGTGACTTACAATATGGCCCTCCAAGCAGTAAAAAAATTGTTGGTGACCGCCGCTTGCTTGCATTCATGACTGCTTTTTCAGTCAATCTTCTCCACTAAAACAGAGAAAATTTTGCCTAGCAAGGGCTCTCTCCCTCTCTCTTTTTCTCTCCCCCGTTTATATCACATGTAATCTTTACAGTCAAATGAAACCGGAAACCGCCACAAGTAGTGCTTAGCTCAAGTCTTATCATCCTTCCTGAGTAGGGAAGAACTGCAAGCTGGGTTTCTCAAAAGGACGCAGTCCACACAGCATTCTCACCTTCCCCGCACCGCCTATGAACCTCCTTGATCCTATCAACAGAGCGGCAAATCCCAGCGCATGTCCAGTCAAATGAAGCAACACATGCATTACCAGCCTGTGCCTTCCACTCACAATCTATAATCACAAAATCATGTCAAATATTATTTCCTAATTATAGTTGGCCAAATATTGTTACTTAAAAGGAATTTTATTTCTACTTCACATTATGAGCCCAAATACATGTTGGTGTGTGAGCAGTCTGCAGCAAGCCAAAGGCAGAAGATAACAATAACAAAGAGTGCAGCCTGTTTCAGCAGGAAAGAGTTAATACGGTAGATGAAAATCTTTGTGCCATTATTATCGTATAGTTTCTCTCCTTCGTCTTTAAATGTGATGAGCCAATAATGCTGGTATGGAACCCCACTTTAAAAACATATGGGCTTGTAGAACTAGTGGGAGAACCAATAAGTCAGTAGACCACACAAGGTTAAAATACCCTTGGAAATACAACATTTAAAATGGCCAGTATTGTAGTTGTCAATGTTATAAATGAGTATGCATATGTGGTCTAGGATTAAATATGTCCCATACAGGAATCACTATCACCAAATCTTCTAATTTATTAAATGACCCTTGTTTTCTCTAACCATAAGTATATTTTACAGTTCTAGTCAAGCTCTGGTTAAAGTTATTTCCACCATCTAAGAAGAATAAATTATGCTTCAGTTATCATTCAGTTCATTCTGATGCAGGTATCATTTGGCTCTGCTTGTATCAAAATGGAGCTCAAGTAACCAATAACAAGGCCCATTTAAATTGTGGAGCATGTCAGAGTTCATGTATGTTTTCCCAATTAAATAGATGACATTATAATGAAATGATGAATTTGAAACGTTTAATGAAACTTATGACTTACCGGGTGGGGTTCCACAACACAGTCTCCTATCATCAATATGCTCCACATCAAGCCCAATGAACCAGGCCCCCAAGGAAACGTCCTCATTAGCATACTTGTGTAGTACATGCCTGAGATAATTTTGAACATAATGAATGTCAGAAGTCAGCAAGACTATGTCGACAAAGCGTTAAAGCCTTACAAATAGTCCCCCCCCCCCTCCCCCTCCCCCTCCCCCTCCCCCTCCCTCTCCCTCTCCCTCTCCCTCTCCCTCTCCCTCTCCTGGTTCTCATCCACTAAATAAAAGTAGCACTTAACTGGTTTACTGAAATATAAGTAGCCAAATCTTTTGAAACTGCATATAACTGTCCTGTAGCGTGTCGGAAATACTTATTTCCTGCCTCCCCAAATTTCCAGTATTCAGGTTCATGGTATCTCACTCCCCTGTTCCACGAAAGGTATGTAAATTGATTAACAGCTACAGCAGAATCTCAACATTCAGTTGGTAATCATGATAATTAATTTCATCAATATTATTAGTATCCCGTATCCAATGTATTAGGATTGGAACTCTGCTTATTAGCATTAAAAATAACTGCAAGTTTAGCTTACAAATTGACTTACTTCTGAGCAAGGACTGGACCAGATTTCATGCATCCCATATATACACCAGGCTTTTTCCTGTGTCTTGCTAATGTTTCTCCTAGTGTTGCTGCACAAGATAATAAAATGTTGGAATCGGAAAAAGGACAAAATAACAAACAAAAAACCTGGTGATATAACTACTAATGAACATGAAACACTGAAGTCTCACTCTCAAAGGAATCAATTATTGTCACTAGTATCAGTCATCAGAATTGGCTGACGCCTTAAATGAGGATGGACATAGGCGAGTTTCCTCATGGGTGTCTTTGTTTACAAGATAAAATAAATAATGTGCAAGAAGAAATTTTTAAATATTAAACTTGGTCAGAATTCTCAGTAAAAGAACTAAATAATGGATATGAGATTATTAATATTAGGAAAAGATTATTCCTTATGAAAGTATTAGTTACCTATATTTACATGGACATCATCATCAACCTTGATATAGAATTCAGCATCCCATAAGGAAACAGCAGTTGCAAAATATTTCTTCGTCTTGGCAGACAATTCAAGGTACCCCTCAACATGATCCTGCCCAGATGGAAATAACATTAATAAATTAGCTTTTTACCTAAGCGACAGTTTATGGAACTTAGTAGGCGTGGAGTAGAATAGAAAAGGAAAAGGATAATACAAGAACAAGATAGAAAGTATCACCAGCCTCAATAAATCTCCATGCTTTCTGTCCTCTGCTTCGATAGCTCTGTCTAGTATACCACCTACTGTGGCACTGAAATATAAACAGTTATCAAATTTACCGCACAAGTCTATATAGTATATGACACTCATGACACACTGATATGAGAACAAATACAAGTTATGATATGCATGGAAATAGAGAGTACTGGTTTTACTAAGCCTAAGATGCGACTGCACTACAATTGTGATGATAAGAGGAAAGTTTGAATTTACTATAAAAGCAATGAACAGAGTTTGATGCTCCAAATAGCTTAAAGAGGACATTTCTCCCAATGATTAAGGAGCCAGGGAGTTTGGCTATCAACAGGTGGTGAAGATATTCAAACGTAAAATTTAAAACAGGGTTACTTGTTAACATAAACATTGAAAGGAATTTAGACAACCCACCTATGACCAATGACGAAACGAATAACAATGCCTTTCTCTTCCTCCAACTTTTTTCTTTTTTCGCCTATTTTCACGGTATTGGAAGAAAAAATAATAAGACATCAACTTAAATGAATAAGTGAACTGTAATAAATATAATCCATAAGCTACAAGGAGAAGAAAGCAGGGATTAGCCATGAACCTTGTGGCATCCATGTAGCACGAACTGAATCTCTTCTTTTTCTGCTGCTAAAAGCAGTATTAATCCCCACAACCATAAAATATTTTCTCCTCCCGGATGACTCAGTCTTCTTTAAATCTTCTGATAAAGGGGAGCCACTGAGAATAGACTCCTGCGCTGCCTTTGCAGCTGCTAACTCCATTTCTAAATTTGATATAGTTTTATCCAATGTCCTACATCCAATGTGCTATTATTAGATTCGCGTTAAGATGATCAAAATGCAGTGAAGCCTACTGTCAAACTGTAATTAAATGAAAAAATAAACAAGTAACAAGCGAACTCACTGTATAGCATTACGAGTCTTGGAAACTTCCCCCAAAATCTCCTCGGTTTCACGCTTTACATCCTTCTGCTGCAACTACAGGAACCAACCCAATCATATCATAAATTAGGATGGAATACAAATAAAGAATAAATGAACATGAAAGCAAAGTCCATTGAGTATTATAGCAAATAAATGCCCACTGAGTCAGACATGCCAAAGTAAGAAAAAGATGTAGCTACTCACTGCTTTTGGATCGCACCCTTCTGAAACTAACTTTAGTCTTTCTGCTTCTATCGTAGTTGTCATTGTGAGACCTTTAGATTCAGGCACAGTCCACATCCTGTCCCCAGTTATTCAAGGCATCATGACCCAAACTTTTTCACTCCCAAAAATTATTTTACAATTTCCATGTATTCTTACATTTTTAGGGGAAAATAGATTCCATATCAAGAAAAAATATAGACAAGGAATAGACAGAGGCAGTTATTCCATGGTTGATTGTGCAAATATGTTGATGACAAAGTTGAATTTTAGGATGAAGCATGATGTTCTAACATGCTTGATATGTTTTTATTAGCAGCTCAATTGCAGTGCCAAAAATGAATGATATTTAAAACTTGGTATTAAATGGTAAACATCCATTACAGAAAGTCAATATAGATCTATCTCCCCTCATCAGCAAATGGGCAAGTTTATACTCGACTTGAAACAAGAAAATATAATTACAGTAAAAAGAATATTCAAAACCGCATGTCATGGACTACTGGGAAATACTAAAACTTATCAAGCATCATCAAAATTTCAAAAAACCAGTTCACCAAAACATATAAATTCAAATACTAAATAATAGTTGTATCATGATTAAAAAAATGAATTATGGATCTTATAAATAAAAAAGAAAAGCATAATTATTTTTAACCAGACTTCAAAATTGATGAAATAGCCTATACCCATATCAGATAGGCGTAATTATCAAGCAATTAAAACCCAAGAATTGATAAAGAGCGATTCAAGAAAAAGAATAAACTTTGAAAAATACCTGTTGGTGAAGAGCAACCCAGCACAGAAGCTGCCAAGACAGAGCAAGAGAGTCCATTTTTGGGATATAACACTTCTTGAAAATTGCTCTCTGCTCTTCACAGACATTCTCTATACAATAATTATCTATTAAATCCGACTCACCCAATAGCTTTGCAATACAAAAAAACCATGTGCAAACTCAATAAAACTGAACCAGAAGCAAACAAAGCACAAACTCTCAGAATTTAACAGAACCAATTGAAATTTGGGCTTAGAGAACAAAATATTAGGAAGAGAGAGAAAGAAAATATAAATAGGTGCCTCTTGTTCTTAATTCTGATTTATTCCTTTAATTTCCCTTTCTATTTGATGCTTTCTTCTTCTTCTTCTTCTTCTTCTTCTTCTTCTTTTCTCTCTCACTACACTTTGCAGGGAAGGGACGTCCAGCAGAAGTGAGAGAGGACCCCTTAACTGCCCCTGTACATATAGGGATTTACCAAACAGTCCTTATCAGACCTTTCGTATACGAGTATTAAAATACTCCAATTCTGGTGTAACTGCTAACAGTGGTTGGTTCTGCAGTGACATGAATGCCCCTTCCGACTACCCTTTTTTTATTGTTAATTCTCTGGGCAGTTTTAGACACAATGCTTATCTGACAGCCAATCACATTGAAATGTAAGAATCTAGACACCATACATTGACATGTGTACCCCTGCCTGTGACACTTTGGATAAATTAAACAAAGGAACTTGATAATTATACATTAAATTTCAGTAACATGTGATTACTTGGTTTAATTAATGTTTAATCCTTTATCAAATTATGGAAAAACTTGACAGTAAGCCTCAATTGGTAATTTCCAAATTAAAATGTAAAGGTGTATGTTATCGTACTAATACACAATTACTTGAAATCAAACTCATTTTAAACCATAAATTAATGACTTTGATATCACACTAAATTAATTTTAATTTAGGCCTAGAGTTGTTAATTCTGATAAGAAAATACTTCCACTCTCCCAAAATGACTCCTATATAATTTTAAATATTTTACTTCAGACTATATGTTATTAGAAAAAAATTGTGCTATACAGTTGACACAAATATTTCTAATATTCTGAATATTTAGTGCAATATTTAGAGCATTTGAAGTTTTAAAAGTAGTAGAATTTTATTGGTCTACAAACAGAACGTGATTTATTTAGAAAACTGATATTATTTTTACATATTTCTCTCACATGTATAAATATCAAAAACTTATATAAAAATAATATTTCTATTTATTTAACTCACAAATATAAGAACAACCGCACATATATTACCAAACCCTTATAAACATTGATAACTGTCTAACTGATCATATGTGTCTATTAATTATTAGCTATTTGCCAAATTAGCACTTTCAGTATTAATCTCAATAGGCATCTATAAAAGAAAAAATAAATATTACATGTCGAATGGGAGTATAGAGTTTATATATTTATTATATTTTGGAAGCACAATAAAATTTATAAAAATTATGGCGCCAATGGGGTAGTTTTCTACAATCTACATCTGCCATTAATATATTGTTCTATTGCTAAGCTATATACATATATGTATATATATATATAGAGAGAGAGATAGAGAGAGAGAGAGAGAGAGAGAGAGAGAAAATTATATAAAGTCTTTGTACGTAGGTAAAATTATATATCCTCTTAATATAACAGTTGGCTGACTTGTAATCCTCCATGTCCACGTGCTGTAATTTGTTTCCATGAATTAAGGATTGATTGGGAAAACGTTTTATAGCAGCCTTGCATGTTATCGTATGTGCATATATGTTTTTCTCTTTTATTTTTTTTTTCTTCTTTTTTTGGCCAGATAGTTAATTAAGAATAGTTTAATCATAATTGATCCTAGTTTCTTTTTGACATGCTGTATGATTATGTAGGGGTATCATAATAAGTCGTTATTTTTACATCTAATCATTATTAGAAACCATGCATGTTAATTAGTCGTTGTAAAATGATCAAATAGTTCAGGCTCGATTCGTGTTCGTTCGTCAAAATTTTCGATTCGAGCTCGAGTAAAAATATAAGTTATTCAAATATGAGCAAATTTTAAAGTTTGATAAATTACTCGAACATTCTCAAATTACAATTTTCTATTAATAATTTGATCATATTCGTTCGAAAAGTTCAAACTGTTCGGGCTCGATTCGAGATAGTGCATGCTCGACTCGGTAGTTAAACGAGTCTCAATCAAACCTTATTAATTTTGTGAATTAAATTTGAGCAACTCAATACTTGATTCGACTCGATTCATTTATACTCTTCATCGTTAAAGAGTAACATTCAACGCTCAATTTTATTTCCTAATTGAGAAGTCTGTGCGAAGCAGAGATATGTTGTAACGTAAACAAACACACTAATATTTATATTGTAAGAATCTTTAAAATTAAATTATATATGTGTGTGTATACATACAAATATATAAATATATTTATGCCAAACTTCAAACTATTATATTTAGTGAAAGTATAAATGAATAAAAGTAGAAATATAAAGTTTTAGTCTCCCAACGCTCCTACATAACACTTATATATATATATATATATATATATATATATATATATATATATATATATATATATGCAAATCTTGTTGATCTCCTCACGTACGCTAATCCATATGTACAAAAAAGGGTAATATGGTAATAGCAATATTGACATAACCATAATACTTATTTAAAAATAATTTTCTCTAAACATAATTTATTGAATTCATAGTTCTATATTAGGATTGTTGGGCCATGACATTTTATACATATTGGGCCGAATTATTGGGCTATCTATGTTGGGTCTTGAAAGTATTGAGCCGGGTCACTGGACTAAACTATTAGGTGAATAATAAGTTGGGCTTTGACCGGTAATTATTACTAAGATAGAGTTTGATTATTATCTTGCATTGCATTAATGAGGATTAGACATAATGATTAAACAGAATCGGCCGGCGGTGGAAAATGGTGATGAGATCAGCAGGTAAGCTACCTGCAGTGGGATAGTGTCAGGGGGTCGGTGGCACGCAAAATCGGTGATGGAGTATCTGATGACCTGATACAGGACATGTGACGCCTCCAAAACAGGTATACATCACCTATCTTGAGTCGCCATATACATGGTATAAAATTCAAATACAACTTAATAATACAGCTGTCGTGTAAAATACGACAAAACATAAACTGAGAGTTTTAATAAGAATATTGTCATCTAGACAATATCCAGTCAAAGGAGTCCTCATTACATTTATTATCACACTATTTAACAAAATATCCACAGTCAAAGGAGTCCTCATTACATTACATTTATTATCGTTTGGTCGTGAAATATTCTTATTGTTGGGGAATATTCGTACGACGGCGCAGCCTTGTGTGGACCCCATAACGGAGAGCGATTGAATGAAGAAAATGACAAGTATAAGTTCTTTATAAATAACGGCGTAGTTGTTACCGTTAATACTGTTGAAATACTCGGTGGTTAAAGACACAATAGCACACGGTATTGCACTAATTATTGATTCTTACGTAAGAATGCACTACTTAATAATTGTTACAGTAATTATTGTTCAATATTATATTTTATTGATTCAATAATTACTGCGTTGATATTTTATATTATTGTTGTTTAAATAATTGTCACTGCACAGTATTTTTCATTATCAGATCAATAATTCATATTATTTGAATAATATTATTTAATAGCATTATTGGTAATGTCTAAAAAGTTCTGTCTAAGGAGAGGTTTGGTCATCTAATTGCGCGCCAGTAAGGAGAAATCTTTATTGGAAAGCCCCATCTTTTCTGGGAACTGCCTGGTTGTCGATATTGTGATTCTGTAATATTATTTGTGAATAATTAATTATTAATTTATATGATAAGAAAAATATCTATTTTACGTGGATATAGATGGAGAAAATTTTTAAAGTAACAATTGTTGAAAATTGATATTTTATCTCTTCTGATAAAATAATTTATTTAATTATATTATTATATTTTAATAATATAATAATGGTGATATTTTTACAATGAATGTGTGATATATGAATAAATGAGGAGGAAGAGTATTTTTGTTGCAATAAATGTTTAAAACATGTTAAACATGTCGGTGGACCCCATTTCTTGACTAAAATTTGATTATAGCCCGTAAAATCGCCCGTTTGTGGATTTCGGTCAACTTCTGTTTGGAATTTAGAAAAACTTAAACTTACAAAGTTGTAGAGAATGGAATTTCTTACGAAAAAGACACAAGATTCGAATTTTTTTGATAAAAGGGCTATTTATTTAGTAGATTTCATTCTCTACGTAACTCATCTATGAATTATTATTTCCGCTGCAAATATTGATCTGAAACTTGTTGTCTATTGTATTTTATCAGATTTTTCTCTATTGAAGACCAACGATAATTTGTTCTATATTATCTTAGTCATAATGTTATTTACTGGGCTAGTTGAGCTCACCCTTTTCCTTTTTGTTCTATTTTTCTTCTCAGGAGGCGAGAATGTAGCGAGTTCTAGTCGGAGTGTGGAATGATGGTTCTAGAAAGTTGTTTTAGTAGTCCTCACTATTTTTGTAAAATAATATACCAATAATTGTAATGGGGATTTATTTGGGTGTGAATATTGTTTAGACGATAATATTTGTATTTAAACTAACAGTTTTTATGTTGTATTAATAAAGTTGTAGTTGTTTCTGTACCATGTTAATAACGACTCAAAATGGGTGATGTATACCTATTTTGGGGGCGTCACATTATCAATAAGTCAAAAAAAGTAATTACCAAATAGGGTCTCCTTTATTAAGAGTCTAACACTACTCTCAAACAATTAAAAAAATCCAAAAAACTGAATCTGATGATGAACCCCTAGGTACATAATAATTAAATTATTTTGTATAAATTATATGTTTTAAATATGTAGAATATTACAATAATCAGTATATGTAGAATATTACAGATTGATTATTTGCTTTAATATTTAAGTATTCTATTTAAGTAATAAAAGGAATAGAATATTTAAGGGGGCCCTAAAAATTTTTGGGACTAAAGCCCGGGCACCTTGGGCTTTAGCCTAGGGCCGGTACTGCCTGTATTGACTCTCACGACGAAGCTATCCCCCGACGGTCCAAGTCGTCAAGCTTCTTGTATTGACCATGTTAAATTGTGCAAGATTGGACGCGCTTTTAAATGGTTGAGGTGGAAAGATCTTGACGTTAACAAGTATTATAGAAGAGGGGGAAAAAATAATCAATTTCTTATGGCTGGACAACAAATCTTTATTCTTTTTCATTTTTGTCTCTACAAATTTAATTTTATTACAATTTCGACCTTCTTAATTTAATTTTATCCCCCAAACTTTGATAATACTCATATTACAACTAGGATTTAATTTGTAAAATTAATTTAATCCAAATATACTGCATTAGTATTAGTAGTTGCACGTAAGGGTGTAAACGAGTAGAACCGGAGCAAACAGAGAGCTACTCGAATTCGACTCAAAATAATAAATTTGTAATCGAATTCGGCTCAAATTCGAATTATATTTAAAAAATTCTACTCAGATTCGACTCGACTCGACTCGAATATTTATTACTCGAATTCGATCCGACTTGACTCGAATATTTTTTCAAACTACTAGCGAGCTTCAAATTCAAGCTCGAATTCGAGGATCCACATAATAACTAGTTTTATAATAATTATAATTATAAATTAAATTTGTTATTTTACTTAAAAAAGAGAAAATATATTTATTATTACACTTTACAAATATAAAATCACAATTAAAATTAAAAACAAAATAAAATAAAATAAAATAATAACTAATTATCCTAATTTGATTTAAATTTGTATATATTATAAGAGAATGTATCAAACATCTAATCGAATATGTATTAACCGAGTATGTATCGAATCACCATCAAAAATTCGAGTAGTTTGAATCTTAAACGAGTCGAGTATAACCTTGTTCAGATTCTACTCATATTTTTATTCGAACTATTTTTAGTGCTTAAATTTGAATTATATTATTAATAAATTCGAGTCTCGCTCGTATTTTTTCGAATCGAACCCGAATCCAACCCGAATTATATTAACTCGTTTACTGCCTTATTTGCTCGTTAACCACGTAACCCGTAAACTGCAAAAGTTCAACAGCCAAACGCCAATACACAAACAAGCTAGTATAGCGTTATACCAAGAAAATTAGGTCTACTGAAAAATGTGATGTCACGTGCCTCCCAGCGAGGCAGGAACGAGGAGGACATAATGGCACGTGGCCAGATCTAAGCAGTCTGACATGTGGCAGTGTTGCATTGGATGTTGATCTCTGAGAGCACCTTGCCTTGTTCATTAATCAAGTAACAGCCTCCTTTCTGTCTCACGTGGATGCCGGGAAAAGTCTGCACTAACTCTGAGGGTCCACCTCACGAGCTTCCCTGACACGTGTCATCATGTAGTGATGCTTGGCTTTTACTTTTTATGATTTCTCAACTACTATAAACAGACTTCCTGCTGTCCAGGGCGATACCGTCATTTGACTTTGCTTGGTCAAAAGTCTACATTTGGTTCTCAACTTCCCATCGAGATTTGTATATACATTTCCCGAATTCAACCAAAACTATGAAGAGACTTGAGCCAAAAATAATTGTTGAAATAAAATACTCCCTATTAAATTATTTTAATTGTTCAACATGTGACAAAAAATAGTTTAATAGTTAATTTTAAATAATTTAAGAAATATTCTCTCCTTTTCATTATATAGGCCGTTTAAGATATAATTTTACATATTAATAAATCTCCTTAATAAAAATGTTAGTAATTACTAATTTTTTTATAAAATTTCATTTTTACCCTCTAGTACTTTTCCTCTCTCTCTCTCGATTAGTACTCCTGATCTATTCAATTTTATGAGCCCAACATGCATTTATTTAATTTCTCTTTCATTTATTTTGTTCAAAAAAATAATACTCCTTCCGTTCCTTAATATAAGTTATTTTAGAGTCGTGCACAAGTATTAAAAAAATAATTATATAACATTAATTATACTATCAATTGTCTATATTACCTTTATATTAGAAGAAGAGAGAGTGTTATTTATTGAACAACAAATAGTGAGAGAATTAAATTTATATTTATTACTTGGGATAATATTGAAAACTAAATAATTAATACTTATTTGAAATTCTCAAACGACTTATATTTAGAAACAAAAATATTTATCTAAAATAACTTATATTAAGCAACGAAACGAATAATTTATGATGATGATCTTATGATCGTACTATAATATATACGCGCTAGTTAATCTATATTTTACTTTTTGGACAAAAAGCTGAAACAAAGTAGCCTAAGCATCAAATTATTTGAGGGACACAAAATAACAACGGATGACAATGAAGCCATGAAGCAGGGGGCAGGGGAGGGGCAGGGGGAGGGCGAGGGGGAGGGGGAGGGGGAGAGGGGTGAGGGGGTAATAACATTGAATTTACGTGTCACATCCTTATTCCTTAATAAAATGATGGAATGAAATATACAAGCCAGGACAGATCGACATGGGGAATAGACTGCTCATGTGCAGTGCCCTTATTCCAAGTTTAAGTGTAATATGAAATTCTAGATGTTTAATTACTCAAATAAGTCTTGCCGGACAGCTTTATGGGACAGAAAAACTGGATGAATGGATTTTTTTGTTTTGTTTTGTTTGTGACTCTAAAAAATGTATAGTATTTATTTTAACATGAATTTTTATAAAATATAATATTTTAGATATAATTTAGATATACATACAAAAATAAAATTATACAGTCCAATAAATCGATCCAATTGACCCGTCTGTGTAGAAGCACCCTTAATTACTACGAATTTGAAGGTATTCTAACTCATATTTTAATATATATCAAACACAATTTGAAATTCATGTTATTTTCATGAATTTAAATCATGACACACAAACTAAGATAAAGGAAATACTATATATTAAGCTTTTGAGAATGACTTATATGTGGTCAAATTAATTTATAAGTCATTTGTTACTATTCACATGTTCGGAAATGATTTATATTTTTATTTATAAGTTGAGTTTTAAGTAAAAAAAAAAAAAGAAGTTAAGTATTTGGAACTTATTTTAAATTGACTTATAAGTCATTTTTAAATAAGTTAGTTTGACCAAATATAATGTATATTTTCCCATTTTTTTATTAATATTTTTTTTAGTAATCGTCTTCTTGATTTTAACTTATAAGTCATTATAAGCCGAACATCTTCTTAACTTATTTTAACTTAATCTCTAACTTATAAATTAAATTGATGACGAACGTTTTTCTTATAAATCATTCCTTATATTTTAATTTATAAATATTTTAAAATAAGTCATTTCCGAACATCCGTTGGAAGTTAGACCACTATAATTCTTGTACTACTCCCTCCGTTCCTAAAAGATTGTAAAATTAGCTACTTATAAATATGAAAGCCTCCTCCAATTAAGGAGAAGGTTCACCTCGATCGGACCCATAGAAATATTACGGTTAATAAAATCAATTTTAAAGTTTGTAAATTTTACAAATCGACTTGAGAATGAGATGTTTCTTGGGGAAGGAAGGAGTATAGTATTAATGTTGATTTGGTCAAAATCTATCGGGGGACTGTATTTCTAAATACTACTAGTACATACATGTTCTTGGTTATAGATCGATACCTTGATTGTAGCTGTTGGGAGTGGTGGTTACTTTAGTCCTCTCTTTCTCTTTCTCTGTACACAAAGCTGCCACCCAAATGCACCAAACAGTTGGTAATTAATTGTAAATACCTCCATATTTATGTATGGTAATTGGTATATATGGTTGGATCTGAATGGGTTGAGTTGGGTTGGGTTGAGTTGGATTGGTACATTTCTCTATAGTTTCAGCGGCGGATTCAGCCTGAAAGTTCAAGTATTTTTTTTAAGAATAAAAATTTAATAAAATAAATCACAAAATTAAATAACTCTTAAATATTATTTACAATAACATTTTTCGAAGTTTCGTTGCTTGAAATTGTTGCACGATAACCTTATTTTTAATAGTTAGAAAAATATCACGCTCAAAAATATTATATTTTTTAGTAACTGTAACTCCTCTGTTTTTTACCTTCTTAGTGTTAAGGAGAAGTAAATTGATCAAGATAATAAAATACTTAAGTTCTTATAATAGTATTTTATTTTAACAAGATAGTAGTATATTCTTTTTTCATTAATACAATAGTAGTGTCTTAATATAATTGTAGTACTTTATTTATCTTGTTCCACTAAACTTTAAAATTTATAAATATATTAATAATTATAGTATATATATATATATATATAACACGGATCAGGTCCGGACTCCCGGACCTGATCCAAAATTCGGACGCTATTTTTTTTTTTTGGTAGAACAACTAAAAAAAATAAAAAATTATGGAACTAAAATTTTCCATAAAACAGTGTTTTGGGTGTGTTTTTAATACCTACACCAACCAATGTATGTACAGTCTGCCCAGACTGTACAGATATATTTTGTTATACGTATCCAAATCACACCCAAAACACTGTATTATGTAAAAATTCAAGTTCCATAAATTTTTTTTTAGTTGTTTTAAAAAAAAAAGGTCCGAATTTTGTTAAAATCCGGGAGTCCGAACCTGATCCGGACTATATATATCTATCTAATAAAATACAAATAATTTTGAATTTTCCGCTCACTCAATAAATTATCTGGGCCGTTCAAAGTTTGAGATAAATCCCACCGTCCATACATCTATCTAATAAAATACATCTATCTATCTAATCTATCTAATAATGATTTTGAATTTCCAGCTCACTTAATAAATTATCTGGACCGTTTTAAGTTTGAGATAAATCTCACTACCCATACAGTGCCGGAGGCACGGGACCCAACTAGTGTGTATATATATATATATATATATATATAGGATAAGGATCAGGTCCGGACTCCCGGACGGGAGAAAATCCGGACCTGATATTTTTTTTTTTTTGTAGAACAACTAAAAAAAAAAAATTTATGGAACTGAAATTTTTCAATAATACAGTGTTTTGGGTGTGTTTTTAATACCTACACCAACCAATGTATGTACAGTCTGCCCAGACTGTACAGACATGTTTTGTTATAGGCATCCAAATCACGCCCAAAACACTGTATAATGTAAAAATTCTAATTTCATAAAAAAAAAAATTTAGTTGTTTCAAAAAAAAAAAGTAAAAAAAAAAAAAATCCGAATTTTAAACATGTCCGAAAGTCCGGACAGAATCAGGACCCTATATATATATATATATATATATATATATATATGTGAAGAGGCTTCTTAAAAATTCAGTGTCGGCGTGTGGCCCCTCCCTGGATTTGGATCCGCCCGTGTATAGTTCTAAAGGAAATATATGGGATTTTAAAATTGAAATATGTAAAATACCTCCATATCATCACGTCGGTAGATATTTCTAATTAATAATTAAGTAGACATGGCAATATGGGTTTATATATAATTACAGTTTGTTTTTAAATGAATGAATTCATATCTATCATATATTAAGTGGGTTGTCACGATCCCCAATCCCCAATCCCCATCCCATTAATTTATCTGTAACATGCATGCATGCATGCACATGCATGCTCTTTTATCGCTCATTCTTGCTCTCTTCAACTTAATTTCCATTTCCGCATCACACAATTAAATGTATGACAACTATATTCACATGGACAGCAATATATATATACTAGTATATGTTCGTGTCTGAAGGCACGACGTAAAAAAAATAATAAAAAATATTACATTATCTAAAGATACATACCACCACAATTCATCATACCACTACAACAATTAATACATACTCCATCATCAACACATGTCCAATTACCAAAACATCAAGCTGGTTGGTACTAATTTCTAAAAAAAATATGTAGAATTTCCTTTAAAAATAGATATCTAAAAAATTCTAAATCTATCTATAAAACTTACAATCATCAATACATATCCAAAATACCAAAAAAACTATTATTTCATACCCAAAAATCATCATAACCATGTATAATTAGTTAACTTTATAAAAGACGTAACACACAAAATATACACAATCATCAACACATCTAACTACCAAAATATCAATCTAGTCGCTACTAATTTTAAAAAATTTCGACAGAGTTTCCTTTAAAAATAAATATCCAGACAAATATAAACCTGTGTATAAAACTTATAATCATCCATACATATCCAAACCACCAAAAAACAATCATTTCATACCCAAAATCACCATAACCACAGTTGCATCTAGTTTTATTGTTTTATAGTAACATTAAAATTGGTAACAAAGCAACATTAAGATAAAAAAACTAAAACTCTTAACTACAAAATTAGTAAAAAAACAAAAAACCATAGTTCCTCAGTAATTCAATTGATTAAACAAAATAAAAAAAATAAGTAATATTAAATGAGACAAACCAAAAACATGTTGGCAAATCAAACGTTCTACATAAAACGAAACTTAAATTTTCTTAAATTCAATAACATCCAAAACCATTGTAAAAACAGAAAGAAAAGAATAGGAATAAAAGTGATACCAATTGGCAATCTTTATTTGTAGTTCCTTGGCTAAAAAATATTGATTTCTGTTTCCCCTTAAATTTGGCATTCGCCAAAGCATTAGACCTTTTTTTCTCCTTCTGTGCAAGAACACGGTAAAAAAAATGTAATATTAAATGAGACAAATCAAAAACATGTTGACAAATCAAACGTTCTGCATAATAAGAAACTTAAATTTTTTAAAATTCAATAACATATAAATCCATTATAAAAACAGAACAAAAAGAATATGATTAAAAGTGATACCAGTTGACAATCTTTATTTTTTGTTCCTTAGGTAGAAGAAGTTGATTTTTGGCATTCGCCAAAGCATCAAACCTTTGTTTCTCCTTCTGTGTAAGAACACGATAAAAAAATAAGTAATATTAATTGAGACAAACCAAAAACATGTTGACAAATCAAACGTTGTACATAAAATGATACTTAAAAATTTTTAAATTCAATAACATCCAAAACCATTGTCAAAACAGAGAGAAAAGAATAGGATTGAAAGTGATACCAGTTGGCACTCTTTATATTTTGTTCCTTAGCTAGAAAAGGTTGATTTTTCTTTTTTCTTAAATTTGGCATTCTCCAAAGTATCAGACCTTTTTTCCTCCTTCTAGGTAAGAAAACCCTACTTAAAAGCACAAAAAAATGAATGAGAAATAGGTGTAAGGATACACTAACTCACGTATACGGAGACAATTTAGTTCATACTCATTGCGAATTACCCTCCTACATTATTCTGACGAAATATTCAAACATGTAGGCAAAAAAACGTTGAATAGTAAATAAGTTGGTAAAAACATAAGATAAAAAATAAGAAAATGATGAGTAAGAAAAAATTATCATACGGTATTTTTGAGGTCGTCATCCATCTGTCACGACATTAATGAAAATAAATTAAAATAAATAAGTTATTAAAAAAATGAATAAGATTTATTTAGAGAGAGTTAATCAGATAATAAACTTACACCATCAAATATAACAATATCATCCATTAGTCGATGATTGTAGCTACACAATAAATTTCATAAGTTATGGATAATGAACATCAATTACATAATATACATACACAAAAGTACATAAACATCCAATTTCCAGAACCAAAATTAAGGAAAAAGACAACCTAAATTACCCTACAAATTTCACAAAATGAACACTCAATAATAACCAACTCAACATCTATTCCATCCTAACATTCATAATAAAAAAAACATATTTCATCATAACTATAAACCTATTTTAAAAGACGCCCAATTTAAAAAAAACAACCTAACATTCGTGTGCAAATGTGTGTGTTTTGTAGGTCGTGTGTGTGTGTGCTACTGCTGTGAAAGAGAGATACAGAGAGATAGAGTGAGAACACAAATTAAACACGCATTGTAAAAAAAACAAATTTAAAACATCCAAAGTTAAACTGAAGCTATTGGAAATAGATAAGAAGACTTATGATGAAATAGATTAGAATTTTTAACTGAAGTTATTCGAAAACTTAAGTCAAAGATTTCAAGGTATAACTGATACTAATGGTTGATTCACTTGATAAAAAATTCATGATAAAAATTGTGACGCCCCCAAAATTAGGTATACATCACCCATCTTGAGTCGTCAGATACATGGTACAGAATTCAAATACAACTTACTAATACCACTGTCGTGTATAATACGATAAAATACAACTGTGAGTTTGAATACAATAATTGTCTACTAGAGATCATACAAACTCAAAAGGAGTCCTCAATACAATTATTGTCACACTATTTCACAGAATAGTGAGGACTACTAATGCTATCCTCTGGACCATTACTCCGTTCCCCGACTCGTCCCTGCTATGTTCTCATTTCCTGAAGAGAACAGTGAAAGAAAGGGTGAGCTCAACTAGCCCAGTAAGAAATATTATGACTAAGATAATGCAGAATAAATTATCGTTAGCCTTCAACAGTATTAAACTGATAAAATATAACAACATCAAGTTTAACAGCAGCGGATCAAGTAATCCATTAAAAGAGTCAAGTAGAGAATAGAATCTACTATCTTTTATGATTTAAAAAGTTTTTAATCACTTTTATCGCTGAGACTCAGCTTAATAAATAATCCACATCATCCCTGCACTACGGCCAAGGATACTCATTAGGGTCACGACCACAAATTCCATGCACTACGGGCCAAGGATATTTGTGTATTCATCAATGGTCATGATCATGCCAACAACTGTCCATCAATGCACTACGGCAAATGAGACTTTTACCACATCATTTGTAACATTACGGTCATGATTACACCGAATAATCCTTGGTCATAATCATACCAAGTCCATCCATGCTCTACAGGCCACAGATGACTTTCAAAAATATAAATAAGAGGATGATGACAATGATATAAGAATTCAATAAAACAAGTTCAAGAATTATTTTATCCAGGAATTATTAACGTCCAAATTGTCAACACGATACTATTTTGTGGTGTAAAATTCAAGAATGATCAGAAGAATATTTCCATGAAAGGATACTGGATGAAGCGCAAATGTCAAGGATATTCCACTAATTTCATGGAGTATAGAAATCAAAGTTTTATCCAACTGAGTATAATAAAGAATGGAATAACAAAAGAAATCACCATGCATGCGATAGACCGCACAGACAGGTTATTCCAACAGAATAATAATAATGGAACCAGGTCAGGTGAAATTCACACCGACAGGATGTTCCAACAGAATAATAAAGACGGAACCAGGTCCGGTGTAAAACACACAGACAGGATGTTCCAACGGAATAATAATAAAGACGGAACCAGGTCCGGTGTAAAACACACAGACAGGATGTTCCAACGGAATAATAATAAAGACGGAACCAGGTCCGGTGTAAAACACACAGACAGGATGTTCCAACAAAATGATAGAAGAATGTCACCAAGTATAGGGTAGACCGCGTATACAGGTTATTCCAACAGAATAATAAGAAATGGAATAACAACAGTTCTCTTCATGAATAAGAAAGAATAACACCCCTTACCGTAACAGAAACTGGATATGGGAAAAGAAAAGTTAAGTAGCAGAAAGCTTTTCTTCTATCTCTCTATAGTTTCTCTCTCTAGAGTTCAGTGAATTCGTAAGAAAATAATGAAGGAATGAGCTTCTATTTATAGGAAAATGGAATGCATAGTAACTAATCCATGAACGGTCCAGATTGATTTACTTTAATCTGACGGTCCATATTTAAAGAAAAATCTTTTAAATAAAATATAATATATTCTATTTATATAAAAAGATTTTTACTATGCAAATACTATGCAACACTATGCAAAACACTATGCAACACTATGCATAATAAAATATAATATATTCTATTTATAAAATAACTTTAATAAAGTATTCTGTTTTATATAAAAAGATGTTTCCGTTTTATTACGTTAATAATACGAATAAAACAAAACGTCATTATCGCTATAATAATTCATATTATTAATCGACAATAATTGAATCAAACTGAGCGGCTTCTCACATAAATATCAATAATCAATACCGTGTGCTACTATGCAACAACGCGTATTACTGTACTTTTACTACCCAGTAGTTCAACAGTATCAACGGTAAAACTTCCGCCGTTATTTTTAATAAAATATTTTTGTCGTTTTCTCAATTCGACAATAATTCTGTTGTGGGGTCCACCAATAATTTTGCCGTCGTACGAATATTCCCCGACAAAAAGAATATTCCCCGACCAACCGAATATTTTATAACAACTTGCGTACTTTGCAAAATTTATAAATATTACCCACAACTATAACATTATATCAAATTTCTTCCATAATATTCAAAAATAATAATTATAAAAATTCATCTTTATTTATAAAAACTGGGGTCTTACAACCTCCCCTTCTTATGAAATTTCGCCCTCGAAATTAGGGTACGTACCTGGTATGTCGAAGAGGTAAGGATACCTTAATTTCATTTCAGATTCTAACTCCCAAGTCATTTCCTCAACATCGTGGTTTCTCCACAAAACTTTGACTTGAGGTATAACCTTGGTGCGTAAAATATGTTCCTTCTTATCCAAGATTTGAACAGGAACCTCTTCATAAGTTAAATCTTCCGCTATTTCGTCCGGTTCTAATTCAATAATGTGGTTCGGGTCTTTCACATATTTACGTAGCATGGATATGTGAAAAACGTTATGAACACGAGACATACTTGATGGTAAAGCGAGTCTATAGGCCACAGTTCCTACTCGATCGAGGATTAAAAATGGGCCGATGAATCGAGGATTGAGCTTTCCTCTCTTTCCAAATCTTGTAACTCCTTTCCATGGAGCAACACGTAACAACACATGATCTCCTATATCGAATTCCACGTCCTTTCGATGAAGATCAGCATAACTCTTTTGTCGATCTTGTGAGGTTTTTATACGTTTCCGGATCGTTTGAATCTTTTCCGTAGTCATACGTACCAAATCCGGTCCCAACAACGTTGCTTCACCCACCTCATCCCAACATACTGGAGAACGACACTTTCTTCCATACAACGCCTCGAACGGAGCCATGCCAATACTTGCTTGATAACTATTGTTGTAGGAAAACTCCACCAATGGTAATAACTTGTCCCAACTTCCCTTGAAATCAAGGACACAGAGTCTTAATAGATCTTCAAGAGTTTGAATAGTCCTCTCTGACTGTCCGTCCGTTTGAGGATGATATGCCGAGATAAATCGTAAATCTGTGCCCATAGCTTTTTGCAAACTAACCCAAAATCGCGAAGTAAATCTTGGGTCTCGATCAGAAACTATGGATACTGGCATACCATGCAATCTTACAACCTCGTTTATGTACATACGAGCAAGACGTTCAAGTGTATAAGTTTCTCGTATCGGTAAGAAATGAGCAGACTTGGTCAATCTATCAACAATGACCCAAATCGCATCTATGCCTTGAGAAACTTTGGGAAGACCAGTAACGAAATCCATGGTAATGTGCTCCCACTTCCATTCTGGAATTTCAAGTGGTTGCAATGGTCCTTTTGGTATTTGATGCTCCGCCTTGACTCGTTGACACGTTAGACACCTTGAGATAAAAAGCGCTATCTCTCTCTTCATATTGCCCCACCAAAATATATGTCGAAGATCATGATACATTTTGGTACTCCCAGGATGGATTGCAAACGGTGTGTTGTGCGCCTCCATCATGATTTTATACTTTAAATCAGGGTCGTTAGGAACACAAAGTCTGGATTTGACTCGAAGTATTCCTTCTTCATCGATTCTTGCTTCCGGTATCGCACCTTCTTGTACTTTCTTCCTCATACGCATCAGCTCCGGATCTGTAACTTGAGCAGATTTAATTTTATCAATTAAAGTCGGTTCTACTCGTATATTCGCCATCATAATGTGGGTCCTTGGAGTCTTTATCTCTATCTCCATCCTTTGCAAGTCATCCAAAATGGGCCTTTGCGTTGACAATATTGCACTCGCACCCGCATATGACCTTCTACTCAATGCGTCAGCTACCACGTTCGCTTTTCCAGGATGGTATTGGATGGTATGATCATAATCTTTCAACAGTTCAAGCCAACGTCATTGTCGCATGTTGAGTTCCTTTTGAGTGAAGAAATATTTGAGGCTTTTATGATCCGTAAAGATCTCCACTTTCTCCCCATACAAGTAAGGCCTCCAAATTTTAAGTGCGAAGACAACAGCTGCTAACTCTAGGTCATGAGTAGGATAATTTCTCTCATATTCTTTGAGTTGTCGTGAGGCATAGGCTATGACTTTCCCATGTTGCATGAGAACACATCCTAACCCTTTGCCCGAAGCATCACTGTAGATGACAAATCCCTCCGAACCAGATGGTATTGTCAGAACAGGTGCTGAAATGAGTCTCCTCTTGAGTTCTTGAAAACTCTTCTCACATTCCTCGCTCCAACCGAACTTTGTATCTTTCCGAGTCAGCTGAGTTAGTGGAGTAGCAATTCGAGAAAACCCTTCTACGAATCTCCGATAATAACCAGCTAAACCGAGAAAGCTACGTACTTCGGTCACTGATTTAGGTTGCTCCCAGCTTTGAATAGCTTCAATCTTTGCTGGGTCAACAGATATTCCATGATTTGATACCACGTGCCCAAGGAATGCTACTTCCTCAAGCCAGAACTCGCATTTCTTCAACTTGGCATAAAGCTTGTATTCACGAAGCTTTTGGAGTATTAGCCTCAAGTGTTCCTCATGATCTTCACGGCTTTTGGAATAAATAAGGATGTCATCAATAAAGACGACCACAAAGTGATCCAAATATTCCTTGAATACTCGGTTCATCATATCCATGAAGGCAGCAGGAGCATTAGTCAATCCAAAGGACATGACTAGGAATTCATAATGCCCGTACCGAGTTCTGAAAGCCTTCTTTGGAATGTCATCGGTTCTAATCTTCAATTGGTGATATCCGGAACGAAGATCAATCTTTGAAAAGAATTTGGCTCCTTGCAACTGGTCAAACAGGTCATCAATACGTGGCAATGGATACCTATTTTTGATGGTGACATGATTTAACTCCCGATAATCAATGCAAAGTCGCATACTCCCATCTTTCTTCTTCACGAATAGAACAGGAGCACCCCAAGGAGAAGTACTAGGACGAATAAAGCCAATGTCTAACAATTCCTGCAGTTGAGTCTTTAACTCCTGAAGTTCAATAGGAGCCATTCGATATGGGGCTTTGGAAATGGGTTTTGTACCGGGTTCAAGGTCGATACAAAATTCAATTTCACGCTCTGGGGGTAGGCCAGGAAGTTCTTCAGGGAATACGTCAGGGAATTCATTAACAATAGAAATATTATTCAAAACTGACGTATTTTTGTTTAGATCTGTGACATGAGCTAAGAAAGCTTGACATCCGTTTTTCAATAAACGAATAGCTTTATGGCTTGAGATGACAGTGATTGATTTTAATGGTTTGGTTGCTTGAATTCGCATAATAGGTCGATTAGGAATATGAAAGCTAACAACCTTACGAAAACAATCAATTTTTGCATGATGAGTAGTTAACCAATCAATCCCTAGAATTACATCAAATGCAAGTATTTTTAATGCAATAAGATCGACAGGTAATGCGTGGGTACCAACTTGGACCAAACAAGACTTATAAACCGTGGATGTAATGAAGGTTTCTCCCAACGGAGTTTCCACAGATAAGTCAAAGTCTAATTTCTCCGGAGTCAAATTTAATCGTTGAGCGCAAGTAGGAGAAATAAAAGAATGGGTAGAACCGGTATCAAATAAAGTGTAGACTTCGCTAGAGTTTATGATAAGCTTACCCGTGATGACCTCATGCGGGTTCCTTGCTTTCTGGGAGGTCACAACAAACGCTCTCCCTTGCACTGCCGGCTTTGACTTTTCTGGGACAGCCTTTGGTGCCTCCATCCTAGTTGAATTTGTCTTCGGTGAACGACAAAATCGGACTAAGTGGCCTTCTCTTCCACAATTATAACATGCTTTGGACGGCATCGCACAATTTGGACTGATGTGTCCCTCCCCTCCGCATTTGAAGCATATGATAGGTTGTCTTTCTCCTTCCTTAACAACGGTTGCTGATGCTGACGTCTTTCCATCATTGTTGAATCTCCTCTTCTTGAAATGTCCATTCTTATTGTTTTGGCCCTGATTACCACCGAAGTGGTTACCATTTCTGGCCTGATGATTTCCTCCACGCTTGTTGTCACCGCTTCGATGACTGCTCTCACTGGTATTATCATTTTGCCGGCTGCTCTCTTTTGATTGTGTTGACTCGTTATCGCGCTCTACCAACTGAGCCCTATTTACAACATCTGAATACAAACACAATTTATGAGAAATAAGATGTTGACGTATCTCCGGCTTCAAACCTCTTAAAAACAATCGTGCCATTCTCTCTTCATTATCCACCAAGTGGGACGCAAACCGGGATAACTCCGCAAATTTTGCCTCGTATTGCGATACAGTCATATTATTTTGCTCCAATTTGATAAACTCCACCTCGTTCATGTGACGAATACTTTCGGGAAAGTATTTGTCGTTGAACAGCTCTTGGAACTTCTCCCAAGACATCTTCAGTACGGCAGGTTGAGTACGTTTTACCGATTCCCACCAGTAATCTGCCTCTCCGCGCAACATAAAGGCGGCAAAGGGAACCTTTTGCTCCTCGGAGCATCCCAAGACATCAAATATTTTGGTGATCTGCTTTATCCATGCTTCCGCAATAAGTGGTTTTGGCTCTCCCTTAAACTCCGGTGGTCCCAGCTCCTTGAACTGTTTAGCGGTGACCGCCCGAGAATTTTCAGTGTTTCCACCTACATTTTGAACAGGAGCTGCTCTCGCTTGCTGTTGCATGAATTGCATAAAGCCTCTGAACAATCCATCATTCATCATTTGGTCATGAGGATTGTCGCCTTCCTGATGCACATTCTCCTGATTATTGATATGTGGAGACTCAACGGTCTCTTGTGCTCCATTGTTATTCTCAACATTTTCGGAAGTCATTTTCAAATACTGCCACAAAACAAAGATTAATTGACATGTAACATAATATCTCTAAACTTTGACCAACTAATTTAAATATAAAATAAATTTAAGTAGGTCATACTAGCGAAGGAATTCCCCGTCTCTCCCCTCCTAGTTCTAGTCTCACATCTTAGCCAGGGATCATATCCCTAAGCTCTGATACCAACTGTGACGCCCCCAAAATTAGGTATACATCACCCATCTTGAGTCGTCAGATACATGGTACAGAATTCAAATACAACTTACTAATACCACTGTCGTGTATAATACGACAAAATACAACTGTGAGTTTGAATACAATAATTGTCTACTAGAGATCATACAAACTCAAAAGGAGTCCTCAATACAATTATTGTCACACTATTTCACAGAATAGTGAGGACTACTAATGCTATCCTCTGGACCATTACTCCGTTCCCCGACTCGTCCCTGCTATGTTCTCATTTCATGAAGAGAACAGTGAAAGAAAGGGTGAGCTCAACTAGCCTAATAAGAAATATTATGACTAAGATAATGCAGAATAAATTATCGTTAGCCTTCAACAGTATTAAACTGATAAAATATAACAACATCAAGTTTAACAGCAGCGGATCAAGCAATCCATTAAAAGAGTCAAGTAGAGAATAGAATCTACTATCTTTTATGATTTAAAAAGTTTTTAATCACTTTTATCGCTGAGACTCAGCTTAATAAATAATCCACATCATCCCTGCACTACGGCCAAGGATACTCATTAGGGTCACGACCACAAATTCCATGCACTACGGGCCAAGGATATTTGTGTATTCATCAATGGTCATGATCATGCCAACAACTGTCCATCAATGCACTACGGCAAATGAGACTTTTACCACATCATTTGTAACATTACGGTCATGATTACACCGAATAATCCCTGGTCATAATCATACCAAGTCCATCCATGCTCTACAGGCCACAGATGACTTTCAAAAATATAAATAAGAGGATGATGACAATGATATAAGAATTCAATAAAACAAGTTCAAGAATTATTTTATCCAGGAATTATTAACGTCCAAATTGTCAACACGATACTATTTTATGGTGTAAAATTCAAGAATGATCAGAAGAATATTTCCATGAAAGGATACTGGATGAAGCGCAAATGTCAAGGATATTCCACTAATTTCATGGAGTATAGAAATCAAAGTTTTATCCAACTGAGTATAATAAAGAATGGAATAACAAAAGAAATCACCATGCATGCGATAGACCGCACAGACAGGTTATTCCAACAGAATAATAATAATGGAACCAGGTCAGGTGAAATTCACACCGACAGGATGTTCCAACAGAATAATAAATACGGAACCAGGTCCGGTGTAAAACACACAGACAGGATGTTCCAACGGAATAATAATAAAGACGGAACCAGGTCCGGTGTAAAACACACAGACAGGATGTTCCAACGGAATAATAATAAAGACGGAACCAGGTCCGGTGTAAAACACACAGACAGGATGTTCCAACAGAATGATAGAAGAATGTCACCAAGTATAGGGTAGACCGCGTATACAGGTTATTCCAACAGAATAATAAGAAATGGAATAATAACAGTTCTCTTCATGAATAAGAAAGAATAACACCCCTTACCGTAACAAAAACTGGATATGGGAAAAGAAAAGTTAAGTAGCAGAAAGCTTTTCTTCTATCTCTCTATAGTTTCTCTCTCTAGAGTTCAGTGAATTCGTAAGAAAATAATGAAGGAATGAGCTTCTATTTATAGAAAAATGGAATGCATAGTAACTAATCCATGAACGGTCCAGATTGATTTACTTTAATCTGACGGTCCATATTTAAAGAAAAATCTTTTAAATAAAATATAATATATTCTATTTATATAAAAAGATTTTTACTATGCAACACTATGCAAAACACTATGCAACACTATGCATAATAAAATATAATATATTCTATTTATAAAATAACTTTAATAAAGTATTCTGTTTTATATAAAAAGATGTTTCCGTTTTATTACGTTAATAATACGAATAAAACAAAACGTCATTATCGCTATAATAATTCATATTATTAATCGACAATAATTGAATCAAACTGAGCGGCTTCTCACATAAATATCAATAATCAATACCGTGTGCTACTATGCAACAACGCGTATTACTGTACTTTTACTACCCAGTAGTTCAACAGTATCAACGGTAAAACTTCCGCCGTTATTTTTAATAAAATATTTTTGTCGTTTTCTCAATTCGACAATAATTCTGTTGTGGGGTCCACCAATAATTTTGCCATCGTACGAATATTCCCCGACAAAAAGAATATTCCCCGACCAACCGAATATTTTATAACAACTTGCGTACTTTGCAAAATTTATAAATATTACCCACAACTATAACATTATATCAAATTTCTTCCATAATATTCAAAAATAATAATTATAAAAATTCATCTTTATTTATAAAAACTGGGGTCTTACAAAAATAATTTTAATTTACACCACAACTCAGTTGATTCGTACAATTAAAAAAGGAAAATTAGACCCAATACATGGTAAGAGGTTTTTAGTTTGGTATTTTTTTAAAAATCGGACAATGTCAGAATTCAATAATCTCACCAAGATCAACCCAGGTGAAATGGGGCTTTTCTTCTTCTTTTATCTTCTTTCTTCTTTCTTCTTTATCTGATTTAGGTATTTATCTATAATAATAAGATACAATAACAGTTCAAATTTATTCTAATTTTGCGAGTAAATCATGGGAAGACATATCAACTCTTCTTAAAACAATAATACCTCCTGGACCAAGGTCGTCACCCTAATCAATCCCGTTGTAAATTAAAATATAAACTCTTGAAAAACTTAAGTAATTTAGGTGCTTCTTCCTACTTAAAATATAAATTCTTGAAAAATGTAACTTTTATGTAAAGCATTCATCAAAAACAGGGGGAATAAAACATTGTTTCCAACCACTACTTGATCCAACACATATTACCAGACCCATCTTCCGTTTTAGGGATCAGAACTTCCCCTACATATGGTATTGAAGGTACTTTAAATTTTTGAATTACCCTTTATAAGACCTCAACCCGAAGTTCCTTAATACTGTTCTTTTTTAGCTTTTAGTATGTCATTTTCTTTTAATAGGCCAGACTTTTCTATATTAACTTCTTCCAATTGTTATTGCCTGATGTTTGAAATATATTTATGCTTTCTAGATGATCATAACCTACAATCAATAATGAAAAGTTTGAGTAAGAGCACCAATATTTTTTATTTTTTTTCCTTCCAAAAGTTTTTTTGAAACATAAATGATCATAAAGAAAAATACATATACTGTCAGCACCAAAATATCAGTATTGACCATCATTCAACAGTAATAATGATACTTTTGCGAGTAAAGTATCAAAATTATTATTTCTTTTGCGCAAAAGCAATAATAATTTTGATACTTAAAGGAGTCATTATTACTGGAATCAAAACACTATGTAAAACAGTCATTAACACCATGTATACACATAATAATCATTCAATCAAAACAATGAACATGGCTTACAGAAGCAGAGCAGTAAATACCTTCAAGAATGCCACTAACTTCTAAACCTTCATTTTCCTATACCAAATAAATACAAATAACAATCAATTTTGAGATTAAATAAATGAAAAAATAACAAAGATATTATCATAGTTTAAACAATATACTGAAATTAAAAAATATCAAGATTTAAAAAAAAATGAGTACCAATTTGTCCTAACTCCTAATGAAAGATTTAAAAAATACAGCCAAAAAGTTCCCATGAATATTGCTACTAATTTCAAGCAACATATTTGCGATTTCTTCAAAAAGAACAACCGAGAAGAAAAATTAAATCTATAATCACACATTAAACCCCATAAAAGTTGAACAAAAAACCAAACCCATCCAAATTGAAACCTCGATCAACAGAAATATACAAAACCCGGAGTCACTCAATCTTTAAAAAACCACCATTTTAATCAATAGTTGAGCATCTAACAAAAATATAAAAATGTTAAACCATCAAACCCATTCGATAAAAGGCAGTGAAGGAATTCCTTACACCTTGTAGGAAGGCCCTTCTTAATTCCCTTACCACAAAAGAGAAACCTTACATTTGTCCATGTTTTAAATTTGAAATTATTTGAATGGCTAGACTTATGCCAGACCCTCAATAAAATGTCAAATCACAACAACAAACAAAAAGGATTACTAATTTCTTCGAAATGCTTATTATTATTCAATTTATATTATCATTCAGGCTCTTTTTGGATATTAAAATACATTGGATATTAAAATACAAATATCATTACAGTCTGTTAATGTCAAATCCCATTAGGCCTGGGAACTACGATCAAAATTTTCTACTTCAAGAATGTGCTTCAAGAATTTTGTATGAATAAAGTTAACAAAGTTAAAAGCCAAATAGATTGCCAAAAACACATACAAAATAAATAACAAAAAGTCATTCAATCCCTTTAGTGTAAGATTCAATTAACTATTACTAACCCCGTGACAATGATTACTGAAGAAAATGAAATTTACCTAATATGTAAGACCCCAACTTATTATAAATAAAATTAAATTTTCTCTATTCATTATTCTAAATTAATAAGGTGTTAATTTGATATAATGTTTTGGTTATGGGTGAAATGTGTAAATTTTGCAAAATAAGCAAGTGGTTATAAAATATTCATTGCTGTCGGGGAATATTCGTTTGGTTGTGGAATATTCATGTTGTCGGGAAATATTGGTACAATGGCGCAGCCATTTGTGGGCCCCATAACGGAAAACGGTTAGATGAAGGAAAATGATAAAGTATGAGTTTTTATAAATAGCGACGAAATTGTTACCGTTAACACTGTTGGAATACCTGGTGGTTAAAATACAGTAATACACATGGTGGCACAGTAGCACACGGTATTGCACAATATTGTTGAATTATTGATTCGTACGTAAGAAGGCATTACTCAATAATTGTTACAATAGTTATTGTTCAATATTTTATTTTATTGATTCAATAATTGCTGCGTTGATAGTTTATATTATTATTATTTCAATAATTGTCACTGCACAGTATTTTCCATTATCAGATCAATAATTTATATTATTTGAATAATATTATTAGATAGCTTTATTGGCAATGTCGAGAAAGTTCTGTCAAGGAGAGGTTAGATCACCTAATTGCGCGCTAGTAAGGAGAAATCCTCATTGGAAAGCCCCCTCTTTCTTGAAAACTGCCTGATTGTCATAATTATGATTCTGTAATATTATTTGTGAATAATTAAATATTGATTTATATGATAAGGAAATATTTATTTCATGTGGATATTAATGATGGATTTATTTATGTGGTTATAAATGAAAGAATTAATGCCGAGGTATTTTATTAGTATTTTGTCGGAATGGAGGTATTAAAGATCATTCGTTTGTGGATTTCGGATATTTTCGGTTTGGAATTTGGAAAAACTCAAAGCTACGAAGTTGTAGAGAATTCAATTTTGTGTGGAATGGACATAAAATTCATATTTTTCTGATAAACGGGCTATTTTCTATGAATTACTGAAGTTTCAAAAAATAAAATGATTTTTATTAATTTATGGGTGGGACCCACTTTTTGGTTGGTGTTGAATATACATGTGGGCTACTAATTTTGTTCAAAGATGGCTGATCTTGATTTTCAAACCTAGCATACGTAGGAGAAAAGAAAAGAAAATATTATATTTTATTATTTTAGTCTCCTATGGCGTTCTAGCATTTTTCTATAAATAGACGCTTAGGTTAGAATTGAAAATCACACCAGAAACAAGTTTTCTTTCTCTCCAGATTATCTAGCATATTTTTGTTAGTATTTTGATACTTTGAGAGTTGCTGTTCGGTACAAGTTTCCTTCGGCTTTCTATCCGATATTCCGATCAAAAGTACCGTTATTTTGAGGTAAGGAATGTTATTTTCTTCTTAAATGATATTATTTTCTTCAATATCATTATGCCAAAATATTGGTGAATTTTTTAATCAAATTTAGAACTTTTTGTGTTGGGATTACTATTCACGTATACGGTACTATTCACGAATACGGCACTATTCACCGAAAAATAAAAATTTTCTTTTTTGTCCAAGATGTCTATTTTGGATACTATCTTTGATTGTATCCATATTTTGATCGTTATTTTTGAATTCTGCTTCACAATTGGTTATTATGAAGTATTATTGATCTTGGATAAACTGTAATACGAATCCCTAATATTTGTCCTTCTATCTCACTGGATTCGTTTTCTTTAAAATATTTTTCATCATCCTCAGTCCTAAATGATGATATTAATGAATATCTTTGGCCTGTAGTGCAAAGATGAATGATTAATTGATGAATATCTTTGGCCCGTAGTGCAAAGATGAACATGTGTTGAGATGAACATGACCAACTGGTGATATAAATGAATATCTTTGGCCTGTAGTGCAAAGATGAATATTTGATTAAAGATGTATATTGATTGTTGTTATAGGGATAAAATATTGATGATGAAATTTTAAATCTTAGAAAATAGTAGAACTCATTCTCTACTTGACTCTTCTAATGGATTGTTGTTTCCGCTGCAATTTTGATCTAAAACTTGTTGTCTATTATGTTTTATCAATTTTTTTTTGTTGAAGACTAATGATAATTTGTTGTATATTATCTTAGTCATAATATTCTTTATTGGGCTAGTTGAGCTCACCCTTTTTCTTTTTGTTCCATTTTTTTTCTCAGGAGGTAAGAACATAGCAGGATCTAGTCGGGGTATGGAGTGATGGTTCTAGAAAGATGTTTTAGCAGTCCTCACTATTTCTGTAAAATATTGTTTGAATAATTGTAATGAAGACTTATTTGAGTGTGAATATTGTCTAGAAGACAATATTTGTATTTAAACTTACTGTATGTGTTGTCGTATTTTGCACGATAATTGTATTATTGAAGTTGTAGTTTGCTTTCTATACCATGTATTTGGCGACTCAGAATGGGTGTTGTATACCTATTTTGGGGGTGTCACATAATAGCTTATTCAAGACTTGAAGAAACCATCGCTTCAAATTGATGGCCAAAACACACACTCAGCAAAACCTTATTTGTCAAAAAAATAAATAACAATAAATCATTCAAGAAATTTCAAGGAGAAAAACTAATCAATAGTTCAACATCTAACAAAAATATGAAAATGTTAAACCATCAAACCCATTCGATAAAAGGCAGTGAAGGAATTCCTTACACCTTGTAGGAAGGTCCTTCTTAATTCCCTTACCACAAAAGAGAAACCTTACATTTGTCCATGTTTTAAATTTGAAATTATTTGAATGGCTAGACTTATGCCAGACCCTCAATAAAATGTCAAATCACAACAACAAACAGAAAGGATTACTAATTTCTTTGAAATGCTTATTATTATTCAATTTATATTATCATTCAGGCTCTTTTTGGATATTAAAATACATTGGATATTAAAATACAAATATCATTACAGTCTGTTAATGTCAAATCCCATTAGGCCTGGGAACTACGATCAAAATTTTCTACTTCAAGAATGTGCTTCAAGAATTTTGTATGAATAAAGTTAACAAAGTTAAAAGCCAAATAGATTGCCAAAAACACATACAAAATAAATAACAAAAAGTCATTCAATCCCTTTAGTGTAAGATTCAATTAACTATTACTAACCCCATGACAATGATTACTGAAGAAAATGAAATTTACCTAATAGCTTATTCAAGACTTGAAGAAACCATCGCAGCAAATAGATGGCCAAAACACACACTCAGCAAAACCTCATTTGTCAAAAAAATAAATAACAATAAATCATTCAAGAAATTTCAAGGAGAAAAACCCACCCAATTAGACAAAGAGGGGAAAAGGGATTTCTGAAGAAAACAAACCCCAATCAAACTGCTTATCATAAACTCATACTTCCCAGAAATGTTCAAGAAATCTATATACAGAAAGAGAAAAAGAAAGCCAAGATAGGCCTTACCTAAGCTATAGAACAGAGATTTTTTGTAGGAGATGATGTGCTTTGTCTTGAGAAAGCCAAAATAGGGCAAACCTGAGGCTACAAAGAAACATCATGGTGGAGACTCGAATCATTTAATTTCAGCGGGCAGGTCACGAACAAATCGGCAGAGGTGGAGGAGAGAAAACGAAATGAGAAGGAGCAGAGGTAGCGAGGGGGGTTTGATTTGGGCGGTTCTTTTTTTGTGAAATGAAAGGTCAGCCTTTGGATTAAGTTGTAAAAATTGAGATTCAATCTAGACCGCTATTGTGCTTTAGATTCTAATCTGGTCTTGATTTATTATATATATATATATATATATATATATATATATATATATATATAGCAAGGATCAAGTGCATACCCCTTATCTTATTCACCCGTGCTCACTTCCCTTTAGTGACGGACCCGACGACGGTTTCGGTCATACAACCGTCGTCTATACTTTTAGCGACGGACAACATATAACGTCGCTAAAAGTATAGACGACGGTTGTATGACCGAAACCGTCGCTGGATCCGTCGCTAAAGTGGATGAGCACGGGTGAGTAAAATAAGGGTTTTGCATTTGATCCTTGCTCATATTATATATATTTATGTTTATGTAGCATTTGATATATATGTGATATGTGGAATAATCTATATCCATTTATAACTCACTCACTTTTCAACTCATTTAAACTCCCGTATAAACTCAAATCTAGTTATATTCGTCCAAATTTGTCTACACCCAGCCAATCAGCCAGTTTGCCGGGACGTATATTAATTAATAAGCATAGGCGATAATTAAATACATAAAAGAGAAATGTGCATGGAGGACTATGAAAATGCTGTTAGTTGACTTGGTTTAGTCTTCTAGTTTGTGTTTGTGATTAGAGAATAAGGACTAGGACTAGGTGTATGCCAAACACCAACCATAAAAGTGAGTCAAGTTGTGGCAGGCAGAGACAATGGAAAGTGGTCGGCCGGCATAGTTGATGTTGATTGCTGAGACCAATGTACTAACTAGTTCGGGTTTTGGAAGTACGCGTCGTGGGGTAAAGTTTGATGAGAATCTTACCACTCCATTCCCAATCCCAATCCCAATCCCAATCCCAATCCCTTGGTCGATCCACGAGGAATGGTGCAATTGCAAATAACTTTCAAAAACCGAAAAGCCCAACTTTTATGTGGTCCTGGCCCAAAGGCCCAATCAAAAGTCGTTTCCCTCTTCTTCTTATTTAAGTATACTAGCTATAACCCGTGCCTGAAGGCACGACGTAACGAAAAATTAAATTAAAATTTAAAAAATATTATATTATCTAAAGACACATATCACCACAACAATTAATACATACTCAATCATCAATATATATCCAACCACCAAAACATCGAGCTAGTCGGTACTAATTTTAAGAAATTTTGGCAAAATTTCTTTTAAAAATAAATATCCAGAAAATTCTAAACCTGTCTATAAAACTTACAATCATCATTACATATCTAAACCACAAAAAAAATTATCATTTCATACCCAAAATCATCATAACCATGTACAATTAATTAATTTTATAAAATACGGAACACACAATCATCAACACATATCTAAACTGGAATGAGAGAGAGAGCAGCTGACGTAAACTTGATGTGACATTTATCTATTTTCTCTCTCCGCTCTGTTTTATATTATAGATTTCTTCAACAATCAAACTTGAAAACTGGAGTAGTAGTTGAGAGTTGAGAGTTGAGAGTTGAGAATCAGTAAAAAAACTGGAAAATGGAAAACAGATACTACAAGATCCAAATCGTAATAATAGCAACAGCAATCTCCATTTTCTTCTTCACAACAAAATTCCGTAAACATGGAAAAAAATCTCCAAAATCATCCTCTGGCTGCTACCTAAAAACAGAATCAAAACCCCAGCACTCTTTCAAGCGCGTATTGGCCGATAACTCCTACTCTCCATTCAAGCATCTCATCCTCAATCCCTCCAATGACGGTACATTCTTTTCAACTTCATAGATTGCTTCTCCCAAATTTTATCTAAAACCCTAGCTAAATATTTGGCAGACAATTTTTCGAGCTTGCATCCGTATCAATCGAAGATTACAGCTTTGTTGAAGAATCCACAACTCGAATTCGAGTTTATTATAGATAGAAATGTGGTATTGGAGATGAACGATTCGTATGTTTGGGTTGAAACTGAGTCCGAGTTGAAAGAGCTTGCGGAGGTGTTGAGTAGGGAGAGAGTATTTGCTGTTGATACCGAACAGCATAGTTTACGTTCCTTTTTAGGTTTCACGGCTCTTATACAGGTAACCACTCTAATCACCTCCTTGTTACTCCCTGCGTTCCAAAATTATTAGAGATGCATTTGTAGAACTAACGGGTTTTAATGAAAGTTGAAGTTTTTCAAACATATAATAATATGTGCTAAAAATGTAGTAAAAGTGATTGCATGTTAGGAATTCTATGTAACTTTGTAATTTAAAAACAGAAATGCTTCTCTTATGTTGAAATTGACAAAAATGGAAATTGTATCTCTAATTTTGGATGGAAGGGAGCATATGACAAATGGAACATGTATACCTATATGTTCATTAATGTAATTTCATAGTCATACTTGTCTAATATGAGAGGCATCTCTAATTTTGGAACGAATAGAGTATATGAAAAATGCACTCGTACTTGCACATTATAAAATTTCATACATATTTTGTCTAATATGTACATTATAAAATTTCATACACAAGTACTTGTCAAATAAGAGAGTTTTTCTTTGAAATTAAGCTGCTTAGTCTTGGGAGGTTAATCTACATTAAAATTACTTTGCTACATGTGCTTGTGATGATTTTGTTAGAACTTAAATTCAAAACTTAAGTATTGCTTGAGAAGTTTGGCATTTAAATCGTGATTTTATTTTTTATTTTTTTTGGGTTGTGGGTGGGGGAACATACATAGTACTTAAACATAACTATCTTATCTATCTATTTTTCTGGTAGATATCTACTAAATCCGAAGATTATTTGGTGGACACGATAGCGCTGCATGATGTAATGCCAATTCTTCGCCCAGTTTTTGCTAACACTAATATTTGTAAGGTAATATTTCAGTATATTTCCTAGCCTTGTGAAACTTTTGGTTCCGCTGGTACACGTAACATAGATTCGAGGTGAAATCATTGAGGTTTGGCTGCCTAAAATTGAGTTCTTTGTTCCAGCAAGAGATGCTAATAATTTATTCTTCCTAGTCTGTTGATGGCTATCAATCAGCGGTGCTGGCGCTCAAAATACTCTCTGCTTCTTATTGTTGAGATGTTGTTTCAGTGATAGGCTACAAGATATTTTTTGATGTAGGTGTTCCATGGAGCTGATAATGATGTTCTTTGGCTGCAAAGAGATTTCCATATTTATGTTGTCAATCTATTTGATACTGCAAAGGTTAGATTCAGAATCAATCCGTCTTTTTTTCTGTTTTTTGGTCAGAGATCTGGGGGATTAGGAACAAATTTGTAATACTGATGTTAGTTAAATTGGTTAATTAATTTGCACTAAAAGAGGGGATGGAGGAGTTGTTTTTATGATAGTTTTAACTTAGTTTTTGCATTGGGTAATTTACTATTATCTGGCATCTAATTTTTCTTTCATGCTTTAAATTTACAGGCATGTGAAGTGTTGTCGAAACCACAGAAATCATTAGCATACTTACTTGAAACATATTGTGGTGTTAACACAAACAAACTGCTGCAGGTTTGGAATATTTTCTTTCTCTTGTGCATAGATTTGGAATATGTGATTATCAATTGCATAAGATGATGAGATTCCTCTTTAAAGGCATAGTCACTCTTATTCTATATTTTCTGCTTCATTTGCAATTACATTCGGAATGTAGTTCAGATGACATGTGAGCACCCAAAGTCTAACCATACTGAATTCCATCATTGGCCTTATAAAACCAGTCGACTTACCCTGTATGGACTACTAATTTCTAGCCGTTGTATTGAAATTTTGGTAGCCTTTTTGAGTATCTGACCCTGTTTTTATTCGATTGGTACATATAAGGAAAGTTTGAATGTTCCTTCCTTTTTACACAAGTCATGACTGAATTTAGCACATAACAGATTCAAAATTTTAGATTTCTGATGAGATGGTTCCGCTAGCCATGTTATGCAGATAGTAAATCTGTCGAATAAATCCATGATATCATAAATTGATCCCATTTTGTGCTGATTCAGCTTGCAACGCATGAAAGATGTATGTTACTTATTATTCTCGGTCTGAATTGTAGCGGGAAGATTGGAGACAACGTCCACTTACATTGGAGATGGTACAATATGCTCGAACTGATGCACACTATTTATTATATATTGCAAATTGTCTGGCTTCTGAGCTAAAACATCAAGACAGCGGTATTCTCTCTCTCTCTCTATATATATATATGTGTGTGTGTGTGTATGTGTGTGTGTGTGTGTATATGTATATATATCTCATGTATGTCCTTCATCTTAAATCTACTTCTCTATCCAAACTGTTTTGCAACCCTTTTTTAGGTGTGTGTGGCACAAACTATAGATGTGCAGAAGACATTTAAATATAATATTTTAAAAACATTTTTCAATATTCAATATTTTTAAATGTTATATATATATATATATATAGCATAATTATACTAAAAATAAATAAGTAAATACATAAGCTCGTGATATCATTTCGTCTTTCCATCCAATGGTTGTAAGAAAAAGTAAAGCACTTATTGCACTCATCTAAAACTATTTGCCAGTTATACCATAACAGTTAAAATAGGATTGAAGGAGTATTATGTAAATGTATTTTCGGTGTGTCGTAAAATCTGTACCACAAAAACTAAGAAGAGTGTAGCAACTAAAGTGGGGCAAAAGAGTTATCTTCAAGCTAGACTCTTTTATATTTATTGTCTTTTCACACACAAGCAAAACTGGAAGAGATGTATATTGAGTCGTATTATGACCATAGTCGTCCTTAAATCAATCTTAGCATTCAGCATATGTCACACCCCAATGCCCTATACTTATTGTAGTTCTCGCAAGAAAACATCAAAAGGGAAACTTCGATGAAAGAATGAGATAGAAAATTTGAAACTTTCACATTTATTTCGTTTAAACAGGCAAAATTAACTGTTTTGGAACTAATACAGTGAACTAATAAAACCAGCTATTTTTGAACTTATACAATGAATTGTCCTTTTAAAGCTACCAATAAGCTTTCTAGTGGCCATAATTATAGCCTCTCTAGTATCATTTTGTTGGGGTTGGGGGAAGGAGGTTCACCAAAAAGTACCATTCTCTCTTGTAGGTTCCTTATTCAAATCTAAAATAACAAACAATGTAAGAACAAAAAAACTATTACGTCAAACTGGGTTATTTCTATGCTAAAATCAATATAGACGACCGACTCAAATAACATTTAACAAATGTTGCAGAAACTAGCAAATATTAAATCAAATAAAATTAATTCGATGCCATAATCAATACAGACTTGGATGCAATTACTGGTGTCAACATAGGCATAAACATAATGCCAACTTTGTAACCTTCAACTTTCTAATAATTCCTCTTATTATTATAATTCTAATTTCTAAATAACAAGTGTATCAGAAAACTCAGCTTGTCTAGATGACAAATTCCATTTTGTTCACGAGGCCAGTCGGCGTTCCAATGTGACTTGTCTTCAACTTTTTTCAAAAGAGATTGAAGCTTTTCCAGGAGAGTCTGCTGCATCTTCTATACTTAACCGTCATTTGAATGATAAAGGAAGTGCTTCATCCATTGTCTGTGACACTAAGGTCTGCTTCTTTCTGGTTGTTGTTTCTTAGGTGTCTAAAAAGGCCGTCTGAATTGAAAAGGAATAACCTTTTTGTGTTTTTTTAATTCAGTTTCAGGATTTTGTGAGACAATTATGTGCTTGGAGGGATTTGATGGTTAGTCTTGAATTATCCTTTTACTTATAGCCAGCTTCTTATTTTAATATAATTGAAATCCTCTATGATGGTAGAACACAGGATGTTGATTTTTTTACTTGCTTATGGGGAAGCTTGTCATCAGATGATCTGAAAGATTTCTTTCCGTGGTTCTCCATCATGTTTGAATATGTTGTAATGGTTGGAGTTCGTTAAATTATGCCTTAAAAGTGTAGATATTCTTTTTTTTTTCTACCTTGTTGTATGGTTGAGCTTATAGTCTCGTATACTGGTGTACACCTTTACTTGGTTTTTCTCCTTTGGAGCTTCTGTGTTTGTTTTTCGTTTTATTTGTGAGATGAGAATAATATCATAAAGCCTTTGAAGTTGACAAGAAATGGCTTGAAGAAGGTGCAAGAATATGAGAAGAGCTCGCAAGGAAAAAGGAGAGAGCCTTTCTTTTTTCTACAACATCAAATCTATAGGGGCATAATCTAGATTACTGCTATTGAAGCATTGTCCAAAAGTCATGTCACTCTTTAGTGTCTTTGATGTTCTCACAAGATTAGGAAAGTCCAAAGAGAAGAAAAAACTACTCCTTTACTTTTGGCTTTCCAGTACTTTGCTAGACTGATTTTTGTTGCCATTCCTCAATAGAAAGAGGCTATTGCTTGCTTTTCTGCATATAAGTATTTCATTAATGATGTTCCACTTCACGCTCTGTCCAATGAGAAGAAATTGCAAATTGCATTTATTCCTACAGCTTACTTGATTAAAATTTCCTTTTAGGCTCGCATGCACGATGAAAGCTTGAAGTACGTATTATCAGATCATGCTATTATTGCTCTTGCGCATGATGCTCCAACATCTGAAACAGATATATATGACAGCATCTTGCAAGCAGATCTAAATGGCGACTCTGTGGATCTTAATTCTTCCCTCCAGTCTCTGTCTGCTGTTATTTGCAGTCATATCGAGGACTTTACTTATTTATTCAACGACGATGTAGGCAATCCTGATGATATCTTTCGACTGGTTCTTCAAAAGCACCTGGGTCCAAATGGAAGTTGTCCTCTGTCTATTTATAATTATGCTTTATTGTCAAAGAGTAACCTGTTAATCAATAGATTAGTTTCCAAAGGAAAAGGATTCAATAATTCAAAACAAGTTGCTCGGAAGTCTTCTCGAGATCTTTTTGTTCAAAAATTTTCTTGCAAATCTCCAGCATATGACAACTGTAGAATATATGCAAGTGATGAGCGATTACTATGCTATTGTGATCGGAGAAAGCTTGACTGGTTAGTGGATACCTTTCATCCTTGACTTCCGAAAAGTAAATGAAGTTGTCATTTTATCCTCTTTTTCTCCCTCTCCCTCGCTTTGTTTTGTGTTTGTGTGTCTTTTTTCTATTTTGGTTTCAATGGAGAATCCATTTGTTACATCTGTGATCATATTGAATTCTACTTGTTACAGGTATCTACGTCGAAACCTGGCAAAACTTGTTGATGACAATCCGCCTGCCATAATGCTTCTTTTTGAACCCAAAGGTCGTCCAGAAGATGAGGACAATGATTTCTATATTCAAAGTAAGAAAAATATATGTGTTGGCTGTGGTGAAGAAAATCACTATTTACGATACCGAGTTATACCATCATGCTACAGAATGCACTTTCCAGAACATTTAAAAAGCCATCGTTCTCATGATATTGTCCTACTCTGTGTGGACTGTCATGAAATTGCTCATAGTGCTGCTGAGAAGTATAAAAAAAGAGTAGCTGCAGAATTTGGAATACCACTTTTTATTCGTAAAGTAGTTGATTCTAGTCAAGCACAAGATTCATCTAGGTTGTCTGCCTCTGTTGTGCATGGTGAGGACGCAGGTGTGTCTCCTTTAGAATTGCGAACAGCAGCTATGGCTCTCTTGCGGCATGGACCAAAAATGCCATCGAAGCGCCGTGAAGAGCTGACACAGGTGTGAAAGCATTTTACAGTTATCAAGATTATAAGTAAAAGTTTCATATTATTAAATTCTTTCTGTGATTGGATGGGAAGCAGTAGACTCTCTTAGTCAAACATCTAGTTGATAGACCTCAATTAATTAACTAACTTGATTGGAAGATTGCTAATAGTGAAATATTTAAATGTTTAATTATTTACATGCTCGAACTGATGCTAATGATTTTGTGGTGGATCTCACAAGAGAAAGGAAGTCTTGTGAATTTTGCAGGCCTTAAGTTTATATTTGAACCTCTCTTTGTCTTTTATCTTTGAGTGGTGTCTGCTTTCATGCTCAGTTTTTAAGTTGCTTTTCTAGTTACTTCCTAATTTTTCTTCACTTCATGCTTCTTTCTGTAGCTCGTTTTTTATAATTGCAAACTCAGGGGTCATATTATGTATTTTCTTTACTTTTGACTTGTTCCTTTATTCTTTCTCCTCTGGTGTAGCTTTTGGACTTAGGCCACTTACTTTTTACGTTGATTTGTTCAACATATTTGAATTTTGTTACAATGAGCAATTGTGCATTTTGATTTGTTGTATTTCATATCTAAAACAAAAACTTGTTTGATGTGAGTAGGATGAAAGTAATAATCAATCACCTATACTTGATATTCTTTGCCTGACATAATATAAAATCTTTGACATGTGAGGACCATGTTAAATTATGCTACTAGTAAATGTTCTTTTGTTGGAATTCGTGTTTGCAGGTGAGAAGGATTAAACTATGAAGTATAAATATAATTATCATTTTGCTTCTTAATTCTTATAATGTTCCATTTAGGGACAGATTCAAATATCTTTCATGCTTCGTTATGGGCCTTGCTGTGTCTGTCTTGCAGAGGGGCACAGTTAGTTATATTGATAGATTTGGACTCTGGAGACGCGGCTCTTGTACGACGATTTTGGGTTGTCCCTCTTCTTTTTGCATTTTGCATTTTTCCTCACTTGTTCTTTTCCTGAGGAGGTCCTCCATGATTGTATTGATCACATCTGTGGTAATAAATTTATTATTTTTATAAAACAAATTGGCAGTATAATTTCTCATCACACAGCTATGGGATCACCATCATATGTAAGTGTTGGAAGCAGCGTAATAGTCGTGGTACATTGACATAACTTTACAATTGGAGTACTTTTTAGTTTTACTTTACATAACAAAAATATTACTACTAGCTGTTCCTTGCATTACGACGTCAATACACAGAAACCTTTTACCAACTCACTCTTGGTTTTCCCCTTTTCTTTCTAGCTGTAGTTTATATGGACTTTCAACTACAATTGAATCCTCTGTTTAAAGCAATGCTCGTTATTTTGTTAAATTTGCAGAATATTAATTTCACCAACTTCCAGAGCTTTCTTTAATTGCTTTTGTTCCCTTCGGTTTGCAGGTTGTCATGAAATATTATGGAGGCAGGGATATATCAGATGAAGACTTGGAAAGAGCTTTGCTAGTTGGAATGAGTCCTCATGAGAGAAGACGAGTTGACAAAAAGAGAGGGGTGTCACTTAAGCATGTTACAGTGAGTGATGCTGTAGACAATGAACGAGAGAATAATGGTAGCAGGCCGTTGTCTGTCCTTGAAAATACATTAAACACCAATAATGTAAATGGTGCACATGCACTTGGTGGAGAGACGGGCAGCAAAAATGGTAGCATAATGACAACAGGTATGGATTTAAGTTTGCCCAATATATATTCTAAACCTGAGGGATGCAGTGAAGCCTCTGTCAATGATGGCAAGCATTTGAACTCTGACGATATGGAAGCTTCTCAGACTACTTCAGAAAGGAAAGTTGCTATATATGATTCTGATACTAATTCAGAATGTAAAGGTCCATTGAATGGAACTGTCTCTTCTAAAAGTAATTCAAAGTTGTCATTATTAGGACATGGGCCACACGGGAAACAAGTTGTGGATCACTTGCTGAAGGAATATGGGGATGATGGGATTCTTGAATTTTGCCAGAGATGGAGAAAAGTTTTTGTCGATACCATTCATCCCCGTTTCTTACCTGCTGGCTGGGATGTGACACACAGGTGCGGTGAACCCTGGTTAAGCTTCTTGTGCTCTTCATTTTAACTTTCTTAACTGTGCATATAATTGTTTATAAAACTAAAAATTAGGGTGACTAGACGGTTTTACATTTTTCGATTTTCCTCCTAAATTTTAGATATATGTTTTAAGACTGAATCCGGTTGATTTGAGCAAAGGAGCTTATATATTCTTCTGTTTTTTTTCCCCAGTGGTAGGAGAGACTTTGGTGAGTTCAGCGTGTATAATCCTACAAAGAAAGGTTCTGCTGCCACTAACATTTCATGATCGAAATCAGGTATTGAGAACAGTAATCGTGATAGTTTGAAAGCAATATATGAAGCATTACATGTAAATGTATAAAAAATTAGTTTTTACTTTTTGGTTGCTTATTTATTTAAGTGGGGAGAATGAAGTTAGTAGCTGCCATATCAATTCAATTTTATTCTATCTACATAAAATATTTCTTCAGGCGGGGGCTTACAGTATGCATTTGTGCGAGTATTATGTGACTATTTTTTATGTGATAGTAGCATTGTTGTTCCATTCCATGGCATTAAAAACCATAATCCTTTTCGATCATTTGTTTGCTCTTGCCCCGTCCGTCTCTAACATAATTCCACAGCAATAAAAACGAATAAAGCAATTTCAACCATTAAAAATTTTCTTTTTCAATAAAATAATTTCTATGTTTTGGTACTATTACTTGGAAATGTATGTGTTGATAAATTACTCAGTTTAAGCAACCCGATTGAGGTTGTTCCGAGGACTGAGGAGTTTATTTATATATTATAGTTATACTACTACACAACAAATAATTCAAAGGTAACCCCTCTCGAATTTACCATCCAAGGTAGTAATAAAATGCTTTCAATCTTTCTACAATTTACAAATATTAATGATAATATCTATCGCATAAATTAAAATATTATTTTCATTTTCATTTCTTTTACTCGCAATAAGTAGGAATTAAGAAGGGTCATATTTTAATTTATTCTATTTTATCGAATGCTCTCACACATTAGTCGCAATCCAACATGATTAAAATATATATAGATATGTATTGCCTCCGTCTCATAATATATGACGTTTTAGGTGATTTTATTTGTCTTAAATTATTTGATGTTTTAAAAAATTTAAGAGAATTAATTATATTTTTTTCAAAATTATTCTTCATGAAAAAATGTTACAGATGAGAAAGAGTATAAGATAAGTATGGTAATAAATGATATTTTAAAGATATTATAGATAATTGATATTATATTTAATGTTTTTTAATTTTTTTTTTAATTCTTGTGCACAATTCTAAAATATCATATTATGGACGGGGCGGAGGGAGGGAGTTAATCATTTTTTAAGTCTCATATACTATTCGTATTCTTTAATTTTTCAAACTAATTATCCCTCACACGAAGATTATGAAACTCCTCACCTTCCTCGTTTCTCGGGGACTATTTTTTTAAATTGGATTAACAGTCTAGTTTTGAGTAACAAAATAAAAAATATATATGATTATTTAAAAGGTTCTCATTTATAGTAATCGGTTGTTATTGACATTACTCTAGCAACCAATATGTCAGTTCTTGATCAAATTAATGAAAGATTGAGATTGAAAGGAAATTTTGTCCAGCAGGTACAGTATATAGCGATTGGCTGAACAATATGTAGTCACTGCTATTTTAATAATAGTCAATTTAACTTACTAACGTGGGTCCACTTTGTCAGATAGAAAAATAAAAAAGGATTTTTTTAATATATCAACCGCTACAAGCTGTAGCGGCTTGGTATTTAAATAATTTTTTTACATGCCTTCTGTTGTCCCACTTTGTCAAATAAAAAGATAAAAAAAGAACTATTTTTTTATAGATCAACTGATGCAAGTTGTAGCGGCTTGGTCTTAAATTTTTTTAATGCCTTCTGTTGTCTCAATTTGTTAAATACAAAGATAAAAAAATATTAAAAATTTATATACCCACCGTTACAAGATGTAGCGGCTTGATATTTATTTTTTTTTATTTTTTACATGCCTTCCTTTTACATGGTGCAAAACATAATAAAATAATGCGGCTAATTTTCACATAGTGCAAAGCATAATAAAATAGTGCCGCTAATAATAATATAATAATAATAATAATAATATAACAAGCTTGGGGCGCTACAGCTTGTTATATTATTATTATTATTATTATAGTATATGACATTTGAACACAGTCTTTACAAAGGAAGACATGTAAAAAAAATATTAAGACCAAGCCTGTGACACCCCCAAAACCCCCAAAATAGGTATACATAACCTATTCGGAGTCGTCAAATACATGGTACAAAATACAAATACAATCTTAAATATACTATATGAGTTGTGAGTTTTAATACAAATATTGTCTTCTAGACAGTATTCAAACTCAAAATAAGTCCTCAATACATTTATTAACACACTATTTTATAGAATAGTGAAGACTACTAATGCTATCATCTGGACCGTCACTCCGTTTTCCGACTAGTCCCTGCTACGTTCTCATTTCCTGAAGAGAACAATGAAAGTAAAAGAGTGAGCTCAACTAGCCCAGTAAGAAATATTATGACTAAGATAATGTAAAATAAATTATCATTAACTTTTAACAGTGTTAAACTTGTGACGCCCTCAAATTCGGACCTCCACATGGTCACTCAAATTCGGTTCATCACGTTCTCATGGTAAAACCATAATAACTAAATAACGCATACACAACGGAAAATCTACTTTAGAATAATATACAATGATTTATTATAATTATTCCCCCAAGTCTCGCAATCTACGGTACTTAATAGATTACATAATAGCATCGAATTAAGGACCTATTACATAACCTTACTTAAGTTTAAACATAGTCCACAATTAATCTTAACATAACATAATAGTTTTAAACATAAAAAGGACAAGCTAGTCAGTAGCCTTGCCCTTGCCCTTGTCTGCTCCAGAGACACCTCCATGTTCTTCCTTAACTGAAAGGTTTTAAATAAGGATGAGCACAAATTGCCCAACAAGTAATATACAACAAGGGTGTAGGGCATAATATCACAAGGTTTGAAATATCGAAGGGTTATTTCTAAGATAGTTCAAAGTGTCAGAATAACATCATGAATAAGGGATATAACAATTCAACATAAATCAACAAATATATATGAATTCAACGGCTAACAATGTATCCAACTAGATAAGCAATTTATACTAAGCAGTCATTAAGGACTATGGAACTTCCACTAGAGTTACCAATATCAAACTGATAACCAAAAATATCAAGTACTATAGATGATCAGTCTACAATACTTTACGTTATGCATAACACCACAATAATATTTATTCATGTGTTGGGGTTTCCAACAACATACACTCCCCTTACCAAAAGGGTTGTCCAACTCAGTTTTCAAGATTTTTGCACCAATCAATTGGTTGGGACAGTTTTTATAAACATGCATATAGTCTAGCCGAATCAAATGGCATCGACTCTTTCACAATATTCAAGGGCAATACCAATTTCAACATGAATAATATCCTTCACAAGGGTTTAACATACTAACTCATTAGAACGAGAAAGTAATATAACTTGTATTCAAATGGATAAGCTTACGGTATTGTTCGAATAAATAATGCAATAGTATTGCACAACAATAATGGTAGGGTTAAGATACTTGCCTCAAGCGTAGTTTATCCACGTTAATAAATCAACACTTTCGAATCATATTTATAACGCATTATATGTTCAAGATGTTAATTAGCTAACATAGTTTTTAATCAAGCTTGACACGATTCAAGTATACACACATATGGTACAAAATCAGTTTATAAGTCATCATGAATCAACTAATTAGTTACTTCACAAATAAATCAAGAATGCTCAAGGTTAAGACCTCCTTTTCATGGACTTTTCATTTCAATGCAGCACCGACACATATATATGTGCATCAGTAGGTTTTAGATCACATTTAGATCACATTCCAGACTGGCGCAGCTGCGCCATGGCTAAGCCTAGGACCGGCGCAGCTGCGCCGTCCCCTGATCCTGCCAAGACTCAGTTGCTGCCTTGTGGGTTCTGTCCGGTCTCAAATGCATAATCATACCTAATGTATTTTGATATGTTAAAGGCTTTCACATGCTTCTTAGATCAATCTAGGCCCTTTCTTGCATAACATGGTTCTAAGTTCGATCATTTCAACAATTAAGGTCATTCAAGGTCATGAAACCACAAAGTCTAGCATGCTTGCTTTCTAAATCATACAAGATAGTTACAACACTCATATTATACATGCTTGTGTGTATTCATAACACATACTTGAAACTAACACGGCTTTAGTTGAAAATATGCTTTGTTCGTGCTTCATTTGAAATATAACATACAAGCATAGTATATCCATGGTTACACTACATGAGTTAAGAGCATCATTAAATATGATCACAAATGTCGGATTCTATTCCTCAAGGTAACATGACAATATTCCTATTCAAAGGTCATATTTTCATTTGTAAAGTATATGCTTTATTGTCGATCATATAAACACAAGCTAAAGGTTTATTCATGCATGTCTAAGTCACACTAACATGCTTTGCAAAGTCAGAATATACAACATGTAGAAATCATGTAAGTTAGCATACTAGGCTAAGTCTTTTCTTGAAAATATATTCCTAACGTAAGGTTTAACAAGTTTGATCATGCTCAACGGACTATGTACACTACAACATGCTCATCTATGTGCAAAATCAGTCATGTATAGCTCGATAGGTTCATAATTTGTAGAACATGATCTTTTACATAGTTTGTTTTCAAAACTTAAGGTTTAAATCTCCATGTAAACCATATACTTTCGTTAATCATGCAAACCTATTTAAAACATACTCCACTTAGCATAATATACATGCACATACACATTACATATGCTACATGCTATAATAAGTCTTAGTACTATATCAGATTGCAAAACAGAAACTATAAACTAAACTCAACAACCGGCGCAGCTGTGCCATGTCTGGGTCAGGCCAAGAACAGTCTGCTTCGGCAATTGTCCAACCAAATCTCAAAATTTATTTACCAAATGGATTCTAAACACTCATAAATCCATTACAACGTGCTTATATGATCATATAACAACTAATTAAACATTACTCAACCTCCTTAACATATAATTCCATGAATTCAAGAATTTGAACTTTAATACTACAACTCCATTTTTTTTATAGAGAATGAAAATGGCAACAAGGAAAGAGTACTTATACCTCTGCAATGTGAAAAGAACTTGCTCCAAATGAAATTCTAAGCTCTAAGAATGCTTGTAAGCTCTCACCCTCATACTTGACAATTCTCAGACAATTTCAAGCAACACCAATTGATCAACATGACTGCTATTTATAGAAGAGTTTTGGATTGGGCATTGGTGTTACACAAAACTTGAACTCATGGTGTAATGCAATGAAACAATGGTTACTCAAGGGTGGTTTAACAACTCCATACCAACTTCATAGCTAGCAATGATCATCTAGTATTTAGCCTTGTGGAGAATACGTATTATAGCTTTGAGTTACTACGCATTGTACTTGGTGACTTTCATTTTGGGACAAAAGGAAAGAACTCAGCAATCTAGTTATCTAGACTTAGTTTGGTCTATTTAAATTTCCATAATGTAATCTTAATGTACAATTGTTACCATATTAAGAATTTTAGGGATAAATTATACCCTCACATCATATAGTCCGTGTATAGTAAATATACGCAATAAAATAATGCAGTCTAATATTATTGTCCGGGTAGTTCCATAATTATTCCTACCACTCATATAATCATATTTTAAATGTCTACTCACCTTCATATTGTTACATACACACTTCATGATATTTTTATACCATATAGCTTCAAATATGTTTAATTACAATGCCCCTACAATATAGTTTTATAAGGCTTAATATTAAGTTATATAAATGTCACACTACACTATATGATATAGTTGTATTAGTACTCATGTGCACATAACTATCAATATAATATTACTAACTTACTCACTTATGTTAAATAAATTAATCATGCACTTCCTTAATTAATTAACATCAATATTAATTAATCCACCCATTTATGGGTTTTCCATCATCATTACTGATCCATATAATAATCACATATTATTAATAATTGCCAAGAAATAAATATTCCACCACAACCATTATCAATTAAATAACAATTATTAATCACATATTAACCGACCTTATTAATATCAATTAAAAATCCATAAATATACTACAACAACACTTTAACAATTAATATTACTTAATTGCTAGTCTCATAATTTCTTCACCGTTTATCATTACTATATGTATTTCCATCACCATGCCACACAAGGCTTTCAACGAGTCTACCACAAACTCCACGTATTCTCAACTATTTAACTATTTAATATAATCGAGTTATCTCATTTCATACCACGAAATTGTTTATTTTCAAATAAATATTTATTTCCATTAATATATTTATTTAATAATAATACGTGGAAATTCTCGGGTATTACATCATCCCCCCTTATAAAAATTCCGTCCCGGAATTGCTACAAGGTTACACAAACTGATGGGGATAATCCCCCATCATCCTATCTTCTAATTCCCACGTTGCCTCCTTGACATCGTGGTTACGCCAAAGCACTTTTACAGAAGAAATAACTTTATTCTTTAAGGTTTCTTCTTTCCTATCGAGAATTTGGACAGGAATTTCCTCATACGCTAAGTTCTTCTCCACTTGAATGGGTTCATAAGAAATCACGTGCTTGTAGTCAGGCTTGTACGGGCGCAACACATATATGTGAAACACATTATGGATGTGCTCCAATTCAGGTGGTAGTGCAACTTTGTACGCTACTTCGCCCACTTGCTTTAGTATCTCGAACGGTCCAATGAATCTTGGACTTAGTTTTCCTTTCTTGCCGAAACGAATTTTACCCTTCCACGGAGATACATTCAAGAATACAAAACTGCCGACTTCAAAGTCTCGGTCTTGCCGATGCAAGTCTGCATACTTCTTCTGGCGATCTTGAGCTGCTACAAGTCTGGCCATTATCAATTTCACCACGTCTGTGGTTTGTTGTACTAACTCTGGTCCGAGTATTTGTTAGGTTTGTAACATTCAAGATCGCAATCAAATTGCAAAAATATGCGGAAGCGTGTAAAAATCAGAGTTTTAAAAATTTTACAAATCATAAACCCGGATCACCCTTTATGCACAATTATTAATTAAACGAAAAGATAAGAACAAGAATCATACCCTTGAAGATTCGAGCTTCCTCAGGTACAAGTTCACCTCCAATCCTTTTCGCGTTCAACTTGAATCCACCGGGTTTGGTTCCTTCCTTTGATCAACGTTAGCCACCCAAGTGTTTGGCCTCTAGAGGTGATCCACCAAGGAAGAAGAAGAATTCAAGAAGATGGGTGGTTGGCTAAACCCTACTTTTTCTATCTCTATAGAAAAAGGCGTACTCTCCAACAATTGGAATAACGTATGTTTGATATCTGATATAAGACTCCTCTTATAAAGATATCAAGTAACCCTATTAAAATAAGGTATTATTTATTTAATTAAACTCCTTTAATTAAATGGGCTCCCTAATCTTATTAGGGATAATTAATTAAACTCCTTTAACTAATTTTCCCTCCTAATCCTATTAGGAATAAATGAGAGTACTTATATTAATTAATTCCCAAACTCCTTTAGGAATTAAATAATAATAATAGTAATAATAATAATAAGACTCCTCTTATTAATTTATATTTAATATTTTCAAAATATTAAATAATAAATATTAAGCTATTTAATTTATTCTATCACCATAGATTAAATTAAATATACTTAACTTATTATTACGATTATGCCATTAACTTCTTAAATAATTATTCTTCCTTTTATGGTGTGATCCTTTAGGTTCTCCATATTAAACCGGTTGTGAATAAATCAATTAGAACAATTCTAATCTTATTTAAATAAATAAATTAAACTAATAATTTATTTAAATAAATAATATTTATTCTACAATAGGGATAAGCCTCCCTAGCGATCAACGACTTTCCAGATAATATAGATTTTAACATTAATCATAAAAGAACCTTTGAGTAAATAGTTACCGTACAATTCAATCCTTCCACCATACAATGTCCCAATTAAATATAAGACATGGAATTTTTGTCAAGTCTTATTTTATTTAATTATATGTATTTCGACTCTTAAATGCACAACTCCAAATAATGCAAATTAGAAACTCCTTTCTAATTTCATTCTGCCTTGGCCAAGGACTACTGGGTTGTCATTTATCGAATCACATAGGACATTTCTCTTCTTTTACTAGAAGTGGTAGATTCTTTATTGATCATACATTATCTCCATGTACAACTTATTATACCCAAGCATACCCTTTGATATACCCTAAGGGTCTTAAGGAATAAGTCAAAGTATAACTCATCATACACAAGATACTATGATGATCTCAAGTCCAAGGATCACTTGTACTACTATCACTACAGGAATTCCTATTGACATGCAAGTAAAACTCCATTAGATATTCCTTAGCGAGTCACGTTCAGTGAACTTATTCTCTAATAAGCACCTACATACTTGCTTTAGTGTCTCCACACAAATGATCATGAGATCAATCATCCTCATCCAATGAGCAAGCAACGTATGTACCAATCTATCCGGATTCACTAATCCCCAATTTAGTAATCCAATGATTGGGAACTATTTTAGTTTTAAGCTTTCTAAGAATTTAGATCTCATTAGAATGATCATCATCATTATTCTAAAAGCATTGCTTAAAACTATGGGTTTATCACATATTATAAAACAGCATCATGTAGATAATTAAAAGCCTTTAATAAATTAATACTTTTTATTAATAAATGAATAAGATTGCTTACAAAGTATATGCTTTATCATCAAACATGATTGGCTTGTGTGCATATTACTTTCAATCTCCCACTTGCACTAAAGCCAATCGTCATGGTATCTCATACTCTTCTTCTCTAAGTGACGATTATCCTGCTGTTGGATAAGCTTTAGTTAATGGATATGTAATGTTGTTCTTGAGAGTCCACTATCTCTATAGTGATTTCCCATCTTTCAATGATTCCTATAATCAAATGAAAGTGCCACAACACATGTTTAGATCCAAGATGAGACTTAGGAACTATTCCTAGTTCTGTAATGAACTTATCATCCAAACAATCAACTTGTAGCTTCATTTATAGCTATATACTTTGTCTTTATCACTAAACCAACAACTCTTTGCTGTTTGGAACCTTTCCAATTCACTGCACCACCGTTCAAGGTAACCCTTTACCTTAAAGTGGATTTTCTGTCGTCTTGGTCTGTCTGAAAAAACTTGAGTCTGTTAAGCCCTCTAGTTTTAATTCAGGCCCACCATGTATGATCACATCCTTAGTGCTGGTTAAGAACTTTAAGATGTTTTTCACTGACTCACAGTGAACTTCTCCAGAATATGACTGATCAACATCAGGTCGCGTATATTTCATTGCATACATGATTGTCACTCATGCGATCTCTCTTTTAGGAGTCTATGGGGACTATTAAGAGAGATTCACTCCATGACTCATCAACATGAGATATCTCTTGGAGTTTGCCATGCTAAACGACTTTAGCATCAAATGAATATACGTTCCTTGGGTTAAGACGAGCATCCTTTTAAATCTATCTATATAGATTTGCATCCCCAATTAAGATACTCTTCCCAAATCATTCATGGAGGAATGTTTAGACAACTTTATCTTTACTGATTGTAGCATTGGTATGTCATTCCTTATCCGTATTATATCAACATATAATACCAGAAATGTCACGACGCTCCCACTGACCCTTTTGTACACACTAGGTTCATTCTTATTTTTGATAAAATCAAACTCTTTTGATTATCATATCAAAATGAATGTTCCATTTTTGAGAAGATTGCTTCAATCCATTTCTCTGAGTGTCTACAACTCTTACCTCATCGTATATAACTGGATCATCATCTTCTATGATACGTATCTCATCATCATCATCCATGATGAATCCATACCTCCTAGGTATCTTCGGTACTATTCCAGATTTACGATTCGGTTGTGGTACAATAAGTCTATCTATAGGTTCCTCTTATTTGACTTGTAGTGTTTTGTGGTTCTTGAACTTTTCAAGATGTATTATCCTCCCACTAGCCCTTTCAATGATAAACACATTTATCTTAGAAGGCAGCATGTTTCGCAACAAACACCTTTTGCTAAGTAGGATTATAGAACATATGCCCTAAACTTACTTTAGGATGTCCCACAAATATGTACTTGTCAAAACTTGTCCCAAGCTTATCCTTTGAAACCTTTTCACATAAGTTGGACAACCCCTTATCGTAACATACTTAAGATTAGGAATCCTCCCTGTCCATAACTTTTATGGAGTCTTGGGGCCGGATTTTGAGGTTACCTTTTTCGTAGATATGCAGCCATTTCTAGGACATGATCCTAGAAGGATACTGGAATGTCGGTAAAATCATTATGGACCGCACCATGTCCAACAAGGTACGATTTTTTCCATTCAGATACATCAATCAATTATTGCGTATCAGGATGTGTCCATTATGAGAAAACCATTTGAGATGATCTAGAAACTTATTGCACAAGTATTCATTCCTTGATCTAATCAAAGAATCTTAATACTTTGTCAATTTGTTTCACTTTTGAATTCTTTGAACCTTTCAAATAATTCACACTTGTATTTCAACAAATACATACATTCAACTCTTTGAATGATCATCTCCTTTTCTTATATTTGTTTGTTCAATTTGCAAAAAATATATTTTTCACGTAAGTCAAGTATACAAAATCCATTAAGTAATATTTCAGTTCTATACAAAACATTATTATTATAAATAGAACAACAATTGTTCCTAATTATAATACCAAAGATTTCATTGTCCAACAATAAAATGGAAATAATGTTTCCAACGAGAACTGGAATACAATAACAACTTATTGACTTAATAGACTTGCCCGTAGGCATTGCTAAACTATAAGTTCCTATGGCTAATGCAGCAACCTTTACTTCATTTCCCACACATAGGTTTACTTATATTTGTTTAGCTTTCTACTTCTGTTTGGTCCCTTCATAAATCTATATTTATGATAACCAAAGTCGGTATCCAATACCCAAGTAGAACCTTGACTTAAAGAAAATTTATTTTAAATCATGAACAAATTTGTATTTGTAACCGAAACTTCACTAAGCTTCTTTGGTTAGCCTCTGCAAGATGCTTCTTGCAGTTTCCTTCCAGTGTCCAGGCTTATTGCAGTGGAAGCAAACTCCTTTGCTATCCGTATCAGTTTTGTTCTTATTATCCTTTGTTTATGCCTTTATATTTACCTTCTTAGAATCGTTCTTCTTTTCAGAAGATCCTTTGGCCTCTACCAGTAAGACATGGTATTTCTTGGTTGGAAAGTGACTCTTAACATTTTTCAACATGTTAAGCAAATCAGCGAGGCTGATATCTAGCTTGTTCAGATGAAAAATTCACAACAATTGTGAAATGAGTCCGGGAGTGAGTGCAAGATCAAATCTTGGCTCAACTCTCCATCCATGATAAAACCCGTTGTCCTAATTGATCAATCAAATTGATTATGTTAAGGACTTTTATCTATACTATAGTGCCATTGGCCATTCTAGATCGGAAGAACTCCTTAGATATCTGATATCTATCAGTCCTACTTTCCTCACCATCAACTACTTGATGTGCAGGAATATAATAAGAGCATCCATAGTTTCATGCTGACGCTGAAGCAAGTTACTCATGAATACGAGCATGATGCATTGAGCCAACTATGCATCATCTAGCCACTTTCTAAAAGTAGCAATATCTTCCTCAGAGGCATTGTCTGCAACCATTGCAGAGATAGGCGTATTAAGGACATAAGAAAGCTTTTCAGCCATGAGAACTATTCTCAATTTCCTTAACCAATCCGTTTAATTCGGTCCGATTAATTTAGCATTTAATATGATACGCAGTGATAGTAATTTAGACATTGTAAAATTCTTTAAATGAATTTGAAATTAACAACATTTTAACATACATTCTTTTATTAATTACCAAAATAATTAGGTCTTGTTTTAAATTGGCATCTCCCACTATTTTCTTCAAACTATATTACCCTCACTTATATAGTTCGGCAAAATCCAATTAAAGATATGCTAGTGAGAATAAGGATCCCATTTCAAATGTATATAGCCTTGTGTGTGCACAACAAACTATATATAAATAAATAGGTAGACAACTCTTGTCAATTACATCAACTATGTAACTCCTTGTATTTTGCCTCTTAAATCGTAATGGTCAAGTGTGTGCACATCCGAACTAAAATGATTTAAGTTAAGTCAGACCCAGCATTTTTATATAAGTGAAGAGAAAACTACAACCCTTGTGTGTGCACAACAAAGCAGTAATGTTCAATTCCTTATAAACATCATATGTAATAAAAATAACATCTTAAATATTTAATACTCGCCTTGTGTGTGCACAACAAACTCATATTAAATATTCAATACTCTATTGTTTCTATCATGCTAGAAGGCGACGTTCGATATTCCAAATATCTTTGAACGTTACAACTTAATATAAAATATTTGAGGGTTTTGTTATTAATTTGTCTCATCTTGTTTAGCGCGCATGCACATATATATATAAAATACGCGTCATATTAATAAACATGCGAAGCATGTTTGCATAATATATAATATATATAATATAAGCATGCACATATAGAATACTATATTCTACCTGGATTAATTATGGACTTTTATTCTAGTTTGGTTCACTAGAGTCACCAAGTGAACCAAAAGGTCAAACCCTATGGGTGCAAGAATTAATATTTAAATATAACTATTACATTTAAACCCGAGCTCCATTACAAACGGGTCTTCAAGCGCTCCTTGTTCCTTGATCTCCAATTCTTCAAAAGTAATTCTAACTATTCCTATTACAAAACTATTTAAGCTAAATAGAAACCTTGATCAGCAGTCAAGGGGAAGTACATAAGAGGGAGATAGAATTTACATTAAGAAAAATTAGAGAAGACGAGGTACGCAGACCCCATTTAATAAAACCCATACATTCAAGCATCCAACTAAAATAAAATCCAATCACATTGGTCAATAGTCCATAATCAATCCCATTTACTATCATACACATCACCATATGCATCAATAAATAATATTCATCTTATGAATAATAAACATTCAATATATATATTGATATCATTTAATGGGCAAATTTAGTTAGTATAAAATCTATTTTTGAATCAAAATAAACTCCTTTATTTTAATCCAAATTTAAATCAAAATAAAACTATTTTATTTTAATTTATCCAATTTTGAATAAAATAAACTATTTTATTTTAATCAAAATTTTTAATCAAAATAAACTCCTTTATTTTAATTAATTATGGAATCCAATTCCAAGTCAAAATAAACTTCTTTATTTTAGGTAATATGAAATCTTATTTCATATCTTAAATAAACTCTTTTATTTAGGAAAACACGAATTTTCTTTCCTATTCAAAAATAAACTCCTTTATTTTGAATAATATGAAATCTTATTCCATATCTAAATAAACTCCTTTATTTAAGAAAATTAGGATTCTCTTTCCTATTCACAAATAAACTCTTTTATTTTGAATAATATGAAATCTTATTTCATATCTAAATAAACTCCTTTATTTAAGGAAAGATGGATTCAATTTCAACTCCAATTAGTTATCATGGAATCCAATTCCAACTCTAATTAGTTAGCATGAAATTCTAATTTTAAAATTAAAATAAACCATTTATTTTAAAATTAAAATAAACCTTTTATTTTAAGATTAAAATAAACTTTTATTTTAATAATAATAAAATATTATATATATATATATATACCGTTAAATATATATTTAATATAACTATTATATATAATATATATATATATTTGACCGAATATATATATATATATAAGCCTCCTCGATTTCCGTGTATACAAGAATTGGCAAAATCTTACAACCTTTAACAAGATGGCCACGGTTTTAAAACAAATCAGTGGACTGCCCACGTGAAGGAACATGTATATATATATATATATATATATATATATATATATATATATATATATATATATGATATGAAGTAATACCAGGCGGCATCATGTTATCATGCCAACTTCCTGCCACGCGAATTCGGTATGAAAAAAAAAAAATTCGCAAAACAAAAATTAATTCACGCCAACATCATCAGCCACGCGAATCACGGTAAAAAAAAAAAAATCAGTTTCGCGAATTCCTTTTTTTTTTTTTTTTTTTTTAAATAAATTTTATACAATAAAATTATGCCCAATTAAATTGTTTTAAACACATATCAATATACATATCAAATTAGACAATTAATAATTCGCATAAAGGTTTGGCTCTGATACCACTGTTAGGTTTGTAACATTCAAGATCGCAATCAAATTGCAAAAATATGCGGAAGCGTGTAAAAATCAGAGTTTTAAAAATTTTACAAACCATAAACCCGGATCACCCTTTATGCACAATTATTAATTAAACGAAAAGATAAGAACAAGAATCATACCCTTGAAGATTCGAGCTTCCTCAGGTACAAGTTCACCTTCAATCCTTTTCGCGTTCAACTTGAATCCACCGGGTTTGGTTCCTTCCTTTGATCAACGTTAGCCACCCAAGTGTTTGGCCTCTAGAGGTGATCCACCAAGGAAGAAGAAGAATTCAAGAAGATGGGTGGTTGGCTAAACCCTACTTTTTCTATCTCTATAGAAAAAGGCGTACTCTCCAACAATTGGAATAACGTATGTTTGATATCTGATATAAGACTTCTCTTATAAAGATATCAAGTAACCCTATTAAAATAAGGTATTATTTATTTAATTAAACTCCTTTAATTAAATGGGCTCCCTAATCTTATTAGGGATAATTAATTAAACTCCTTTAACTAATTTTCCCTCCTAATCCTATTAGGAATAAATGAGAGTACTTATATTAATTAATTCCCAAACTCCTTTAGGAATTAAATAATAATAATAGTAATAATAATAATAAGACTCCTCTTATTAATTTATATTTAATATTTTCAAAATATTAAATAATAAATATTAAGCTATTTAATTTATTCTATCACCATAGATTAAATTAAATATACTTAACTTATTATTACGATTATGCCATTAACTTCTTAAATAATTATTCTTCCTTTTATGGTGTGACCCTTTAGGTTCTCCATATTAAACCGGTTGTGAATAAATCAATTAGAACAATTCTAATCTTATTTAAATAAATAAATTAAACTAATAATTTATTTAAATAAATAATATTTATTCTACAATAGGGATAAGCCTCCCTAGCGATCAACGACTTTCCAGATAATATAGATTTCAACATTAATCATAAAAGAACCTTTGAGTAAATAGTTACCGTACAATTCAATCCTTCCACCATACAATGTCCCAATTAAATATAAGACATGGAATTTTTGTCAAGTCTTATTTTATTTAATTATATGTATTTCGACTCTTAAATGCACAACTCCAAATAATGCAAATTAGAAACTCCTTTCTAATTTCATTCTGCCTTGGCCAAGGACTACTGGGTTGTCATTTATCGAATCACATAGGACATTTCTCTTCTTTTACTAGAAGTGGTAGATTCTTTATTGATCATACATTATCTCCATGTACAACTTATTATACCCAAGCATACCCTTTGATATACCCTAAGGGTCTTAAGGAATAAGTCAAAGTATAACTCATCATACACAAGATACTATGATGATCTCAAGTCCAAGGATCACTTGTACTACTATCACTACAGGAATTCCTATTGACATGCAAGTAAAACTCCATTAGGTATTCCTTAGCGAGTCACGTTCAGTGAACTTATTCTCTAATAAGCACCTACATACTTGCTTTAGTGTCTCCACACAAATGATCATGAGATCAATCATCCTCATCCAATGAGCAAGCAACGTATGTACCAATCTATCCGGATTCACTAATTCCCAATTTAGTAATCCAATGATTGGGAACTATTTTAGTTTTAAGCTTTCTAAGAATTTAGATCTCATTAGAATGATCATCATCATTATTCTAAAAGCATTGCTTAAAACTATGGGTTTATCACATATTATAAAACAGCATCATGTAGATAATTAAAAGCCTTTAATAAATTAATACTTTTTATTAATAAATGAATAAGATTGCTTACAAAGTATATGTTTTATCATCAAACATGATTGGCTTGTGTGCATATTACTTTCAGTATTGTCGTTCTCCGACTTCGTCCCAACATAAAGGCATTCTGCACTTCCTTCCGTAAAGAGCTTCATACGGTGGCATGCCAATACTCGCATGGTAACTATTATTATACTCAAATTCGACTAAGGGTAGGTTGTCGTCCCAATTTCCCTTGAAGTCCATCACGCAAGTCCTAAACATGTCCTCTAGCGTTTGTATAGTTCGCTCACTTTGTCTGTTCGTCTGAGGATGATAAGCAGTACTTAATCTCAACTGTGTTCCCATCCTCTCATGCAAGCTTTTCCAGAATTTTGAGGTGAAACGCGGGTCTCGTTCAGAAATAATCGATACCGGCACTCCATGTCGTGATACAATTTCCTTTATGTACAGACTCGCTAATTGATTTAAACTGTAGCGGATCTTGATAGGTGGAAAATGTGCAGTCTTCGTAAGTCGATCCACGATGACCCAAATGGTATCAAACCTTTATGTGTGACTGGAAGTCCTACCACGAAATCCATCGTAATATGCTCCCATTTTCACTCTGGTATTTCCAACGGTTGTAGTAAACCACTCGGTCGCTGATGCTCTGCTTTTACACGTTGACACATAAGACATCTACTAACGTACTCCGTAATTTCCCTTTTCAGATTTGGCCACCAAAAATGTTACTTCAAGTCCCGGTACATCTCCGTGCCTCCCGGATGAATGGAATACGTCGTATTATGAGCCTCGTGTAAAATCTCCTCTCTTATCTCGGCCACTGCCGGTACCCATACTCTCCCTTCGAATCTTAAGATACCATCTTTATCTATTCAAAATTTTTCTTCCTCTTTTTCCATGATCCTTCTTCTAATTTTCTCACACTCTCCATCTTTCTTCTGGGCCTCCTTTACTCTATCCAACAATGTCGGACAAGCTCCTATTACAAATAACTTTTCTGCAGACCTTTTGGGTCCCCTCACTTCTATTTCCAATTTCTCCATATCTCTTATTAACTCCTCTTGAGTTGTCAGTCGAAACAATTTCTCCCTTCCTTTCCTGCTCAGAGCGTCGACAACTGCGTTTGCCTTCCCCGGATGATAAAGAATTTCACAGTCATAATCTTTGATCAATTCTAACCACCTCCTCTGACGCATGTTCAACTCCTTCTATGTGAAGATATATTTCAGACTTTTGTGGTCCATGTATATCTCACATTTCTCTCCGTACAAATAATGCCTCCATATCTTTAACGCAAAAACTATTGCCACTAACTCTAAGTCATGAGTAGGGTATTGTTTTTCGTAATCCTTTAATTATCGTGACGCATACGCAATGACCTTGCTGTGTTGCATTAGCACACAACCCAGTCCTCTATGCGATGCATCACTATACACCACAAATCCTCCCGTATCATCTGGTAATGATAATACAGGCGCCTCGCTCAATCTCTTCTTCAACTCTTGAAAACTCTCTTCGCATTTGTCGGTCCATACAAATTTCACTATCTTCCTCATCAAATTAGTTAATGGGGTTGCTATCTTAGAAAAATCTTGGATGAATCATCGATAGTACCCTGCTAACCCTAAGAAACTTCTCACCTCTGTCGGTGTTCTTGGTTGTTCTCAATTACTCACAGCTTCGACCTTTTCGGGGTCTACTGAGATTCCATACTTATCCACCACGTGGCCTAAGAATTGAACCTTCTTCATCCAAAATTCGCACTTAGAAAACTTCGCATACATCTTCTCCTTTCGTAGTGCCTCCAAAACAATCTTCAGATGTTCGACATTTTTTTCCTCCGTCTTCGAGTAGATCAAAATATCGTCAATAAAAACTACTACGAATTTATCCAAGTATGGCTTGAAAACTCAATTCATCAAGTCCATGAATGCTGCCGGAGCATTAGTTAAACCGAATGACATTACCAAAAACTCGTAATGTCCATAAAGGGTTCTAAACGCAGTCTTTGATATGTCTTCATCCCGCACTTTCAGTTGGTGATATCCCGTCCGCAGGTCGATCTTCGAGAAACATTTTGCTCCTTTCAGTTGATCAAATAAGTTGTCAATCATTGGTAGCGGATAGCTGTTCTTGATCGTTACTCTGTTCAATTCGTGATAATCGATGCAAAGCCTCATCGATCCGTCCTTTTTCTTAACGAATAACACTGGTGCTCCCCAAGAAGACACACTCGGTCGAATGTAACCTTTATCCAATAACTCTTGAAGTTGTATCATTAATTCCTTCATTTCTACTGGCGCCATATGATATGGAGCTTTCGAAATTGGTGTCGTTCCCGGTGCTAAGTCTATTACGAATTTGATTTCTCTATCTGGCGGAAGGCCAGGCAGATCGTCTGGAAACACATCCTGAAATTCACTCACTACGGGTATGTCTTTAATCTCTACTCCCTTTTTTCGAGTATCCACAACGTAAGCTAAATAACCTACACATCCTTTCTTTAACAATTTTTTAGCCTGCATCATCGTAACACAACACGATTGCTTAAGTGATGAGCTGCCATAAAATACTACCTTAGACTTACTCGGAGTTTGAAGGTTCACACATTTGTTCTGACAGTTAATTACTGCTTCATGGTCATATAACCAATCCATCCCCAGTATTATGTCAAATTCTCCTAGTCTAATAGGAATCAAGTCTACGCTCAGTTCATGTTCCCTAATGTTTGCGCGACAATTTCGATAGACGTATTCTACATTGATTATTTCCTTATTCACAACTTCTATGTTCAAAGGATCTTCTAAACGTTCTCGGGGTGTACTAAGTTTACTAGCAAATTCTTCGGATATAAACGAACAGGTGGCACCCGAATCAAATAATATATAAGCATTCATATTATTGATTAGGATTATACCTAACACCACGTCCTTTGTAGCTATGGTGTCTTGGACGGTCATGTTAAAGGTTTGAGCGGTCGATCGGTTGGGTTGTTCAGGTCCACCAATCATCAACTTACTTCCTCCTCCTTGGCTTCCGCCAGCTCCACCGCTTCCTTTCTTCGGGAAATCCTTTATCTGGTGCTCTGTTGATCCACAAGCAAAAAATCCTCTAATTTTCTTCGGCTTCGGGTAGTTTGGCGAGATGTGCCCCTCTTGGCCGCAATTATAGCAAGTGTTTTTCCTCTTCCAGCTTTCTCCCTGATGGTTCCTCCCACATTTGTTGCAAGCTTCGGTCCTCTTCTTGAAGTTTCCCTGGTGATTTCCACCTTGATTGTTGCTTTCGTTGTTGTTGTTTTCCTATTTCCTCTTTTCGGAGTTAGTCCCTCCGTTGCTGCTTCCTCCACGATGCTCACTAGCTGCGTTCTTATTCTTCTTCTCCTTATGATACAGACTTAAGGCCTCACTGCCACCTTCTGCAATGATTGCCTTCTCCATTAATGTCGTAAAGGAATCAATCTGGAAGACCGATACCTTATTCTACAACCACGGTTTTAACCCTTGTTCAAAACGTCTCGCCTTCCTCTCCTCATCCACAACTTGGTGTTCTGCAAACCGCGTTAGTTCATTAAACTTAGCTGCGTACTGCGCCACCGTCATATCACCTTGTTTTAATTTTAGAAATTTTACTTCCATCTTACTCTTCATACTATTCGGAAAATAGTTTTTGAAAAACAATGTAGTAATCCTCTCCCACGTTATCGTTCCTTCCCCCGCTCTCTGCTGATTGGTTTCCCACCAATAGTTCACTTCGCCCCTCATCGTGTATGTGGAAAATACTGTCTTCTGGTCTTCACCCACATGAGCTATAGTGAAGGCCTTCTCGATCTCTTTGATCCAGGTTTGCGCAACTATCGGGTCAGTAGTTCCCGCGAACTCTGGGGGTTCTACACTCTTAAAATCTTTGAAGGTCGTTACTGGGACAGCTTGGGGAACGGGTGGTACAGGTTCATTTCTTCCCCTCAGCACTTTTCCCAATAAATCTACCAGTCTCTGTATCGGATCTACAGGACCTCTCTCATCATTAAATGACTCTTCTGGGACAGTTATTCTACGTCTGGGCGGCATTTTCTGCATCACAAAATTTTCATTTTATTATCTAGTTATAATACTTAGACATTTCTCAATAGAAAAGAACTACAAGTTTATAACACGTTTCTGAAATAGGATCATTTATATTCATATGCCAAAGGGCTACATTACATGTTCTTTTCTAGCATACTGCTATAAATGATAACACATATCCCTTAATATCACAAAAGACGGGGACATACTAACTTACTACCCCTCTAACACTTTTCGGAAGTTTGGGTTTACCACTATCTCACATCTTACACAAAAGATTAAGATTACAACCACATATTAACAACACAAAGATAAAACTGCTACACTACTGGCCTTCATCTTCTAAACTCAATCTAACATCCCACGCTCAACAGCGCTCTGATATTCCTTCTGTGTGATGTGCACCACCATGTCTCGGCTTATGGTATGCCGGGTCTGTCCTTGCTCAGCTGGGTAATGATGTACCCCATCTATCAATCTCTCCATGGCCATGCGAAGAGCATAGCCCATCTTGTTCATCTTATTCCTCTTGCACCGCACCTCATCCTCTAGGTCGTCTGCCCTATCATTGGCTTCTTCCCACTTCTCCTCGAAGTGTATCCTATCCATCACCTCCATTTCTAACTGAGTTCGGAGAGCCTCCTTCTCTGCCCTCTCACTTAACACCTTCTGCTCTAATTCCTCCAGCTTTCCTGCCACCTCAACATTCCTCTCCACCGCTTAGTGAAACAAAGTTCCCATCTGGATCCCTGCTTCCTTACGGTGAGCAATCTCCACCTCCATCTCCTGCATCACTAGTTGCCTTTGATGGTCCTCGTCCCTCAACTTCTGAAACGCAGACTCCCTCTCCCTAGCCTCCGCCTCTAGCTCCTCCACTCTACACCCTAACTCCAATATTTGTTCCTCATACTCTCCTAACATTCAATCCTCAAAAGTAGCCTCGTCGGAGTCCTCCAAGGGCTTGGGCTCCTCTTCCAAAGGCTCCTCCTCCGGATCAGACTCCACCTCTTCCTCATCGTCATCATCAAAAGGGACTACTACTGAAATAGGCTCCGCTATCAAGGGTGTCTCAAATACTACGTGGATATCTCGCGGCTCCTCCTCTACTACTCGGCTAGGTCCTCCCATATCATTCATCCTACAATCACCAACATATAAAACAACACAAACAACAACTCCATTAGAATGATAAACAAACATAAGTTCATTGTATAGAATGAAGTTATATTTCATAACACACTAAGCCTCTCAACGAAAACTCTACATGAGTATTATCTCCGTCCTAACTTCTAAGTTCCCTTAAGTTATAATCTAAGGACACTCGCTCCTAAGGTTTATAATTAAGGCTTTGATACCAACCTGTGACGCCCCCAAATTCGGACCTCCACATGGTCACTCGAACTCGGTTCATCACATTCTCATGGTGAAACCATAATAACTAAAATGACGCAATCACAACGGAAAATCTACTTTAGAATAATATACAATGATTTATTATAATTATTCCCCCAAGTCTCGCAACCTACAGTACTTAATAGATTACATAATAGCATCAAATTAAGGACCTATTACATAACCCTACTTAAGTTTAAACATAGTCCATAATTAATCTTAACATAACATAATAGTTTTAAACATAAAAAGGACAAGCTAGTCGGTAGCCTTGCCCTTGCCCTTGTCTGCTCCAGAGACACCTCCATGTTCTTCCTTAACTGAAAGGTTTTAAATAAGCAAGGATGAGCACAAATTGCCCAGCAAGTAATATACAACAAGGGTGTAAGGTATAAATCACAAGGTTTGAAATATCGAAGGGTTATTTCTAAGATAGTTCAAAGTGTCAGAATAACATCATGAATAAGGGATATGATAATTCAATATAAATTAACAGATATATATGAATTTAACGGCTAACAATGTATCCAACTGGATAAACAATTTATACTGAACAGTCACTAAGGACTATGGAACTTCCACTAGAGTTACCAATATCAAACTAATAACCGAAAATATCAAGTACTATAGATGATCAGTCTACAATACTTTACGTTATGCATAACACCATAATAATATTTATTCATGTGTTGGGGTTTCCAACAACATACATTCCCCTTACCAAAAGGGTTGTCCAACTCAATTTTTAAGATTTCCGCACCAATCAATTGGTTGGAACAGTTTTTATAAACATGCATATAGTCTAGCCGAATCAAATGGCATCGACTCTTTCACAATATTCAAGGGCAATACCAATTTCAACATGAATAATAGCCTTCACAAGGGTTTACCATACTAACTCATTTGAACGAGAAAGTAATATACTTGTATTCAAATGGATAAGTGTGAATCCCCCAAAATAGGTATACAACACCCATTCTGAGTCGCCAAATACATGGTACAGGAAGCAAACTACAATTTTAATAATACAATTGTCGTGCAAAATACGACAACACAAATTGTGAGTTTAAATACAAATATTGTCTTCTAGACAATATCCACACTCAAATAAGTCCTCATTACAATTATTCATATATTATTTTACAGAAATAGTGAGAACTGCTAAAACATCTTTCTAGAACCATCACTCCATACCTCGACTCGATCCTGCTATGTTCTCACCTCCTGAGAAGAAAAATGAAACAAAAAAGAAAAGGGTGAGCTCAACTGGCCTAGTAAAGAATATTATGAGTAAGATAATATACAACAAATTATTATTAGTCTTCAACAGAGAAAAATCTGATAGAATATAATAGACAACAAGTTTTAGATCAACAACTGCAGCGGAAACAACAATTCATTAGAAAAGTTAAGTAGAGAATGAAATCTACTATCATCTATGAATTTAAAAGTCCATCATCAATATTTTATTCCTGTAACATCAATCAATATACATGTTGAATCAAATATTCATCTTTACACTATGGGCCAAAGATATTTATTTGTATCACCAGTTGGTCATGTTCATCTCAACACCTGTTCATCTTTGCACTACGGGCCAAAGATATTCATCAAGTAATCATACATCTTTGCACTACAGGCCAAAGATATTCATCAAGTATCACCATTAAGGATTGAGGATGATGAAAAATATTTTAGAGAATGAATCCAATGAGATAAAAGGATAAAGTTTAAAGATTCGTACTTTAGATAACTCAAGTTTAAAAATACTCCATAATAAATCATAATGGAGTAAAATTCAAGAATAAAGATCAAAAACATGGATACAATCAAAGATAGTAACCATAATAGATGAAACAACCCGGGTCAAATCCCGAGTCCGAAACAAATCTTGGGTCAAATCCCAAGTCCGAATCGAATCAAATTCATCCAAATAAGGCCTCAAACCACTGGCCCAATAGTATCTTCTTGGGTCATCTAGCCCACCACAGGCTCCCAAAATGTCATGACTTGAAGGTACTATTGGTAGTTACTTAATTCCTTATATGCAGACAAATTTTCCCCCTATCTTTCGATGTGGGATGGGGTGTTACAAACTCCCCCACTTAAATTTCTGACGTCCCCGTCAGAACCGATCACACACACGGCCCAAAGATCTTTGCCTCTCTAGCCATTGTGGGATAATACCGGCTGGCTTCGTGTCCCCACCTCCGGACCTTCATCTCTCCATTGTGGGATAATACCACCAGCCTTCGTGTCCCCACCTCCGGCAACTCGATCGGATGACCCGACCCGAGCTTTCGAGAGTCGGCTCTGATACCATATGAAACAACCCAGGTCAAATCCCGAGTCCGGAACAAATCTTGGGTCAAATCCCAAGTCCGAATCGAATCAAATTCATCCAAATAAGGCCTCAAACCACTGGCCCAATAGTATCTTCTTGGGTCATCTAGCCCACCACAGGCTCCCAAAATGTCATGACTTGAAAGTACTATTGGTAGTTACTTAATTCCTTATATGCAGACAAATTTTCCCCCTATCTTTCGATGTGGGATGGGGTGTTACAAAACATCTGGGACAAAGAAAAGAAAATTTTATTTTTCAGTGAATAGTGCCGTATACGTGAATAGTAGTCCCGACACAAAAAGGTAGAAATTCCACAATCAAACTCATATGAATATTTCGGCATAATGATATTGAAGAAAATAATATCATTTAAGAAAAAAATAACATCCCTTACCTCAAAATAACGGTACTTCTGATCGGAATATCGGATATAAAGCCGAAGAAAACTTGTACCAAACAACAACTCTCAAAGTATCAACATAGTCACAAAAATACGTTCAATAATCTAGAGAGAATGAAAACTTGTATCTGGTGTAATTTTCAATTCTAACCTAAGCGTCTATTTATAGAAAAATGCTAGAACGCCAAAGGAGACTAAAATAATAAAAATTATTATTTCATTACTCATCATCCACGCACACCTTGTTGACAAATCTAGGCTGCCATTCTTGAAAAATCCCAGCAGCCCACATGTTAAAACAAAAGTGGGTCCCACCCATAATTTAATAAAAAATATTTTATTTTCTAAAACTTCAGTAATTCATAGAAAATAGTCCGTTTATCAGAAAAATACGAATTTTATGTCCATTCCACACGAAATCGAATTCTCTACAATTTTTTTGGCTTTAAGTTTTTCTAAATTCTAAACCAAAAATATCCGAAATCCACAAACGGACAATTTTCAACACCGTTTCAACACCTTTTAAAATTCATAACAAATCATGCGTTAATTTTCAACGGTTCAAAATTTGTGGACATATACTCAACTCATATATGTATAGCATATCTAAAAATCACAACAATCCAACGGTCGGATTAAAATTACAACTCACGCAATAAAGCTTTAAGAACACCGATTTGAGTTTTTAATACCTCCAATCCGACAAAATACTGATAAAACACCTCAACATTAATTCCTTCATTTATAACCACATAAAATAAATAAATTCATCATTTATATCCACATCAAATAAATATTTCCTTATCATATAAATTAATAATTAATTATTCACAAATAATATTACATAATCACAATTATGACAACCAGGCAGTTCCCAGGAAAGAGGGGGATTTCTAATAAGGATTTCTCCTTACTAGCGCGCAATTAGGTGACCAAACCTCTCCTTGACAGAACTTTCTAGACATTATCAATAATGCTATCTAATAATATTATTCAAATAATATGAATTATTGATCTGATAATGGGAAATACTGTGCAGTGATAATTATTGAAACAACAATAATATAAACCATCAACGCAACAATTATTGAATCAATAAAATAAAATATTGAACAGTAACTACTGTAACAATTATTGAGTAGTGTCTTCTTACGTACGAATCAATAATTCAACAATACTGTGCAATACCGTGTGCTACTGTGCAACCACGCGTATTACTATATTTTAACCACCAGGTATTCCAACAGTGTTAACGGTAATAATTACGCCGTTATTTATAAAACTCAAACTTTGTCGTTAATTTCTTCATCCGACAGTTATTCCATTATGGGGCCCACAATTGACTGCGCCGTCATACGGATATCCTGCAGGCCTAGCCAGGCCACAACCCAGCGACCAAAGCCTGGCCTGGCCTGGAGGCCAAAAGTCAACGGCCTGGCCTGGCCTGATAAAAGCCTAAGGCCTGGCAGACCCAGGCCAGGCCGACCTGTTGTGCATACCTACTTGTATCCCAGTCTCGCATACAAATACTCGTCGTACTATAAAGTGTAAACTCTCTCTATTTTAAAGACTTTTTAAAATTAATTTAACATATTTTTAAATTTAAAGTTGATCTTATTTATTAAAATTTTTGAGAGGAATTTTGTAAGTAGTAGAAGTATTTAGATAGTTTACAAAATTTAAAATTATATCTTTTAAAATTCAATTAATTTTAAATTTAAAAATATTTTAAAAAATCAATATTAATATTTTTAAAAAAGTGGGAGTATATCGGTTTATCTTAAGTGTTAAAATGTATGTCTAATATCTCAGTTTTCGTATTTTCTTATTTACCATTCCTGAAGGAGGAGAATCTCCGAAGCGCAACACAAATTGGAGAAGCGGTCAGATCCCCAAACTGAGAGTCACGTTTCTCTCTGGTTCTTCTTTCTGTTTCCCTGAATAAGGACTTTGGAGAATACGGAGCGTGAGTTCAAGAAGATTTAGGATCAATTCAAAGAGAAAGATCCAATCTTTTTACCACTAATTCGAGCCTTGGACTCGAACTGATCAAATCTGACAACAAAAAGTTTTGGGTTCCTACTGCTTCTGCCAGGTACGATTCGAATATTTTGTCAATTTTTTTAGGGTTTTTGTACTAGTGTATTTAGGAATTTGTTTTGATTCAATCATAGCCATGAACTGAACGAAGCCCAATAAATTCCTGCAGTGAATGTATGTGATGCCCAGAAAAAGTTTATTATTTGATGTGTTTTTTTGCTAATAGAAGTAAATATTTTGACATGTATAGGTAGACGTATGTAAGCTAGAAAAATGTCTTCAGCTCAAGATCCGTTCTACATTGTAAAGGAGGAGATTCAAGATTCTGTAAGTTTAAATACGAATTCCTACAGATTTTGAGCTAACATTTGATTGAAACAAGTCATCTCTGGATTGATTGTTTGGATGTTTTGTGTGTTAATATTGGATCGCATGCCTGTTTAGATTGATAAGTTGCAGTCTACTTTTCACCAATGGGAACACATGTCGGATAATAAAGAACACTCCCAGCTTGCAAAGGAGCTCCTTGCTGGTTGTGAGAGCATTCACTGGCAGGTATGCTACTGTTACGAACCATGATCCGAGCCTTGTTAAAAGAAGTATTGGGTAAGAATGAAGGGCTAAGATTAAGAGTTACTTGTAATAATCAACGGCTTGGATAGTTTCTCTAGTTATATTGTATTTTCTTTCCTTCAAAAGAGCTGAATGTATGCATTAGAGAGTATCAATGAAATTAAACAAATTCTAGCTTTCTCTCTCTAAATTCTTCTCTCCTCTCTAAATTCTGGAGTTCGATACAAACTCGAATTGAATCACTTGGAGTTCATACGGAGACTCGAATATCCGTACCAGCTACTCAACTTTTATGTTTCACTCAAGTAAGTTTCACCAGTTTCTTTGTATATGTTTGAGATCAATCATGTGGTTTTATTTTGTAATGAGATGTGGTTGAATTAAGCTTTTGTTGGAAAAAATTTAGAATGAGTTAGGCTTTTCAAACAATTCATCACTGGACATATTATCCAGCCTCTGCTTATACAAGATCTTCAGATCAAATTTCTCAATCGCTTTTTCCCCTGCATCTGTATAGTTGAGCTATGTTCGATTCTGCTTCTTAATGTATCCCAGTTTGTTTCTTTGCTTGTGAGTGGTTTTCATTTGTAGTTCTAATAGTGTAAGCTGTTAGAGCAATTAATTACACACATTAAATACAAAAGTTTTAACTAGTTTTGTGGCACACTATGTAGATGCAGATACTCTTTTCAAAATATTAGATCAATATTGACTTTTTAAAAGTCAAGCTGAGATATTTTCCTATTTTAAACTGACATGATTCAATTAAGTTTTGAAAGCAATAAAGTTCATAGTTGGTAATACTTATTAGATAGTTTATGGTATACATAATTGTATTACAAAAGTTAAATGGATTCATATCGATTTTTGAGTTTTAAAATGTTTCAATGACTTAAAAAATCATTATTGATCTTATATTTTGGAATGGAGTAAGTATTTTGCAAGTTGGTCTTATGTTTCCCTCATGGAAGTTGGAACTCATTGCCAATTGTTTGTTTTTTCCAACTTGATTGTCTTGCACCTATATGAAAGTTCTAGCAATTTATCCTGTCTGTCAATTCTGAAACCTAGCTTTCTGATAGGAAGGTAGTTGAATTGGAGAAGACAATTTCTGTAGCAGCTAGAGATCCTTCTTGGTATGGAATCACTGAAGTGGAGCTTGAAAAACGAAGGAGATGGACCAACACTGCTCGTACGCAGGTATTTAATTGTCAGCTTGATGTTCTGCTAAAAACATATGTGGAGTTTAACCCCACATTTTTACTTGAACTTGTACTGTTGTGAAATCTGTTTAACACTTTACACATCATAATTTGTCTCCACCCTTTTCTTTGTTGATTTAGTTTCATATTTGTTGAAATATTTCACTGCATGAATCAGGTGAGCAATGTTAAGAAAGCAGTAGTGGCTGGAAATGATGTGAATGGCTCAAGCACTTCTAATGCAAGTGGAATACGCCGTGAACTAATGAAGATGCCAAATTCTCATCAGACTGATAGATCCAATCAGTATATTGTGACAGATAATGATGATTTCATATCATCTGAATCGGATAGACAGATGCTTCTCATAAAGTAGAGTTTTTACTTATGCTTACGTTTTTTACTTGTGGTTGTGTTTCTATTTCTCTTATCCAGTACATCTGTACGTGCTTTAGTTTCCTGCCATTTAGCAAAATTTTCCAAGCTTCAAAGATTTGGTTGTTCTTTCTCAGACTTGGAGAGAAATGTATCTTTTGTTTCTCAAGGAGAATATCTATGAATTTATTTTGAGGAGATTGCAGAAATATCTTTTTTTTGGTCGCTGTAAGCGTCATGAACCACCCTTTTTTTGGGCTTACATAATAAAAGTGGTCATTCATACATGTGCCAACACCCTTTTTCTATTTTTAGTGATCATGTAGGAAGTGTCTGGAATAGGAGCCTAGTAATCAAATTACTCTGAACTGTTTTATGAAGAAAGGAAAAGGTGTTGCTATATACGTCTCTTATCACTATCAGTATTCTCTACGTATAACTTTTAGCTGCAAGTTTGATGATTAATAATAAACCTTAGATGTTAACAAAATTTTATGTTCATCGGCATTCTATAGTACAAGAATTTTACCTGTCAATAGGAACCATATAGTAGTTAATTTGATTTTGATACTTTTAGAAAACATGGTGCTAAGTTAGTTTTTGCAACATAGCATCCAATTGTAGTGCTATTAAGAGATTATGTTGTTTACTAATGTTTATGATCTTTCTAATATTGGATGCATGTCAATTGGTGCTTGTAGGCGACAGGATGAAGAGTTGGATGAGCTCAGTGCAAGTGTGGAAAGAATCGGAGGTGTTGGGCTTACTATACATGAAGAACTCCTTGCACAGGTGAATTTTTAGGTTAAATTTTAGTTATTGCAATGCTTTAAATGAAGTCAGTGACGTGGCTGTTTGTTTTATCATTGACCACTTGCATATCTGTTTCGCTTTTGGGATTGTATTTATAGCATGTGAATTGTCTGTTTTTTTGTCTGTCCCATCTTATCATGACTGAACAAAGCTGAATGTAAACTTCTATGATGCTGCAGGAGAAAATTATAGAAGAACTGGGTACTGAGATGGACAGTACATCAAATCGTCTTGATTTTGTACAGGTAATTATATTATTGTCTCTAGTTGGTAACTTTGAAATAAATTAAATGCTCAAGTCATAGTTTATCCACTGCAAACTTGGCTTTTCAACTTGTGAAATGGCTAAAATTCATTCAGTTGCAATTTTTATACCTCTAAGGCTCTAATTTATGTTGTATCAATTTTCTAATTTAATTTTTTTCCTGTCCAAAATATCTATTGCAGAAAAAAGTGGCTATGGTTATGAAGAAGGCTAGTGCCAAGGGACAGCTCATGATGATATTATTTTTAATTGTTTTGTTTATTATTTTATTTGTTCTGGTATTCTTAACTTAGGAAGAGACTTGGCACCAATGAGCTATCTATCTCATATCATATAAATGGGAGAGTATTTTGATGAGAATAATGTGGGATGGTTGTTATAGGGAATGTTATGAATTGGTTGAAATATTTTTTGAATGAACATAATTCTGCAGTTTTAAACTTGTATAATGTGCAGCAAGGTTGTGTTTGCATATAATTTTGGTCATTGGTAGGGGTAGCAGTTTCTTTTCCATCCCAATGTTTGTATGGAAAAGCTTTCGGATTACTCGTTTACCGTCCATCTGAAAGTGGTTATGACCAATTGAGAAGGACAAGTATCATATACTCAACTACTTAACTTAGAGATCGAGGCCGGCCTGCCTGAACAATATACTCAAGCCAGTACTTGTGTAAAATGGTATCCATCCTTCTTCTTTCTTAGAAAAACAGCAAGAGCTAGTGGATCAAACCTTTTGTCTTATTAAGAATGTATTATATTACTTGTTAGTGTCCTCCTGTACAACATTAGACATGTTACTAGCCCGTAAATGTTTATCAAGCTTATGTATGATATCTTGACCAAACATGCCCTACAGTGTGCAAGAATTACTTGTTATTGTTCTAATTAGTACAGAAAATATAAATGCATAAAAAGAAAATAGCTATTTTACTCTCGGTTTCTATATTCTCATCTCAATCCATATATTTCATTAAATTAAGTCATTAATTTGTTTGGAGAAAATAATTGTACTCGCTTCAATTTTTGCACATCTTTCATCCAACGAACTGCGATTAAACCCAATAAGCACTTTTTTCCCTTTCATTTCCCTTATTTTTACTCAAAATATCCCACAATGTGTTATCCCTTGCTAACAAACTTCAAGATAAATGTTCCCGTGAGAAAACCTTCTACATTAATGAAATATCCAAGTGTATGCATAAATCATTTCTTTCTGAAACAAGTATCTAGCTTGAAGGATAAAACCCAAAAAAAGCTGGGGGGAAATGTACAATTTCTAGATACCGTACGATATATGAAACCAACCCAACCCTGCTGCTTATTTTAGTAACGTTTGCTTTCCATCATTGTCACCTAATTTCTTAAACCTTGGACTCCTTCCTCCTCATGTCCAGTAAAGCTTCTTCCTGGCTTTGTTTTTCTCCATTTATAAACCGATGGATTGTTAAAGAACTTCGAATATGAACAGCCAGCCTATGCCTCTAAACAGAGATCATTCGATCTTGTTACAAAAAATTAAAATGGCTTACTGCATAGTCCCCGGTTTTGATGTGCGTTCTGCCAACCAAAATTAAATTGGAAAATTATCAGTCTCAAGAGGGATTATGACTGAATTGTCACAATTATGTCTCCAGGTGAGATATATCAGCCTACCTTTTAGAACACTATAGTGACAGTAATTGAGACTTGTGATCAACGCCATTGAAGATGAATGTCCCAGACATGGGAACAAACTGTTTAGTTATGAGCTGCAGTGCAAAAAAAAAAAAAAAAATGAGCCCTACAAATTGCATTCAGAACCTTTATTAAGTCGTGGATTGAAAAAGCAAGTAGAGGGCATCTGTAGCAGATGACTGAACCACGAGTATAACTAAGTTTCCTATATGAAACTTGGTGGACATTGAAGTGACAAACCTTTATTACTTCTTGTGATGCAATTCCACCAACGAAGGCAGCAACAGCGTGGAGCTCTGCAGCACCATATCTGCACATCTCATTGATAAGGTCCTCCGTCAAAGTTGAGCCATTGCAACCCAAGTCGCTGAGTAAGCTAACAGCTGTAGTTTTCAATCGAGATATGTCCTCATCCATCTCACTGAAGAACGAAAATATAGTTTAAGATTTCAGGTCACCAGCAAACTATTGAAGTGAAATTACAGTGGATGATAGTTCAACAAGTGTTACCCATTAAATTGCCCGGGAAAACTGTTATAGTTTGCAGCAAATCGGTCAACAGCTCGAAGCAGAATATAGAAACCCACGGCAATACTGTCACATACAAAAACCAACAATAGGAACTGCTTGATATATAAATTAATATGTATTCCATAAGCAAGCAAACATTTTCAATGTCACTAAAGCAATTTTCCCAAGCTCAAAAGAGCTGCTAAAGTGAGAAGGGAGAAAATTTGGCTAAACTAAACAAGCTACAGCCTACATGTTCAAACCTCAAAAATAATTGAACTAGCATGACAAGAAATACCAAGGCCAAATTTGGATAGTCTATTTATTCACACACACATACTGACACAACGAAATGTGCATTAACGCAAAAAGGATCACTCGAATCCAATCAACAAGAGATAATAAATGTTGTTGAATAGCTAGTGTATTAAGCAAATAATAATCAAAGTTCCCCCAAAATAATAACCCTAATAGACTATTTATACTACCTAAACCCTAAAAATAAATAAAGTCCAATAAACTTTAACAAAAATCCAAAAATATAAATAGGCCCAAAAATAATTAAACCTGTTGGGCTAACCTAATTAATAAATAAAAGTACATCAAATACTGAAATTGTCCATGAATAATAAAACTTAAATTATAACGAATCTTTCTTGATATTCCGTCCTGCGTCATTTCCAAAAAAATTCGACCACAAATTTTAAAATGAAGAAGTATCAAACACCAATGGGTAGGCATCTGCAACCTTCTTTGGATCAAGCAAGTGTGGTGCTGCTCCTCAAATAAATTTTTTAGAAATAATTCTAAATTGATCAAAGTCTTCATATTAACTTTCACCTCCAACAAATGATCAGGAATGATAAAATCAAAAGTTTCCAAGGTCTCAAACATAAGAATATGAACAATCTCGTGACCAATCTCAACTGCTGAAATATCTTCCAAAATATCACCACCCTCTTTAACCTCCGAACTTGACGCTTTTTCAATTGTAGTCCCTTCTTTGACTTCCTCTTTTAAATCTTCGCTCTCATCACCGATGATAAATATGATATTTGGCAACACAACTGTCTAGAATATTTTTTACGCAATTTACCAACATCGTACAACATTTATTAAGATTGTCAACCAGAAAAGAAATATCTTTTTGACACTCTTTACTAGCTCTTATAGTAAAACTTCTCACCTTGATAACGATGTTGCAATTTCTCAAGTTTGCCATAAGTATAATCCAATTTTCTTTGAAGCATAGCATAATTGACTACCAAGTGTCTATGACCACGAACATAAATTTGATGATGCATCAAGTCAGAACGATCATTGAGATACTCCCTCCGTTCCTAAAAGATTGTCATTTTAGAAGAAAAAATTTGTTCCAATTTGTCGTTTACAACTTTCGAGGAGAATAAATTATTTATTTTCCTATATTACCCCTACCTTCTCTCATCATCCCAAGAAATTCTCTCCCTTGTATTAATAGTTTTCAACTTCCCATAAAGGGGTAGTGATGGAATTTCAAACAATTTTTAGTTGGTAAATGATACTTTCTTAATTTATTTGCAAAAACCTTAAACGACAATCTTATAGGAACGGAGGTAGTAACAAATTTCATCATTACTTTTGTCACTCTAGACATTTTAATAGCAAGATGCAAGGACTAAATTATAAAACTGAAATACTCTTGGTGTCACTTTGAAACTAACAAAACTTAAAAGGATCATAAAATAGGAGGGATCAATGTGCAAAAACAAAATCAAAACCCATAACCATTTTGATACAATGTTACCTCTTCGTTCGTTAGTTCCAAGGAAGGAGTGGTGGCGGCCCACTTTAATTTTGCAAACAACTTAACTCCTTTTGTTTTTTCATCCCCTTATCGGTTTGACTGCTAGAGTTCCTTGCTAACAAATGACAATCAATTCGGGGAAGACTGATTTTGCAGCAGATCCGATTTCAATGCCTATGGCGGCTAAATTATACCAAAAACAATTTTTTTTTTTTCATGGTGAACAAAAAAATAATGATAATCTAGAAAAAGCTAATATTGCCCTGGACAAATGAAAAGTCCTCTTTCTAACGGATAAATCTCGTACTGACTTTCGATCGTTATCATTCCTCAAACACAAACAGTTAGCAAGAGGTATGGGTTCCCAATATCTTTGTCAGAATCTTCGTCCCGGGTAGTCCCTCTCTGATGACAACTAACACAGTGAAAGGCACGTAAACGCAGAAAGGATCACTAGAATCCAATCAACAAGAGATAACAAAGGATGTTGAATAGTCAAATGATGCGGTACAAAAAATTTATTATTAATTTTGTATTGTTATTTAGAGATAAATAATGAATAATGAATTATTAATGTAATTATTTAGTAGGGTGTTGTTTTAATTATGGAAGTAGATTTTAATTATGAGAGTTTTGATGTAGTAATAGATTTTAGTTGGGAGATTGTTTTCTTTTTAAATTAGGTTTGTACTTAGTCCCCAAATATTGAGTTTTCTATCTAAGCATTGTAATACTTTATTATTGTACAGATTATTGAATGAATTGATTTAAAATTAAAGTGTGTTTTCTACTGAATCTCTGCGGGAATAGGTACCCATCATTCCTTATTTCCACCTTGTCCTACATTATAATGGTGAGCCAAAAATTCCTAATATCTTTTGATTTATCCCAATTCCTTCCTATCATAGTTTTCTTAGCTCCATCAAATTGTCGAAGTTCGCTAGAGAATCGATAACAATTTTCGAAGACGAAAACATGATGAATCATCATCGTCGTAGTCTCTACCTATCCAGAGGGGAAAAAATTCTAGTAATTCTACTATTAAATTACAGTTTGGTACCACCAGGTTTCTAAAAATCTCAATTCAGCCCCCAAAGTTTCTGAAATTTTCAATTCAACCATAAAGTTTTTGAAATTTTCAATTAAGCCCCTCTACATATATACAATGTCTTCCGGATATAACGATCCAAACTTTCTTTGGGCCAAGATAAAGCAACTAGAGCATCAAACCTCTCTCAAAGCAACTTAAAAGGGACTTCCGGATCTCACACGGTCCAAAACAAGTCTTGCAAATTTAAAGACACGTTACGAGTACATTATTGCCTACCATGTTTGTCCATATTTTGTTCAAGTACAAAGAAATATTCATCCTCGTCGAGTTTGTTCAACTAAAGCGACGAACTCACAAGAGGAGACGCACAATACAAATTCTTACAAGACAATTGATGAATATCTCACAATAGTTAAACGCATCAATTACCAATATGAATTTGGCAAGGATAATTGTTGATGCTTGTGAGAAACATGATGCGAAAGGTTAAGTGTGTTGAACAACTTGTAGATTCACGAATGATTCACAGTGAAGAAATTAAAGTTAAGTTTGACCCCAAATACGAAAACATCATGGAAGATAAATTGAGGTCAACTAAGTTGATTTTTTCTTTCTGATTGATATATTCAAGTCCCAAGCTACTTCAAATTTCTATCTTATGTCATTGTTATTCCCGAAAAATGTGTTTATAACATTGAAACATCGAATGTGAATGTTTTATTGGAAGACATCTCTCGAACTTTAGACCACAGTTATCACAGCGCCACAGCGAGTCATGGCGGTAGCCGACTGCCTAGACGCTTAGGCGACCGTGGCGGTCTATATGGCGACAAGTCGTTTACAATGTGTAATTTATATATTATTTAACAAGTATATTGGCAATAAAATTTCATATACATTAAAACCCAAAACATAACACTATGGAATAACATTTAAAGCACAATTATGTAAATACTTAGTAATAACAATCCAAAATAAATACAATCAAATAGAAAATATAAACAAAATTGATCCAAAATAACAAACCATTCATCAAAATATCAGTTCAGTTTATGGTTTAATAAACTGGTTAGAACTTACCACTTAACATATATATATATATAGATATATAAAGGGCAATGATCCATAACATGTATTTGCTATAAATTAAAAATTGGTAAATATCATCTCTACCTTCTATAACAAATATCAATGGTCTGGATTAAAAAACATAACTAGCAGTCCGATCGTTATTCTAGCGAACAGGTTTACCAAATCACACAAGGAAAAGTACAACAACAGTAGCTTCCATTGAGATTAATACAAGAAGTAGAAGAGCCTTGTTTATTATGCAGCTAGCTCTCTGTGTTTCTCTATCAACTTTTTATTTCTGATTTTAAGCAAAAATTGAATATATACCACAGGGTCGAAAGGCATTTATATAGTTGCAACTCAACTAGTTACGCTTTGAGTTCGGTTTAATTTGTGTAACTTAGACTTGATATAAAGTTTGTGTAAATGGTTGAGTTGATGAGAAGCAAAACCTTAGACTTGATTCAAAAACATTTCTAAGTGAAGTAAAGAAATGCATAAAGTACATAATTATTTAGATTTTCTATTCTAAATCTTATTTGATTCATACTTAAGCATATGAAAAGCAAGTATGTATCATCATATATACTTTAAAGAAAACAACTAAGGTAGAAGAAGAAAACCAAAAATAAGGTCACAATATTGGATACGCAGAAATTGCAATAATCGCAACAAGTAATCGCAGAAGCCGTTGATCGCAACGGTGAAAACTTAGGGCTGTTGAAATCGTTGCGGTGAAAAACTTAGGGTTGCTTTAGGGCTGTTGAAATCGTCGTCGATCGCAGCGGTGAATACAGGGCTGCAGAAATCTCGTCCGCTAATTATTGAATTGGGGGCGCATGAATTGGGGTATAATCGACCAAACAAAATACTAAACATGTCCGCTAGAAGAACAAGCAGACTGCTAGTTATGTTTTTTAATCCAAACCATTAATATTTAAAATGGAAGGTAGAGATGATATTTGCCCATTTTTGATCTATAGCAAATATATGCCATGGATCATTGCCCATATATAAATTTATTATATATAATATATATTATTATATATAATTAATATAATATATGTATAAATTTATATATAAATAATATATATATATATATAAATTTATATATTATATTATTATTATATATATATGCCTAAATGACTATCTTAAATTAAAGTCGTCTCTTTATTTGTTCCATATGAGAAAGAAGATAAAGTTCTTTATTTATTCAAACCTTCTAAAAAAAAGAAGAAAAAGTGGAGAGAAATTGAGAAAGTAAGAAACAGAGTAACAAGAAAAGCATATCATAGAAGGAAGAATAAGAAAATTATGTGTTAGAGAAAGTTAGGTTGACTCGCCGATGGTTTGTGATGGTTGGTCGCCGATGGAGTCGCGAAGAAGTCGAGCTGCAATGGGTCTCCTCACGACTTGCGATGAAGTCGAGCACTCGAGTTGCGAAGCCTGCGATGGGTTGAAGCCTTGAACGAGATGCTGCGAGTCGAAATTTTTTTCAAAGACAAGGAGAATGATGCGGTACGAAAGAGAAAAATCAAGAAATTTATTATTAATGTAATTATTTAGTAGGATATTGTTTTAATTATGGTAGTAAATTTTAATGAGGAAAATTATTATAATAATAGATTTTCGTTAGGATATTGTGTCCTTAAATTAGGATTTTTACTTAGTCCCCAAGTATTGAGTTTTTTATTTAAGCATTGTAATACTTCATTTGAAATTAAAGGTGTGTTTTTGTGCGCTTTTCTACTAATTCTCTGCGGGGATAAGTACCCTTATTCCTTCTTTCCACCTTGTCCTACATCACCAAAGTGTATTAAGCAAATAATAATCAAAGTTCCTCCAAAATAATAACCCTAGTAGACTATTTATAATACCTGAATCCTAAAATAAATAAAGTCCAATAAATTTGAAAATAATCACAAAATATAAATAGGCCCAACAATAATTAAACCTACTGAGCTAACCTAATTAATAAATAAAAGTGCATCAAATACTGAAATTGTTCATGAATAATAAAACTTAAATTATAATGAATCTTTCTTTATATTCAGTCCTGCGTCACACACATATATTTCTTCTCCCAAGCAAACCTAAATGTGTTAAAGTGATAAAGTCAACTGGGGCATTTCTGTACAGAAGAGCAAAGGAGCCAAAGATAGTAGTGATTCTCAGCAAATTATCACCTATAAAATTCTGAATGAACCCATGATGCAATATTCAGATGAGTAACAATTATCATAATACTCCGTATGTATAATGGAAATGGGATAAAAAATTGTAAAAAAAGAAAACAAAGTGATTTATGAACTACTCTTTCTCGATTACTTGGCGATCAAGGCATCTATTTCCTGTGTCAAACTAATAACAAGATTGTGGGGAATCATGCATCGTTACAAGAAACAACAATAGTTCCAATACCAAACTATAAATGGTAGAGTAAATTACAACAAAAAGAACTATGCTTTTTATATGGGTCCTCGAGTATTTGACTATTTCCTGTACCCAGCTCAACCCATTATTTTAAGTAGATAACTGCAGGAATCGAGTAGATCTAGATCAAAATAAGAACCGCCCTTAAGACCTTAAACTTTTGATTTTCTTCAGCAAAGCCCACCCAGAGTCACTTTCAAGTTTAACAGGTCCTTGGACCGAACTAATGATATAGGTATTTACCTAGAAGTTAAGATAACAATTCACTATCTAGGAAATGCGTCTTCTTGCCTTTCAATGTTCATAATGTGCAAGTTATTGTTGAGCCTTGTTCTATGGAGCTTTCCACAATGTTCTAAAAGGCGCTAGGCAGGAGGCAGGCGGCCGAGGGAGGCCTAGCGCCTAGGGGGCCTGGGCGGGGCCTAGGCGGAATTTTTTTATTAAGCCAATTTTAATATTTTATCATTTATCCAAACAAAAAATAAATAAAGCAAAACAATC
>CM035093.1:27555609-27655609 GCA_020205505.1 Panax japonicus
TTTTATTGTACAGATTATTGAATGAATTGATTTAAAATTAAAGTGTGTTTTTCTACTGAATCTCTGCGGGAATAGGTACCCATCATTCCTTATTTCCACCTTGTCCTACATATAATGGTGAGCCAAAAATTCCTAATATCTTTTGATTTATCCCAATTCCTTCCTATCATAGTTTTCTTAGCTCCATCAATTGTCGAAGTTCGCTAGAGAATCGATAACAATTTTCGAAGACGAAAACATGATGAATCATCATCGGTCGTAGTCTCTACCTATCCAGAGGGGAAAAAATTCTAGTAATTCTACTATTAAATTACAGTTTGGTACCACCAGGTTTCTAAAAATCTCAATTCAGCCCCCAAAGTTTCTGAAATTTTCAATTCAACCATAAGTTTTTGAAATTTTCAATTAAGCCCCTCTACATATATACAATGTCTTCCGGATATAACGATCCAAACTTTCTTTGGGCAAGATAAAGCAACTAGAGCATCAAACCTCTCTCAAAGCAACTTAAAAAGGGACTTCCGGATCTCACACGGTCCAAAACAAGTCTTGCAAATTTAAAGACACGTTACGAGTACATTATTGCCTACCATGGTTTGTCCATATTTTGTTCAAGTACAAAGAAATATTCATCCTCGTCGAGTTTGTTCAACTAAAGCGACGAACTCACAAGAGGAGACGCACAATACAAATTCTTACAAGACAATTGATGAATATCTCACAATAGTTTAAACGCATCAATTACCAATATGAATTTGGCAAGGATAATTGTTGATGCTTGTGAGAAACATGATGCGAAAGGTTAAGTGTGTTGAACAACTTGTAGATTCACGAATGATTCACAGTGAAGAAATTAAAGTTAAGTTTGACCCCAAATACGAAAACATCATGGAAGATAAATTGAGGTCAACTAAGTTGATTTTTTTCTTTCTGATTGATATATTCAAGTCCCAAGCTACTTCAAATTTCTATCTTATGTCATTGTTATTCCCGAAAAATGTGTTTATAACATTGAAACATCGAATGTGAATGTTTTATTGGAAGACATCTCTCGAACTTTAGACCACAGTTATCACAGCGCCACAGCGAGTCATGGCGGTAGCCGACTGCCTAGACGCTTAGGCGACCGTGGCGGTCTATATGGCGACAAGTCGTTTACAATGTGTAATTTATATATTATTTAACAAGTATATTGGCAATAAAATTTCATATACATTAAAACCCAAAACATAACACTATGGAATAACATTTAAAGCACAATTATGTAAATACTTAGTAATAACAATCCAAAATAAATACAATCAAATAGAAAATATAAACAAAATTGATCCAAAATAACAAAACCATTCATCAAAATATCAGTTCAGTTTATGGTTAATAAACTGGTTAGAACTTACCACTTAACATATATATATATATAGATATATAAAGGGCAATGATCCATAACATGTATTTGCTATAAATTAAAAATTGGTAAATATCATCTCTACCTTCTATAACAAATATCAATGGTCTGGATTAAAAAAACATAACTAGCAGTCCGATCGTTATTCTAGCGAACAGGTTTACCAAATCACACAAGGAAAAGTACAACAACAGTAGCTTCCATTGAGATTAATACAAGAAGTAGAAGAGCCTTGTTTATTATGCAGCTAGCTCTCTGTGTTTCTCTATCAACTTTTTATTTCTGATTTTAAGCAAAAATTGAATATATACCACAGGGTCGAAAGGCATTTATATAGTTGCAACTCAACTAGTTACGCTTTGAGTTCGGTTTAATTTGTGTAACTTAGACTTGATATAAAGTTGTGTAAATGGTTGAGTTGATGAGAAGCAAAACCTTAGACTTGATTCAAAAACATTTCTAAGTGAAGTAAAGAAATGCATAAAGTACATAATTATTTAGATTTTCTATTCTAAATCTTTATTTGATTCATACTTAAGCATATGAAAAGCAAGTATGTATCATCATATATACTTTAAAGAAAACAACTAAGGTAGAAGAAGAAAACCAAAAATAAGGTCACAATATTGGATACGCAGAAATTGCAATAATCGCAACAAGTAATCGCAGAAGCCGTTGATCGCAACGGTGAAAACTTAGGGCTGTTGAAATCGTTGCGGTGAAAACTTAGGGTTGCTTTAGGGCTGTTGAAATCGTCGTCGATCGCAGCGGTGAATACAGGGCTGCAGAAATCTCGTCCGCTAATTATTGAATTGGGGGCGCATGAATTGGGGTATAATCGACCAAACAAAATACTAAACATGTCCGCTAGAAGAACAAGCAGACTGCTAGTTATGTTTTTTAATCCAAACCATTAATATTTAAAATGGAAGGTAGAGATGATATTTGCCCATTTTTGATCTATAGCAAATATATGCCATGGATCATTGCCCATATATAAATTTATTATATATAATATATATTATTATATATAATTAATATAATATATGTATAAATTTATATATAAATAATATATATATATATATAAATTTATATATTATATTATTATTATATATATATGCCTAAATGACTATCTTAAATTAAAGTCGTCTCTTTATTTGTTCCATATGAGAAAGAAGATAAAGTTCTTTATTTATTCAAACCTTCTAAAAAAAAGAAGAAAAAGTGGAGAGAAATTGAGAAAGTAAGAAACAGAGTAACAAGAAAAGCATATCATAGAAGGAAGAATAAGAAAATTATGTGTTAGAGAAAGTTAGGTTGACTCGCCGATGGTTTGTGATGGTTGGTCGCCGATGGAGTCGCGAAGAAGTCGAGCTGCAATGGGTCTCCTCACGACTTGCGATGAAGTCGAGCACTCGAGTTGCGAAGCCTGCGATGGGTTGAAGCCTTGAACGAGATGCTGCGAGTCGAAATTTTTTTCAAAGACAAGGAGAATGATGCGGTACGAAAGAGAAAAATCAAGAAATTTATTATTAATGTAATTATTTAGTAGGATATTGTTTTAATTATGGTAGTAAATTTTAATGAGGAAAATTATTATAATAATAGATTTTCGTTAGGATATTGTGTCCTTAAATTAGGATTTTTACTTAGTCCCCAAGTATTGAGTTTTTTATTTAAGCATTGTAATACTTCATTTGAAATTAAAGGTGTGTTTTTGTGCGCTTTTCTACTAATTCTCTGCGGGGATAAGTACCCTTATTCCTTCTTTCCACCTTGTCCTACATCACCAAAGTGTATTAAGCAAATAATAATCAAAGTTCCTCCAAAATAATAACCCTAGTAGACTATTTATAATACCTGAATCCTAAAAATAAATAAAGTCCAATAAATTTGAAAATAATCACAAAATATAAATAGGCCCAACAATAATTAAACCTACTGAGCTAACCTAATTAATAAATAAAAGTGCATCAAATACTGAAATTGTTCATGAATAATAAAACTTAAATTATAATGAATCTTTCTTTATATTCAGTCCTGCGTCACACACATATATTTCTTCTCCCAAGCAAACCTAAATGTGTTAAAAGTGATAAAGTCAACTGGGGCATTTCTGTACAGAAGAGCAAAGGAGCCCAAAGATAGTAGTGATTCTCAGCAAATTATCACCTATAAAATTCTGAATGAACCCATGATGCAATATTCAGATGAGTAACAATTATCATAATACTCCGTATGTATAATGGAAATGGGATAAAAAATTGTAAAAAAAGAAAACAAAGTGATTTATGAACTACTCTTTCTCGATTACTTGGCGATCAAGGCATCTATTTCCTGTGTCAAACTAATAAACAAGATTGTGGGGAATCATGCATCGTTACAAGAAACAACAATAGTTCCAATACCAAACTATAAATGGGTAGAGTAAATTACAACAAAAAGAACTATGCTTTTTATGGGTCTCGAGTATTTGACTATTTTCCTGTACCCAGCTCAACCCATTTTAAGTAAGATAACTGCAGGAATCGTAGATCTAGATCAAAATAAGAACCGCCCTTAAGCCTTAAACTTTTGATTTTCTTCAGCAAAAGCCCACCCAAGTCACTTTCAAGTTTAACATGTCCTTGGACCGAACTAATGATATTAGGTATGTTACCTAGAAGTTAAGATAACAATCACTTCTAGGAAATGCTTCTTCTTGCCTTTCAATGTTTATAATGTGCAAGTTATTGTTTGAGCCTTGTTCTATGGAGCTTTCCACAATGTTCTAAAAGGCGCTAGGCAGGAGGCAGGCGGCCGAGGGAGGCCTAGCGCCTAGGGGGCCTGGGCGGGGCCTAGGTGGAATTTTTTATTTTAAGCCAATTTTAATATTTTATCTTACATTTATCCAAACAAAACAATAATATAAAGCAAAACAATCTATAATAAAAATAATACAGGCATTTGCTTAAAGTTCAAACACATATTCATATTACTAATGTCAAAGTTCAAACACATACATACAATTCTTCAAAGTTCAAACATATTATTAACGTATTAGTTTTATTCATAAACAAGATTGCTATTAAATAATAAAATTTCAAGAATTTAATTCAATATTAAAACTTAAGAAACTAAACATAAATTTAAGAATTATATTGAATTAAACTAAATATTACAAATGTATCATCATTTATATAATTTGAAGTTGATACAAATTCAAAAAATTACAATTATAGTAAAATTATCCATTTTGACTTGATATTGTTCACTTCTTGTTGTGATTTGATATGCTACAACATGTATTATGAATATGGTAAATCATTAGAAAAATAAATATATCAAGATCTGATTTGGGTAGTTATTAAAATAAAAAAAATCTCTTCACCTAGTCTCCTGCCTATTTTCTTGGAGGATTTTTTTTGCCGCCTTGGGCCTAGCGCCTAGGCGAGGCGCCAAGGGAGGGCCTAGCACCTAGGCGGAGCGCCAAGGGAGGGTCTAGCGCCTAGGCGGAACTTAGGCGAACCTAAGCGGGGATTTTTAGAACACTTACCAAACCAAATCTTTTACCTCCTCTAATTCGAAATGAAGAAAGGAATTTTTAGCTCTTCATCAAAAAAAATCAAAGGTAAAAGATCCGTAAAATATTATAATATTACTTCTGCATTGTTAATATGCCCAAAAAAAATTGTACCTACTCAATACAAAAACATCATTCATAGAAAAGGTTGAACAAGTTTTCAGATGGACTCCAAAAACTGAGGATGTCAGTATTTTAAGCGCGGATGAAGAGCTTTTTTAATCAAATTAAATGAACATTCAAATTTTAAAGCTCTGAAAGTTGAACGCCCAACAAGGGACTGCATAGAAGAAATTGAATATAAATCCAGATATTTTAATTTTCATGACAAATAATATATTTTCTTAACTGGTTCAAATCAAGACAACCCAAACGACTGATATACACACAAATGATATCAGAAAAGAAAACAAAATGCTACCACTTCCTAGAATCTCCACAACTTTCGGGAAAACAAATTTTGTTTTAGTTTACTCCAAATCAACTTGACACAGCTGAGAGTTTCTAATGATATTAGGGCTTTAAGATTGTGAACAATGAAAATTGGTCAGACAATCAAGGACTTATTTCCATTGAGCGAGAAAGCCTCAAAGTTCCCTTCTGAACATCAGAAACCGTTTTTGGTTTTGTTCCTAATAGTAAGCAGTTCCATACACCAGGTAATTCCATTATGGTTGAAGTCCATTCAACATACCATAACTGACAATGACATCTCTAATAGACTTGTTAAAAAGTGACTTCACTAGTCGCCAAACCATATTGAAAAGGAGAACCTTTTCTTGTTTATTTGACAGAAAGAGGGGAAAAGAAAAACAAAAAGGTCCACAAACCTGTAATCCTCATCTGTTAGATACTTCTGTAACTCTGGTTGTGCTGGAGAGTTGAACTCATCCTCAAGGAGACGATATCTGCATACCTAATATATTGAAAGTCAAAGTCTCGAAATCAGGAAAACATCAATAGTTTGGAAGATAGTGTTAGTTGTGCCAACAAAAAATTAACTAGAATAGTTAAAACATCAAGCCAGTAAATACCAGCTATATGCTTGTATATAAGTATGTGCTGTATTTCTGAAGGACTTGAATGTCTTGGTTTGACAAGCTCCAGAAAAATTACATTCATCATCAAAGAAGTAATACAATATAGAGATGAGTCAACAGTACCACTGAAACTGGCATTACTATAGGAATACTAATGTAGAAGTACAGGTGAAAGTAGAACAAAATAAAAGGCCCAGTCACTAATATTATTAAAAAAAAGTTACTGAAAGCTTCAAGCTTAGACAATAAACAGTCTCCTAAGGGGGCAACATCAATCATGTTAAAAAATTCATGTTCTCACATTGACATTTAGAAATACAGGTTGATATATTAAACGGGAAAAGTTGGCAACAATTAAATACAGAAGATAAAACTGCACACACTTACTGTCAGCTTTCTTGCATTTTTACAGAAGCTTTTTATTTTGGTTTTTGGGATGCTGTCTGGATTCCTACCAATTTTCTTCAATATAGTTCTCACTCGTTGCTCAATCACAAGCATATCAGCCTCAGCCTTCGCCTGGTAGATTTTCTGCAGGTTTACATATGACCTAGAACACAGTTGGCAAAATTCAATTTTTTCACCAAGGCAAAAAATTCAGAAATAAAAAGACAAAATACAGCAGAATGTCCTCAGAATGCTATAGCAACTAACTCAGTAGAAGAAGTCATGTCCGGTATTGATCCCTCAAGAGGTGCCTCATCGCCACCTTCATGAGCAATGAACTCCTGAAATGTGAGAAAAGAGCCACACTTAAAGTTACACCAACAATGGTTGAAATTGCAGAGGCCTTGAAAAATAATCTCAAAATCACTCGTTCGATTCCCACACATGGGCCACGAGCCAAATTAAGGGAAAACTAATGAATCCTAATACATAATACTTAATTTAACTGTAATATGCATCCCATGAACAGGAGCAAGGAGTAGAGGATTTTAGCCTACATAGATAATTTCGTAAAACCTGGTCCCAAAACTGTTATCTGAGAGTAAAGATGCCAATCCTTCATAAAGATCAACAAGTTACACTTACACACTTGTAAAATTTAGACTAAAGCTCCACAATGGAAAGAATCCAAAGATGCAACAATCTCTGGGACTTATTTGCCAAATCCATTCCCTACAAAATCCTGCTAGTTATTCCCAGAGGACCCAGAAAAAGATAAAATGATCGAGTTTTGTTAGGAAAGGTATAAATGATTAGAAGATTACATAGAGAATTGGCATATTAAAAAAGATACTTACAAATCACAGAATCCGCAAGGACTAAGCAATAAAAAAGGGTGAGAAAAAAAGACTATTTATGCTGAATTTGCCTCACTAAGATGACTACCAATGATGATGCCAATTAATTAGCCACCAAAATTTCAAAGGCCAAGCTTTTTTGGTTTCAAGTTTCAACCCCTACAGCTTGGAAACCTAGAAATAAGGGACTGATAACATATAATAGGGGAAGCTCAGCAGCACGGAGCATACATTTCTCAAAACAAGGAATTTTCAACATTAATACTAAGTTCACTTGAATAATAATTTGGAAAAAAGAGTAAATCAGTAATAGAAATCAGAAAGTATATTTTCATGTTCTTTAAAGTACACCTGAGACAAACTACCTAATTTCAACTCAAGATCTCCCAAACTAGTTGGGGTAGGCCGAAAGTGAAACCTATATGTAAGCGCAAAGGTAGACATGCAATGAGAAAAATAAAACAGATAAATAAAACAATAGAAATAGATGGAAATTAACTTTAAAAGAAAAGGACGCATATGTACACAAGCGCATACATATATAAAAAAGCTAAAATGGAAACAAAGGGGGGAGAGGGAAACTGAAAATACCTACTTCATAAAAATAAATGAATATATACATACTCTGTGTGGAGAAAAACTGAGGCATTACCTTTAGAGCTGCAACCATCACCCAAAATTCTGGTGAACTAGAATCAACTTCTGCAGAGGCATCATTGATTATATGCAGCAAATTTGGACCTGAGAAATGAAGGAATGGGATAACTTAAAAGTCTAAAATCAACTAAAACTTACAAGTCTGACCCAAAAAAGAAAAACTACTAACATTGTAAGTTTCTGGTCCTAGACTATGCTCTTTGTGCTCTACTCAAAACAATTTTTTTCAGAGTCAATAAAAGTTTCAAAAACAACTTTTTATGAGCATGCACGAAAAGAAATGCTTCTTCATATTTATACACACTTAAATAATAGATTTTCATCTTAATACCTATTTTCATAACATTCTAATTTACCCTTTTCTGGGTGTGCACGGATTTTAGACATGTCAAAAGCATGACTATAGAACTTATATACACATTGATTATTGATAAATATGGAAATATATATATAATATTTGAGACTATAATACATGAATATATTTCTTCACAAAACCCATGCTAAACGCATCCAAAAAAAGGCCACGTGAAACTGGGAGGAGGCAGTGCAATTTGTTAAATTTTAAGCCTATAAATCAAGTTTATTACATTTTCTCACAATTCCGTTTAACATTTATGCTGAAAAAATAACATTACATTTTTATACCATTTGGAACATTTTCTAAATTTATAAGGATTCAGCTCAGAAGGTCACTAGTACAACTTATGGTGGATCAAGTTCATATCAAACAAGTAAAGTTCCAACTTAATTTCAGATTCGTCTGTAAAACAGACCGAATTTGTACAAGGTTAAGCTCAGATAGGCTGCAAAGAACCAACTGAAACTCATCCCAAAGAAAAGATGAAAAAGCAGAGACTGAGAGAGAAAAACTAAGAAAATTGAAAAAAACTAAGCCAATCAAAAGTGCTCAAGGTAAAATTTATATTTAGGCAAAAGTAACATATTTCAAAAGGTTATGCCTATCAAACATATTTTGCCTTGGTTACACTCCACATGCAACCTTACTGCATCTACTGTCTTATGTTACACTCCATATGGTCACAAGAGAAAGTGAGAAAACATGTTGCATATTTATTAATGAAACCTCCAAAGCTAGTACACATGGGTTATTCGCTACTTCTCCTTTTGTCATATAAGTTTTGGTTAAGTACTCTTACAGATGGAACCACAATTCAGTATGGACTTGGCGCTCACCCTACATAAATAATAGTAACCTCTTAACTAAAACTACAAAGAAAGGAATAACAAATACTCGGCAAATCCTTCTTAACATAACCAGTTATTTTATAAAATATACTCCATGGAAATAGTGCAGATATACCACCATAAAATCATGTTCTTACTGATTCCTCGAGGAGCAAAGACTTTGAATGAGGCATCAATAGCTTCTTTATAGTTGTCTTCATCCATAGCGATCATCCTGGATTTGATCAGTTCCTAAGGTGTACAATACACCAACAAAACAACCTTAGGCAATAGAAGGAATATACTAACACATAAGGTGTGGAAGCTGAAGGGAATGTGTAAACCTTGAACTCCTTCTTCTCATCCCTAGTTGATGGAAGACTTCCACCATGACTTTTGGCCCATTCATCAGCCATCTTTACAAGAATAATAACATATGGTGTATGCTTGTGGAGTACGGGATCAGGGACTTGTAAATCAATTGTTTCTGTGAACCTATAATTGACAAAACATGTAATCATTATCTAAAAAATACGCTACACAGGAAATGCTAAATAATAGCTACCAAAAAATTGCGCAAATGATAAAGATTTGTACATAAATAAATTAACTGAGACCCAAGAAGCAAGGATTTGGGTTCAAGGATTTTGGTTCACCATACAAGGATATAGAAATTCCGCAAAACTCAGAAAGTAGAAATTCGAGTTTGGCGGGGATGCAGTACATATTTAAATATAAAATAAATTTATTATATACTCGTGTGTGTATATATATATACACACACACATATATACACACACGCATTTATATACATTAAAATATCGAAACCAGAAAATAATTTATGATAAAATGAAAACAAAAAAAAATCAAGAAAAAGTAAACATATATATAGTAACTAATATTATATGAGAACTTGCGAAATATATACTAACTAATTCGTATACCAACTCCAAGATAGTATTAGTATATAAAACATCATAATAATTAGTATAGTGTATAGTATAGTATTAGTATTATATTCAGTTATCATTAAAAAAAACTCAACCAAATGAAGAATCCTTACTAGTTAGGAAGATACAGATGAAAAATCAATACAGTTTACCAAAAAATACGAGTAATCAATGTACAAGAATAAAATATGGATAGAGTAAACAAATAAAACAGTAGCACTTGCGAAATTCAAACCTCCTGAGCTCAGGCCATGGGTTATTTAACCGGAGATCGTCTAGAAAATGATCGGGCTTTGATTCAATCACAGTATGTTCCTGCCACAAAGACAAAAAAGTAAGATTAGAACCCTTAGCTTGCAAGATTAAGAAGATTGATACCTTCTCTTGATTCAATTTCTACTCTGCGTCATTTTCTAACATAGACACCTTAATAACACCTATAATCCTAATCTTATGGGAAATCCAATTGAATTTCCAAATAATTATAATTTCTTAACCACGTACGTAACATAACCACAATTAATGCTGTAAACGAGCCAAACAGTTCGGGCTCGACTCGAAAAAATACAAGCGAGACTCGGATTCGTTAATAATATGATCCAAATCTGAGCATTAAAAATAGTTCGAATCTGAGAAAGGTTATACTCGACTCGTTTAAGATTCAAACTACTTGAATTCTTGATTGTGATTCGATACATACTTGGTTAATACATATTCGATTAGATGTTCGATACATTCTCTTATAATATATACAAATTTAAATCAAAATAGGATAATTAGTTATTATTTTGTTTTGTTTTTAATTTTAATTGTGATTTTATATTTGTAAAGTGTAATAATAAATATATTTTCTTATTTCTAAGTAAAATAACAAATTCAATTTATAATTATATTTATTATAAAACTAGTTATTATGTGAAAACTCGAATTCGAGCTTGAATTTGAAGCTCGCGAGTAGTTTGAATAAATATTCGAGTCGAATCGGATCAAATTCGAGTAATAAATATTCGAGTCGAGTCGAATCTGAGTAGGATTTTTCAAATATAATTCGAATTCGAATACGAATTTATCATTTCGACTCAAATTCGAGTAGCTCTCTGTTAGCTCCGGTTCGACTCGTTTACACCCTTAACCACAATTATTCAATCCAAAATAGATCCAACGAGCAATCCATGTGAAAATTGTACTTGTTTCCAAAGTTCTTTCAAATATTAGTAATCATCATCTTAATAACTAATTATAATGCCAAGATAAAAATTTGACCAAAAACCTCATACACATTACCTTCACACTGATGCGAACAAACCCAGTCAGACCATAAGAGCGCGCAAATATCAACATAACATTTGCCTCACGACACATAATATCCAGCTTTACCATTGAATCTTCCACCAGCTGGAAACAACGGTTCAACATTTGAACAGAAATTTAAATAAATAAATGAATAAAGAAGGACAAGCTATAATTCATGGAGATTTCATCAAGGAAGCATAAGATGATGAATAAATGATTATACAATTATATGCATTTACATCCAGTAAATTGACCTAAAAAAGAAGCTCACTACTTCCAAGTAACTATTCTTTTAAAAAGGAAGTGATGAGAGGCAAACTTCTTATAAGTGGAATTCACTCATACAGAATAATATAAGATGAAGAGCCAATAAACTCACCATCCCCAAAGAGAGAAACTATGACCTGATCTATTGCTGGAATATGACACTTGAAATCATTTTTAAAAAATAAAACTCCCTCCTTACTTGTAAGGAACACAAAAATAAAAAATAAAAACTCCCTCAGTAAAACTTTATATGGCCACTTCTAATTGGCATATAGTTTAGAAAGAAAGGTGAATTATTATAATCCACAATCACCACTTCCTTAGATTATATATGAACTCCACAAGCTTTTCCTTGTCATATTTTGATAAAAAATTATACATGACCTCCATATATTATGCTCTCTAAATTTATACCTGTGTAGCTACTACCAAGGTAAACTGAGAAAAGAATGACGGGTTTGTCTTTATTAATTCCTCTGGATTCTCTTCAATGAATTTGGCTTTTACAGCGTCATTTAACTCTTGAAGAAATGAACACACGCATTTTGCCTTCGACTGCCCAACGCTGGATTCATCCACTATCAACATCACAGGCAAAACATGAGACCAAAAACTTAAAGGTGAAGAACTAGACAAATCAAGACACATACCCATATAGTTATTTCCAAGGTCACCCTCTTCAACTCTAGAGCCATCAACGACAGTAATACTTCCAATACCACCAAGAACAAGATTTTTGAGGGTTTCAGAACCAGTAGGTCCACAATTAAGTAAGCATATACTTGCTTTTTCAAGGGCAGCTTGTCCTCGCTCACCCCAGATCCTGCAATATACATATCATAAACTTTCATTCTAAATCAACAAATAAAGTTTATCAGAACAAGTAAAATTCCAAGCCATGGGTTTATAATCTGATTCAATGTTACATTAGAATACAATTTTTCAGTCCAAATACAACTTTTCATAGTCATTTTTTCTCGCTCTAGAATTTTCAAAGTTACTTCTGAGCTAATTATTTGCTTGCTTATCAAAATAACTATGCTCCAACAATGTCCCAATTTGTTGCTTAAAATAGGTAGAGTAATAAAAATAATTTTGGAACTTTCGGTGGGGTGGGGCTCAAAATCAGTTTCACTTCTTTGCCAAACTAAAAACTTGGAAGATGCAGTTGAGTAAATGGAGTTAGGGCAAAAGTGCGTGAAAGACGGACATATGTACTTACAACGGAGGGCAAATCGTAATTAAGATGGGAATAAAGTGGAAAGAGAAGTGACAATACCTGAGCTGACGATCGTATTTGGTTTTGGGTTCCGCCATTGTTAAGTAGCTGAAGAAAATGGAGCTCGCTTTCTAGCTACGCAGTGTGATTTTGAGAGAGACCTGTGTTCAAGAGGGGGAGAGAGACTGTTGATAGTGGCAAAGATATAGCACTAGAACAGTAAACGTGCATAAAGCGAGTATTTATTACTGCTATTAACTACTACTATTAATAAGGTTTGATAAGCCCAGTACGATTTGGACCCAGGCCCATAATTTTGAGAAATAGTTCTGTACTGTCGCACGAAATCTTTATATATATATATATATATAGGGAGCCCTTCCATAGCAACCGGTTGCTGTGAGTACTGTGCAACACCCTCTTTTTGTACCGTTGATCAACTTATTGGAAGGCTAAGATTGGAATATATTAATACCAAACCGTGAGAAGCTCTGCCGGTTTCTATTTAAATAAGAGGGACCCACATTTTAACACATTGTCAGTCTAGTTAAACAAAATGAATATTTAATATTAAAATATTTCGACCGGTACAAGTTGTACCGGCCTATTCTTTTTTTTTACGCATTGATGCTTTATCAGTTTTTAATCAAATACAAAGAGATTGCACATAATATTAAAATATTTAAAAATATTCCGGCCGGTACAAGTTGTACCGGCCTACTCATTTTTTTTTAACACATTCATGTTTTCTCACTTTTTAATATTGCACAAAATTTATTTTAACTTACAAATATAATGTTAAAAATAAATATTAGTAATATAAAAATAAAAATAATTATATTATAAATAAATAAATATATAAATATAAATATTATTTTTAATATTAATATATTAAAAATAAATATAATAAATATGCAAGGTATATAATTATATTATTAATAATTATGCAAGATGTAATAAAATATTTAAAAATATTTCGGCCGGTACAAGTTGTACCGGCCTACTCTTTTTTTTTTTTTTAACACATTTGTGTTTCTAACTAATTTGTGTTCTTGAATTATTAAAATAAGTATTATTTTTTTCTAATTAAGTAGTAGTACGTGTAGGTAATTGTCTACCAGTTTTAAACACAGAGGTGGGTTAGAAACACAAATGTGTTAAAAAAAAAAAAAGAGTAGGCCGGTACAACTTGTACCGGCCGGAATATTTTTAAATATTTTATTACATCTTGCATAATTATTAATAATATAATTATATATCTTGCATATTTATTATATTTATTTTTAATATATTAATATTAAAAATAATATTTATATTTATATATTTATTTATTTATAATATAATTATTTTTATTTTTATATTACTAATATTTATTTTTAACATTATATTTGTAAGTTAAAATAAATTTTGTGCAATATTAAAAAGTGAGAAAACATGAATGTGTTAAAAAAAAAATGAGTAGGCCGGTACAACTTGTACCGGCCGGAATATTTTTAAATATTTTAATATTTTAATATTATGTGCAATCTCTTTGTATTTGATTAAAAACTGATAAAACATCAATGCGTAAAAAAAAAGAATAGGCCGGTACAACTTGTACCGGTCGAAATATTTTAATATTAAATATTCATTTTGTTTAACTAGACTGACAATGTGTTAAAATGTGGGTCCCTCTTATTTAAATAGAAACCGGCAGAGCTTCTCACGGTTTGGTATTAATATATCCCAATCTTAGCCTTCCAATAAGTTGATCAACGGTACAAAAAGAGGGTGTTGCACAGTACTCACAGCAACCGGTTGCTATGGAAGGGCTCCCATATATATATATATATATATATATATATATATATATATATATATATATATATATATATATATATATATATACTAGCTGGGTCCCGTGCCTCCGGCACTGTATGGACAATATAATTTATCTCAAACTTTGAACGACCAAAATAATTTATTGAGTGAGCGGGAAATTTAAAGTCATTTGTATTTTATTAAATTATTATTAGATTATTAGATAGATAGATGTATTTTATTAGATAGATGTATAAACGGTGGGATTTATCTCAAACTTTGGACGACCAAGATGATTTATTGAGTGAGCGGAAAATTCAAAATCATTTGTATTTTATTAGATAGAATTAAATTATTACTCCCTCCGTCCCAAATTAACTGCTCAGTTTTGACTTTTTAAAGTCAAATTGACCATTTTTAAAACTAATCTTTTTACTATTTTTGCTAAAATATAGGTGAAGAGATTATAACCAAAAGAAAGTATATACAATTTATTACTAATCCTAATTTTTATAATTTTAGGAATATATTTATATATGTTTAATTATTAATTCTAAAAATAGTAAATTTGACTTAAAAAGGTCAAAATTGAGCAGTTAATTTGGGACGGAGGGAGTATTAGATTATTAGATAGATAGATGTATTTTATTAGATAGATGTATGAACGGTGGGATTTTTCTCAAACTTTGGACGGTCAAGATGATTTATTGAGTGAGCGGAAAATTCAAAATTATTTGTATTTTATTAGATAGATTATTAGATAGATGTATTTTATTAGATAGATGTATGAACGGTGGGATTTATCTCAAACTTTGGACGGCCAAGATGATTTATTGAGTGAGCGGGAAATTCAAAATCATTTGTATTTTATTAGATAGAATTAAATTATTATTAGATTATTAGATAGATAGATGTATTTTATTAGATAGATGTATGAACGGTGAGATTTATCTCAAACTTTGGACGGCCAAGATGATTTATTGAGTGAGCGGGAAATTCAAAATTATTTGTATTTTATTAGATAGATAGATAGATATATTAATAATATTAATAATTTTTTAAACTCACACGTCACATGTTTGAACTTTCAACCTCATGGTTAGTATCTATTGAGTCATGTCAAAGATCACACGTCACTAATGCCTCTTTAATTACCGCCACACCAGTTTCCTAAATAGAATATCATTTTATAATTTTCACTATAAAATTTTAAATTATAAAATGTTATAAATTTATTTAAGGCCAAATTACAAAATTATCTCTCAAAGTTGATACCCAATTTTAAATTTGGCCTTATAAGTTGCAAAAATCTCAATTGAGTCCTTCAAGTAGCTAATTTTATTCAATTGAGTCCTTAATGGAATAAATTTCAATCGAGTCAAAGACAATGTCATGAGTCAATTGAATTAAATTGGTCAATTAAATGACTCAATTGAGATTTTTGCAATTTAAAGGGTCAAGATAAAATTGAGTGACAACTTAGATTGAAACTTTTGTAATACAGCGACCTTTATTTAATTTTAATTAATTTAATAACAGCAATATTCGAGTTTCATTTTGTGATAAGCCAAGAATTCCCTCAGCTTTTTTTTTTTTGAAAGCCTCATTTTTTGGATAATATAATATAATTTTTCATAAAATATATCATCACTATTATAATATCAAAAACTAATATAAAAAAAATTAGGCCCTATTTTTTTGGGAATACAATATAATCACTATTACAATATCAATAATTAATCAAACTTTACTAAATGATAAAGAAATAAAACAAAAATTTCATATACTATTTCCTCAATTTTATGCTAAAACCCCATATACTATTTCCTCAATTTTATTACATATATGTAATTTGTATATTTTTAACTGAATAAAATAATCTTCCCTAATATTGTTTTTAGATTTTTTTTGTAATAAAAAAACTCATATTATTGGGAGTTTGAAATTTGAATACAACTTGTAATAAGTAGTATTCAAATTACCTTCCCATTCTTTTGCATGAGCTAATGGGAGAGAGTTGTACGGTATCGTGAATTTTTTTTTAATTATAATTATCAAAATAATAAATAAAAAATAATAGAGCAAGTTTGAACAAAAAATTATAAAAGAAAGTATATTTTTTATTGAAAAAAATACGGTAAACTGTTTACTGTATTTTTTCAATAAAAAATATACTTTCTTTTACAGTTTTTTGTTCAAACTTACTCTATTATTTTTTATTTATTATTCTAATAATTGTGGTCAAAAAAATTAAAAAAATAATAATAAATAAATTACATGGTATTGGTCGTTAGTCCAGTACAGCATGTACCGGATTCAATAATAATAATATTTGATTATAATTGTGGTCTAAATACAATAAAAAAAGTATAGTAAAATTATCTTGTAAGTATAATAAATAAATAAAAAATAGCATAAATCTTTTTTTTTTCACGTTTTGGTGCCTTGATATTTGCTAACAAATCAGTTATTGAAGTTTTGCAGCTTGAAAACTACTAATTTACTAAAATTTGAACTAGAAAAATGCAATGTTTCTGATTTCAATTTTAGTACGTAGGGGTGAGTATTCGGTTATTAACCGAACTGAACTAAAAATTCGGTTATAACCGAAACCCGAAAACATCATGTTTTAGTTATCCGAACAAGTAACCAAAATTTGTAATAACCGAATAACCGAATTGGTTATTCGGTTATTCGGTTAATAACCGAATTTAAACATAATCCATAAACAGTTCAGTTCCTACAATCCATAAACATAATCCTATAAACAACAACAACAACACAGTTCCTACAATCCATTAACATAATCAATAAACAACAACATAGTTCCTACAATGATTAACACCATAAACATTTGCTGCTGCTTCTGTTGAGTTCCTGCTGTTGCCCATTTGCTACATTTGTTGCTCCATAAACAACAACACAGTTCCTGCTGCTGTTGCCCATTTGCTGCCCATTTGCTGCAAATGAGCTGCAAACATACATGCAACTGGTTATGAAATTGAAAAATAGAATGAGTCATGAAAGACAAATCATCAGTGTCACATGCATAAGACAAATCATCAGTGTTAACGCCAAGATCTTTTGCTACGTCCCAATCACGTAAGACGTCCTGATCCTGCACAGTAAACACGATAAACACCACAAGCTTGACGGCTGTTCCGTCGGGGGATAGCTCAGGCGTGAGAATTAGTATGTGTTCACAAGGTTAACAATGGAGGAATGTAATGTCTAGTGTCTAAAGAGATAATAATCCTTGAACGTGTGTGTATGGGTGAGAGAGTATGAATATATCTGAAGGTATGAGAACGTACCTATTAGAGAAAGCTTCCTTGCTAGGTTATATTATCCCCGCATGGGTTACTGTGCCAACCACAACTACCTGACACCCCCTCTGATCTAATGGGCTCTGCCGACTTGCATGTAGTTTATCTACTGCCTTTGGCCACTGTTTTCTACCGTCGGCCGGCTATGATCCCATCCACATTAATGCATGGCAGGCACTTTTGTCAACCGTCATGCTTTTTCATCATCACAAGTCAAAGATAGAGATATTAAAATATCTAATGGGTCGATCCATCGATCCGACCCGGTCTTATAGGATTAAAAGAAGCTGATACAGTGATTGGGCCCAACGAGCCCCATGGCTTAATTATAAAAGCCAAATGGATTAAATTAATAAAGGAGCCCAATTTACCCGGCCCAAGATAAGAGAAATATCATGACCCAACATTGCCCCCTAGTTTTTTGTTAAACAGAATGTTTAATAGAAAAGTATGAGTGGCCCAGGATAATTTACTAAAGGCCAATGGTAAAAGATAATTGAAGTGTACCCAATCACTGTCGACGAAATGAAAGGAGAAGAAAAAGGAGGCCCAAATCAGGAAAGCCCAATCTAATGGATACATGAACCCGGAACCGGACCCTTCCCATTCAAATTCTGAATCATTACTAACATTTAATGAGTCGGCCTTTGGACAACGTGTAACCATCAGTATAAAAGGTAACTTTATCAAATTTGACAGTTTTACCTTCCCATTTGAAATTCGAGCGCCTTTTGAACTCTCTGCTACTCTGAAGTTTCTCTCTTCCTCTGCAACTCATCAACAATGGCTTCCCAAGATCTTGAACAAGGCTCTCCCATATTAGTGACACCAATCACCATCGTTCCACCAAGTTCTGTCAATGCCCGTGAAGGATCATCGACCTCGAACCCAAAGGGGGCGAAATCCGACAAGAATCCTCCCCCAAAAAACCCTAAATTTTCCTCTGAGTACTATAGGAGCACAGAGCGATTTTCACATGCCAATACTCCCTCTATTATCACCGAGGAGGAACTGAAGAGGATCCGAACTCGATACCACATCCCGGATACCCATGCTGTTAGGGTTCCTAGATCCGGTGAAAAAATGTATCAACGGTAAGAGGGTTGGACGGCCGTTCCTGTGACTCTGCTGGAGAAGGGGGTTCGCTTCCCCTTACATATTTTTATAGTGACTTTATTGGGGTTTCTGGGGGTTGGGTTCGCCCAACTGGTACCGAACTCCTACATTCACATCCTAGCTTTCGTGGCCTTCTGCCATGAATTAGGTGTGGAGCCCTCCTTGGACTTCTTCTTCACCGTATACAAGATAATCCAATCTAGGGAGAAGGGGTTCAAGGCTATTAGCAAACATTCTCCGAAGTCGGGAGAAAAATTCGAGAGACGCTCGCTAGTGAACACTCCTTCGAGTAATAGGGGGTGGCACGAGAAGTTGTTCTTCGTCAGAGGTTCTGAAATTTCTTCGCTACCTGATTGGGCCACTGATGAGAAGATTTCTGCTGACTTCGGGGACATTTCTGAAGAAAAGGAAGTAGAAATGATGGAATTTTTTTGATAACTTCCCTAAGGAGGAGTGGAAATACGGACTTCTCTCGAAGCAGGCATGGTTATATGACCATAAATGTAAGTATCGATCTATTTTATATGTATATAAGAATTTTTTGAGAATGCTTTTATAATACGGGTTCTAACAGAATTGTTTGGTTATGTAGTGTCTTTGATCAAACCAAGCTCTTTAGAGATAAAAGAGTTTGAAGATTTTTTGTCTGGGAGGTCTTCGGAAGCTGTCGAAACTATGACAACAGAAGCTGCTCCCGAAGCCGAACCAGTCTCAGAAATCCATACAGACGAGTTCAAAGCTGACGAACCAGAAGTCGATGAGGTTCCAGTTCCGGAAGAGACCCTCCATCCTCGTCAGAAGAGGAGGGCAATAAGAAAGCCAAGATCAACACCCTTGCCAACTCCTTCTGCACCTACCCCAGAAGTTGAGCCATCCACCACATCCATACCTCGAAGAGGAGGCTTATTAGATCGTCCTGATCGAAGAAGCATCCTCCGAATCAAAAAATTGAAAAGCAAAGTAACACCTCTGACAGCCGAAGAGCTTAAGGTGCCTCCATCTTCGATCATCCCTCCCTTCGTACCGCCTGTAGAAATACAATTTACCGAAGATGGTGATTAGGATGAAGCCATCCCAACTCTGTCAAGGAAGAGGAAACGCACTCCTGACAGCCATCCGAGCTCTGCATCTGCAGCTCCTTCTCAAGAACCCCACCAAAACAAAACTCCATCTCCTGAAACCGTGTACGCTGAACCTGAACCTACCCCTCCTGAACAACCCGCTCCTTCCCCGAATAGGTCCAGACCCTCGCCTGAACGACCCGGTCCTTCAGGTCAGGGTTATCATGCCGAGGCCATGGGGTTTCCGACTCTGTGGCCCAGATTTAATGCTAACTTTCCATTCGACCTGTTCGGGGCCTTCGTGAGGGACACTGACGATCATCGGTTCAGTGATCACACGGATGGGAATCTGCTTGACGAAGGGATGAACTATCTGGCTAAGGTAAATAACCATTCCTTTATGTTCTACCTCTGTTCTTGTTTGGATATCTGAATACTGACTGGAATTCTATTTGAACATATGCAGTCCAATGCTGTCTTCGGCCGTTTACGTCCGAGGCACATAAACGGAGAAGCCGAGGAAGATTTCATGAGGCAAGAAATCAATATGCTGAGATCGACCTTGGCTCGAGAAAGAACCGACCATGAAGACGCTCTTCACACCATCAACGGTCTCCAACAAGACTTAGATCGAGCCAGGATGGACCTGAAGACGTCCGATGAAGAACTAAGGGCCACAAGAGATGGGTTGGCCGCATCCGAAGCTAGCCAACAAACTCTAACTGATATGAATGCCGGCCTGGTCGAAGAAAACCTGCTGCTGAAAGCCAAAAATGAGGAGTTTTCTTCGGCCAATAGAAGCCTGGCTATTCAACTTGGCGAGGCTCAATCGAAGGCCAAGGATGAAGAGCGGAGACACAAAACTAAACGCCACAAACTTCACCACAAAATAAAGGAGCTAGAGGGAAGGGGTCCTCTTCTGACAGAAGAGTTGAAAAAGCAGATTCAGGCGGAGTATAGAGATTCGGACAAGATCAATGTCGAGATAATGAAGGTCTACTCGGAGGGTTATGAAGACTGCCGAAAGAGAGGCAAAGAGAAATTGTATGCTGCTCAACTGGACCCAGCTTTACTCAACTCTGAAGATGAAGGTGGTGCCTAGCTGTTCCTCCTGCTTTCATTCTGCCTTATGTTTATGTTTAAACTGTTTGTCTTTTAGAATATATATAAAATTTTATGTATTGAGATTGTTAATGTTTCTTCATTGGTGTATTTAATTTATGAGTAAATAAATCGGATGAATGTTTTAGTTTTCCTGATGATGGATCTGTGATTCCCTTAATTGTGAACTATGTTTTCGGTTAGATTCTTTTCAATAATTCAATATTAGTAAAAATGAACCTATGCAGTGAATCAGTTAAGGCATATAATGAATAATGTATGAGACGAAGTGAATTAAATTTCACGGACAGAATTTAACTTAACTGAACTGAAAGGATGGAATTCAACGATAAAATAAAGTAATACATACTCATCGGCTCGGTAGTCTGAGATCGGTCATTTGTTTACCACTCGGGGTGAACACAGTCATATAAGGACCAAGATATAAGGACCAATTGTGACCATTGACTTACCACCCTGACAGAATCAATATAGGATCCTTTGTCTACCACTCGGGGTAGAACAACAAATAGGCTGCCATCGAATGGCCAGCGAGTCCTACCATACCTCCTTACACCATAGTGACCATAGGACAAATAGGACCAGGATCAATAGTGACCATTGATTTACCACCCTGATAAAATCAATATAGGATCCTTTGTCTACCACTCGGGGTAGAACAACAAATAGGCTGCCATCGAATGGCCAGCGAGTCCTACCATACCTCCTTACACCATAGTGACCATAGGACAAATAGGACCAGGATTAATAGTGAAAAAGTGACTTTTTATTGATAATGAATAATAATATACAGACTTCCGATGACTTGACTTGATCTCTATTGAAAGTATTTCCGAAGTCTGCCAGCATGCCAAGTATTTTTGATCCCGGAGCCATTTAATGACCTCAACCGATAAGTGCCCGGCTTTAACACTTCGATCACCTCATACGGCCCTTCCCAGTTTGGCATTAACTTTTCAGTGTTTTGAGGTGTAGAAGCTTCGGCTTCTCTGAGGACGAAGTCTCCCACTTCGAATCTGCGAAGCTTGACTCCTTTGTTATAATGCTTAGCTACTCTTCGTTGATAAGCAGCTAATTTAAGTAGGGCAACCTCTCTGACTTCTTCCAGCAGATCCAAATTGGCCTTCAGTCATTCATCATTGTAGATTTCTTTGTATTGGCTCACCCAAAGACTTGGAGATCCGATTTCGACAGGGACTAAGGCATCAGTACCATAAGCTAGTCAAAAAGGTGAATCTCCAGTAGTGGTCCTAGGCGTAGTCCGGTAAGCCCATAGCACGCTGAGCAGTTCTTCTGGCCATCTTCCTTTAGCTTCATCCAGCCTGCGCTTGATCCCATTCAGCAGCGTCCTGTTGGTCACCTCAACTTGCCCATTTGACTGTGGATGAGCCACCGAAGTCTTCTTATGTTGAATCCCCAGCTCCTTTAAAAATGTTTCAAACTTTGATCCCACGAACTGGCGTCCGTTGTCCGATATCAATACTCTCGGGATTCCGAAACGAAACACTACGGATTCTTTTATGAATTTCAGACATTCTTGCTCCGTTATTAACCGAAGTGGCTTTGCTTCTACCCACTTGGTCATGTAGTCAATAGCAACTATGACAAAGCTAACCTGACCTTTAGCTTTAGGCAACGGACCCAATATATCTACCCCCCGGACAGCGAAGGGTATAGGAGATAAAATCGAGTATAGCTCTTCCGGTGGCTGATGTGGGATCGGACTGTTGAGTTGGCATTTTTCACATTTCTTGACATACTCTGTAGCTTCCCGGAAAATCGTAGGGCAATAGTAACCTTGCCGAAGTACTTTGTAAGTCAAAGATTTAGCAGTCATATGATCCACGCAAATACTCTCGTGAACTTCCCGAAGAACATATTCCGCCTCGGAAGGGACCAGGCACTTCAATAAAGGTGAGGAAAAGGCCAATCGATACAGATCTCCATCAATAAGGACAAATTTGGCACTTTTGTACTTGATCGTTTTTGCCAGCATTTGATCCGAAGGTAAGACGCCATCTTCCAAATACTCGATGTAGGGGGTCATCCAACAGTTAGATCGCTCGATGCACATCACTGCTTCATGCTGAACACTCGGCTGCTGCAGAATTTCCAAGTAAACTGATCCATTGAAAACATCGACATCCGTAGTAGCCAATTTCGACAGTGCATCGGCGATGAAATTGTCATTTCGCTCTATGCCTTGAAATTCATACGAAGCGAAATACTGAAGTCGGTCCTTTAATTCCGCCAGATACTTGATCATTCGAGTTCCACGAGCCTCGTAATCTCCTGACAACTGCTTGACGACCAATTGTGAGTCGCTGTAAATGATGAGCTTCTGGACCTCTAGACTCTTGGCCAATCGAACACCCGCCAACACTGCTTCATATTCAGCTTCGTTGTTTGTTGCTTTAAATCCGAATCTAATGGCCTGCTGAACTTTGAATCCGTCTAGACTTGTCAAGATGATTCCTGCCCCACTAACAGTCAGGGTGGAGGAACCATCCGCATATAGAGTCCAAGCATTCTGACCTTGTTGAAGGACCGCCACTGCTCGATCAGACGACTCAGCTTCTGACAACTCGACATCAGCTTCGGTGAACGTACATTCAATAATAAAATCGACCAAGACTTGACCTTTGATAGCTGTTCTGGGATGATATTCGATGAAAAATTGGGACAACTCCATAGTCCACGCCGCTAGTCTCCCGGAAACTTCTGACTTGCCCATTACCTTCTTCAATGGCTGATCCGTGTAGACGACTAGGAGCCGACCTTGAAAATATTGTCGAAGCTTTCTGTTAGCAATTATTAAAGCAAAGGCAAACTTTTCAATATTCGGATACCTGGTTTCAGTATCTCGCAAAACATGACTGACATAGTAGACCGGATGCTGCTTTCCACTGATCTCTCGAACTAGTACTGCTCCAACCGCTAACGAACTTGCTGCAAGGTACAGATATAAGGTCTCCGCTGGAACTAGCTTCACTAATAAAGGAGCAGAAGAAAGACACGCTTTTATGCCTTGGAAAGCATCTTCGCACTCCGAAGTCCATTGGAATGTCTTCGCATTCTTCGGCCCCTTCAATGTATCAAAGAAAGGAAGGCATCTTTCTGCAGACTTGGCGACGAACCTCCTTAAAGCTGCAATCCTGCCAGTCAGACGTTGAACGTCCTTGAACGACTGAGGAGTCTTCATATCAAGAATGGCCTGGATCTTCTCCGGATTTGCCTCGATGCCCCTCTGACTGACCAGATAACCCAAAAACTTTCCTGCACCGAGGCCAAAAGTGCACTTGGCCGGATTAAGTCTCAGTTGACGATGACGAACAGTCTGAAAGCACTCCTCTAGATCGTCCAAATGTTTATGAACCTGCATGCTCTTTACGATCATGTCATCGACGTAGACCTCCATGTTCCTCCCCAGCTGCCTGTCGAAGATGAAGTTCATCATTCTCTGATAGGTGGCTCCGGCATTTATAAGACCAAAAGTCATCTTCTTATAGGCATACACCGAACGGTGTGTAATGAATGCAGTCTTCGGGATGTCCTCTTTACACATGGATATTTGATGATAGCCTGAAAAAGCATCCATAAAGCTTAGTAAAGCATACCCCGAAGTAGCATCGATGAGTTGATCGATATGGGGCAGAGGATAAAAATCCTTCGGGCAAGCTCTGTTGAGGTCTGTGTAGTCGATGCAAACCCGCCATTTTCCATTCTGCTTCTGCACCAAAACCACATTCGCCATCCATTCTGGATAATCAATCTCATAGATGAAGTCGACAGCTAACAACTTCGCGATCTCCTCATCAATGATCTTTTGTCGCTCGGGTGCAAAAATCCGCCTTTTTTGTCGAACTGGCTTCTTATAGGGGTCCACATTCAAACTGTGCTCAGCTATCTTCCGGCTTACACCAGGCATATCCTTCGGTTCCCATGCAAAAATATCCGCATAGCAGCGTAAGAGCTCTATAAGGTTCGTCCGAAGAGGCTCTGGTAGACCTGAACCAATCTTTACGGTTTTGTCCGACTTTCCAATGATCAACTCGACTTCTTCTGTACTCCCTGCAGGAATCACCATCGGTTCCGAACTACTTTCAGTGAAGGGCTCAATCTCAATCGCCATAGTCTGTTTTTGCTTGCTGACCCCCACTCCAGAGGAAATAACGGCATTCCGGTAACATCGCCGGGCTAAATCCAAGTCCCCAGCCACCTCTCCTACTCCATGCGCCGTGGGGAACTTGATTTTAAAATGAGGGATGGAACTTGATATTAGTGTTTTTGAACTGTGCATTATTAGATTCACAACAATGAAAATTTCTCTGTTTGTATATGCCCCTATTATTTAGCATTGATTGAAAAACATTTAGGTTTCTGTTATCACCAGTAATTAGTTTGTCTGGTCTCTTCTTTAAAGGTGCATGATTTCAATCACAATTGTTTTTGTTCATTTTTTTCTATATTAAAAGTTTTCCTACTAACATATATATATATATATATATATATATATATATATATATATATATATATATATATTCAACTATCCTGGGTGCAGGTTCCTGTAGATCTTGTCATTGATCATTCAGTTCAGGTTGATGTTACAAGGTCAGAAAATGCTGTGCAAGCAAATATGGAGCTGGAATTTCAGAGAAACAGAGAGAGATTTGCTTTTTTGAAGTGGGGATCAAATGCATTCCACAACATGCTTGTTGTTCTTCCGGGTTCTGGTATTGTGCATCAGGTAACAGAATCTAAGAACAATATTGATTAATTACTTGCAAAGATCCACCATATTGAATTGCATCTGTTTTGAGACGGTATAAATATTACATATTATTTGTGATTCACCTTTTGATATTTCTTTTATTTATTTAATGAAGCAATCTTTTGCTCAATTGCATAGTCTTCAGCTATAATTGATAAGGAGGAATCAAGAGTAAATCAACCACATGCTTTTTCAGGTTAATCTTGAATATCTTGGACGGGTTGTTTTCAACACTGATGGCATACTATACCCTGATAGCGTGGTTGGAACTGATTCCCATACTACTATGATTGATGGCTTAGGAGTTGCTGGGTGGGGAGTTGGAGGTATTGAAGCAGAGGCAACAATGCTTGGGCAGGTAACTATTGCTGAACAATTAAGAGAAATTTTCCTACTGTACTATGACTGAAACTACACGAATTTATGACGTTCACCAGTAACATCTAGTTTATTCGTAAATACTACATCATGGTTTAATGTTAATGGCTCAATTACTTGTACTTAATGGGAGCATCAACACTTTCTGTAATCTGTATATTGTGTCATATGATTGTGCTCCTTGGTTATGATGTCCTCCTGCATCATGTTAGATGGATGGAAACCAGGGAATTAAGACTATCAAGTTACTTTTCCCATGCTACATCCCAAAGGAATGGGGAACTTGGACATCATCTGGATTGTTTTCCATTTCCATGTGGCTTTGGGTTCAGGGTTTGTGAGGCATGAGCTTCCTAAAGCTTTTGTAAAAGTATTTTCTTTTGCATCCTATTGGCACACCTAAAAGCCTAAAACTGTTATAGGCACTCCAAATATGTGATTTTCTACTCTATTTTGCAACTGCGTCTTGAAATTTCAAGAGAACCTGCACAATACCCCATACTTTTATCATATATGCACTACACTTGTAACTAGAGTTTTCACAACTCACATTCCCTTCCCCTTCAGTCTTTTGTTTCATGATTGGTATATGTGGCTTTTGTGCTTTCGCACTAGTCTCGAAAACACCATGGGTGATGGGTTCATGTATACGTGGTATGTATATATATATTCACTTTTAATTAATTAATTCAATCAAGTCTTTTTGTACCTCAGTCATCCAGTCTTGCACTTTTTGTGTTACTTGATTGTTTTAGTGATAAATTACTACTATAAACCCTTAAAAAGCGGTTTGAACTATCTTAGACAAATCTTGATCACATGAATGATATTCTTCAGTGAAATCATATTTATTTTCTTATACTTTCTTGAAAATATTACAATGAAGAGTTCTGCTGAAAATGCGGTCTTATTCTAAAACTCCCATATTGACAGCCAATGAGTATGGTCCTGCCTGGTGTTGTTGGGTTCAAGTTATCTGGAAAATTACGCAATGGTGTTACGGCTACTGACTTGGTTTTAACTGTGACACAAATGCTTAGGAAGCATGGTGTTGTTGGCAAATTTGTTGAGTTCTATGGTAATTAAAACTGAAAACTGTGATCTTCAACTTCCCTGCTTCTAACCTGTAAAGAATAGAAGGTTTAACATTGATTTGTGTGTAGGGGATGGAATGGGTAAGCTATCATTAGCTGACAGGGCAACCATTGCAAACATGTCTCCTGAGTATGGGGCAACAATGGGGTTCTTCCCTGTAGATCATGTTACTTTGCAGTATCTTAAATTAACTGGAAGAAGCGATGACACTGTAAGTATTCTTTGTCATTTTTGTGAATTCCAGTGGCAATGATGATAATAAGACATTTTTTTCTTCCTTCCTCTCTTTCAATATATGGATATTCTATGTTAATTTCAGGTGGCAATGATAGAAGCATACCTGCGTGCTAATAAAATGTTTGTGGACTATAATGAGGTAAGGTATTTTATGACATCTAATCATTAATAAGGTTTATTTCTAGATGGTACCATCTTAGAGCAACCTTCACTCTTCTAAAATGCAGCCTCAACTAGAAAGGGCATACTCATCTTACCTAAATCTAGACCTTGAAGAAGTTGAACCCTGTGTTTCAGGGCCAAAGAGGTGTGTGCACAAAATTGCACACCACCTCTTGTTCCATTTTTCGTCATTAGACTTTTAAAAAAGACGACTAATGTCTGTTCTGCCCTCTATAATATTTGTTTAACTATATTTTAAAATTTGACTTTCTTGAACCGAGCAGTTTGGGTGATAATTTATTCGGTTTAGGGTCGGGTAAAATTAAAACACAACAAATTATAAGATCAAAACATATTAAATTAAAAATCTTAATTTAACTATTTTGAAAGACAAATGTTATCAGCTAAATTAAAACTAGAACAATAACATTTAAATGATGACTACTTTTTAAACAAAAAATGATGACTTATTTTACCAAAGCAAGTATAACTTTTAGAAAAGATGAGGACTTTTTAAACAAAATACATTGGTTCTATAATGCATAACTGTTAAAATATTATTATTTAAATTAATTATTTTTATAAAAAATATTTCTACTTTGAATAAATATTGTAATACTACTACCTTGTTATTTATCTTAAGAAATAACTTTTTAAAATATAACTTCTGCAATGCATTATGCATATTATTTATAAGACCAATTTTAAACTTTTATAAACAATGTAAATTTAAACTTATTTTTCACTTGATTTATTTTTTTTTTTGAAAAAAACCAACCTTGTAATTAGTATTGTATAGAAAGTTAATGATAAAAATTGGTAGAGATAAGTGGTGTAAAGACTTGGTACGAATGCATCCCTTTCTTAAAATATAATCGCCATTGTGGCACACGCGATGCATGTGCTATAAAAATTATGTTCTAACTTAATGCAAATATTATTTATTTAAAATTGTATAAAACGTATTCATCAAAAATATTTGACCAAATTTGGCTTCTTCAACTTCATGAAAATTTCTAAAATTTTAATGTAATTATTCTAATACAATTTTAAAACCTTTTCTTCGTATGAAATAAGACACCATGTAAACTACAAAAGATGTTCAAAAAGTTAATTAAAATTTAATTCTAATGCAAAAAAAATAAAGTTATACTCCTTCCATTCCAAGTTATAAGATCAATTTAAAATATTCAAATTCAAAATTGATATAAGTAATGTAACTTTGTAAATAATAAATCTTATAATTAATATTATTTTTGAATATTCTAAAATTTATATATCAATATCGTCCAAAATTAAATGCGTTTATTTCATTTTGAAATTTAATAAAAATTCAAATTAATTTAATTAATTATATATTTTAAAACAAAAAGAATAATTAAAATTGAAATAGTAAGTATAGAAAATCCCACGCACGCTAGTTTTTTATAGAAAGAAATAAATAGAATGCAAGTACAAGCATTATTAGTATGTTTACCTTTTAATATATTTATTTTGATAACATAATTAATATTTTTTCCTTTAATAATTTTTAATATTAGAATTTTTGACGATGTAAATGAGAGATGATTGAAATTTATGGTGTTTTTTTTAATTTTAATTTTAATTAAGTGGTTGAGTTTCTTTGAATTATTATTTAATTTAATTATTTTTACTTTGGTTCAAGTATTTTTTAGTTGGTGATAAATTAGGTAGAAGTTAAAAATAATTCAATTTACCTTTTTAAGTTATATATGAGCAAAGGGTAGTTTAGACTCTTGGATATAGAAAACCACTGATGGATGGCTTAATCACTTGCTTGTGGGTGAGTGAAGCATACTCGTCATATTGGATGGAAAATAGGTAACATGTAACTTTTTGTAAACCACTGGTGCTAATTTGGTAGTTTTTAGACCACAAGTGGTGACTTGCGAAACCCCCTAAACCACAAGTGGTAAATTGCATTTTACCCTATGAATATCGGAAGAAAGATACATAGGTTGACAAGGGACATGTCACTTTATGATTTTTGAAAGTGCATGCACCTTGTGGTCTCCATGGCTAGCTACTAGAAGCAAATCTCAATCCAATTTCAGGGGAGATTTTTTTTTTTTTTTTTTTGGTTTCATTCTGGCTGTATAATAGTAGTGTCGTAGTATCACAGACTACATTGAACAAAAATCTACCTACCTTTATGTTAGAGATTTAAAATTTTAGTCTTCACATAGTTTTATTCGACAAGTCTTTACAGTTGAGTACTAAGGAGGGAATGTTTTAGCTAAATCTTACTACGTCACACCTTCATGTTAACCATATGCGGACCAAATTTGTGCTAGTGGTATTAATATTTTTATCTGTGTTAGTGGTTATAAAAGTAATGAAAGTGAATTATTACCTTCATTTCTCTCTCTAACTCATTCTCTCTCTCTCACACACTAAAAATAGGAATTGAGAGTATTGTTTGTATGGCAAGTTTAAGTACATTCAACCCATCTGTAATAACTTCAGATTAACTTTTGGTCCCATGCGTTAGCCCACGTGACAAGTGTATCGAATTTGTTTTCCAGGTTGACATTGATTTTGAGAAAGATCCAATTGGAGTAGGTAAGGACGGTAAGAATGTCTATTTGAGGGATATCTGGCCATCTACTGAAGAAGTTACAGAGGTACCAAATCGTAACCTTGCAGATCATTTGACAAAAATCAAAGATGTTATATTGCAAAATAAATTAACTTGGAATAGCATACGTTTTAGGCTGTTCAATCCAGTGTACTGCCTGATATGTTCAAGAGTACTTATGAGGCTATCACAAAGGGTAATCCCATGTGGAATGAGCTATCAGCCCCTCCGTCCAAGTTGTACTCATGGGATCCAAATTCTACTTACATTCACGAGCCACCATATTTTAAGAACATGACCATGGATCCTCCTGGACCCCATGGAGTGAAGGATGCCTATTGCTTGCTAAATTTTGGTGACAGTATAACAACAGATCATATCTCGCCAGCAGGAAGTATTCACAAGGATAGTCCTGCTGCAAAATTCCTACTTGAGCGTGGGGTGGAGCGCAATGACTTCAATTCTTATGGAAGTCGTCGTGGTAATGATGAAATCATGGAAAGAGGAACTTTTGCAAATATACGCATTGTTAACAAGCTATTAAATGGGGAAGCTGGCCCAAAGACGGTGCACATTCCCACAGGAGAGAAACTTTATGTGTTTGATGCAGCTGCTGTAAGTTCCATTCTGATAACCTCTTTGCATATTTGGAGTACTTCCTTTCCTTGTAACTTTTTATATGCTTACATTTTCAGATGCTAATTTCTAATTTATGATCTGTCACAACTTTCAGAGGTACAAGGCTGCTGGTCAGGATACTGTTGTCTTGGCTGGGGCAGAATATGGGAGTGGAAGCTCCCGAGATTGGGCTGCCAAGGGCCCAATGTTGTTGGGAGTGGAAGAAGTTATCATGACATCAGTTATTTAACTCGACTTTATTTTTGTTAGTTATAGTAACTAGTTTTTTATGTAACAGGGAGTTAAAGCCGTAATTGCAAAAAGCTTTGAGAGGATCCGCCGGAGTAATTTGGTAGGGATGGGTATTGTTCCACTTTGCTTTAAGGCCGGCGAAGATGCAGACACGCTTGGACTCTCCGGTCATGAGCGTTATACCATTAATCTACCTACCAAACTTGATGATATCAAACCTGGTCAAGATGTTACTGTTACTACTGACACAGGAAAATCTTTCACTTGCACTGTGCGCTTTGACACGGAGGTACTTCTCATTTCCATTTTCCTTTATATGGTGTTTGATATAGTGGAAATGATCAAGTCTTGTTCTTTTAAAGAAAATGCTGGTTAAGGTTGAATGCTAGTTGAAATTTGCAAGAATTATTCAAGAATATGAAAATTTGTAACCTGTCTTTGATTCTCCGAATACAAGCTATATGGCTTATTGCTTAATATATTCTGTTGCATATTTTGTGAAATGCATTTGTAAGGTAACAAGTAGCATTGACCAGATGGAAATGCTTATATGAACATTTACGGTTGGCACATTATTATATATGTACACAACAAAGTCAGAGAGATTATACAGTTGTGTATGTGTGTGTGCGCGTGCTGAGTGTGGTTTGCTTGAATTGTTTTCTAGTTCTTGTACTTAAGTTTGGCTATGTTTTGGTTCCACATGAGATCGGATTTAGATTTGACACAATCGTATATGGTTTGCAGGTGGAACTGGCTTATTTCAATCATGGAGGTATTCTTCCATATGTTATTCGGCAACTAAGCAGTAAGTAATACCATTGTTAGTTCAAGGCATTGATCTATTTATGAGCCTTTTCAGTTGTAAAATGTTGAGAAAATAAAAGTATTCAACAATACAAAGGTCCCTTCGAAAGGGAACGGATTTCTAGGTGACTTCCTAGATCATATCAAAGTTCCATTTGCCAAGAAGTAAAAGTTACATATATATATATTTTTTTGTAATAATTCTTATTGGGATCAAATCCTGCTTTCATTTGAGCGAGCTTCTGGGTGAGATGGGGTGGGTTTGGTGTACTTGGAGAATTACCCCATTGTGTAGTTCCATGATAATGAATAGGAAAAAAGAGAACATCAGGAAAGATAATTCTCTCTCTTTAAGCGGCATCCGAGAGCTCAAGATAGTGCAACACTCTGTGAAAGCTTATATCACACTTGGAAGGGTAGTTCTGCTGTTTTTGTAACCTGAAACTTTGCCACATTGAGTAACCTAGCGACCTGTTGACCCCAGCCATGCTAAGGATTGAAAGTTGATTTCCAAATATTTATTTAGTTATCATTGTCGTTTTGTATAGCTCAGCTAATAATTATTACAACACTCTGCCATGTTTGGTGGTATGGAATGGAGCTGTGGAAAGGAATCCTATTCTGCACATAATCCATATATGACATTTGGTATGTTTATTTGAATTGGATTCCTACAGGGTTTGGAAGTGATTTAAAGGTTGTGCGTTAATTTTAGTAATTTGTAACGTCTTTTAACTAGTGCCGTTGCTAGCTTTTAAGTCGGCAAGTGTTCTTGTATGGAAAGCCTAAATATATAATAGCATGTTCCTTGTCTGTTTTTTCTGGGTTACCAACCAGCAACTAGCCTAAAAATATTAGCTCATAATGATTGATGAATGTAATTAAATCCAGGAAGCTTAAATCAGAGTCGTAAGGACGCGATATAGAAAGCAATAGTATTTAGATAGGTAGGGTTGATAGACAGACAGCTGGAACGAAAGTCATTCGTTTGGTTGGTAGTAGGAAGACTTGAAGTTGTTATTGTTTATTCCAAAAGAAAAAAGACGATCTAAATTTTCACAAGGACGAGTACCCAAGGCCAAGATGATTGTTAAGAGACTAACCTTAAGAATTGCCTCTAGAAAAAAGAAAACATGAAAAAGATGGTCTTCAAGTTTATAACCAACCAAATGTGCATACTAGTATTTGTTTATGCTAAAAAAATTATGTTCTCATTTCATTTTGCTTACCCAACTAATTTAGAATAAATGACTTTATTTAGTTGATATAGCGCAAAAAACACCTTTACCCCTCTTGTGGTCGTCAGATTTATAAGCATTTGGTTACTGAATTTTAAAAATATTCAATTTTCATCACAGACGTTAAAAAATCAATCGTGTTTTTTTACGTGATTTTTTTAAAAATAAAATAAAATACGCTAATTTGTGGGAGGAAGCTTATAAAGAAATGGAAAAAAATCATTATTTTCTTATGTGGCAACACAAAAAAAATAAAAATAAAAATCATTAATTATGTAGCAAAAAATAAATAAATAATTAAAAATTAAAATAAATATTTTTATTTATTTTTTTTATAATTTTTTCTTTTCTTTATCTCTTTTCTTTTCTTTTAATTATTATTTTTATTTTAAAAATTAATATTAATATTAATTCAATGAAATCATTAAATTTATTCAAATCCATAAACTTCATTCAAAATTTGGAACTAAATCGACTCATGGATGCCAAATCCCATCAATAAACAAGCCCTAATTACTATTAAAACCTATTAATAACTAAACATATAAGAAACATATTGTTAAAAATATTAAAACACTTCAAATATCAATTATTATTTATTAAAAAAACTCAATTTTCTAAACTATTCTGAACATTATTGTTTGTACAGAACACATTCGTTCACATACATCATGAATCAAAACTTACATATCATCAGACCAAAATTCACATCAAACCCAGAACATTGTTATTTTTTGGGAATCCTTAATTAACAGCGAAACTAAATCAAGAATGGGCCTTAAATGACAACAAATGAACAAGTTAATGAAGATTGTTAAGAGGAAAAGAGAGATCTGGTCCACCTTCATGGCGAGGAATTCCATTAAATCAGCTCCTCTCGGCACCATCAACAACCACGAGTTTGATCGTCAGAACTCAATGGTGATGGATTTACCATAATGGGTGTGCTCTTCTGGGCCAATCGGCTTATACCCTTCTACGGTTCCACATATCCTCTCTTATGGGCTTGCCTGTGCCTAGCACTTGGGTGTGAGTTTGGAAAGTGCCAACCACATTTGTGGCAAACATGAACACTATGATTCTCATGATCTGACAAATCAAAAGAAAAATTGAAAAAAGTCCCATTATAAATTCAAAAATAAAGAGCAAATATATGGACATGAACAGAACTAAACAATACCAAAAAGAACAAGAACAAAAAAAAAACCCAAAAAATATCAAATACCCATCTAAAAAAATCAAACACAATCTCAGAGGAGTAATCTTTAATTGACCGTGGGCATCCATTTTTGAGAATCAAATACAAAGATGCTCGTAAGAGAGAGAAGATGAATGAGAAGATTTCCTCAAACTACATTATCTTCTTCTTCTGGTGCCGTTGTTCAAACTCTAAGTTGAATGAAGAAGAAGCGGTTATGAGGCACAGATCTGTAACTACGGATCCAAGATTGAGAACGAGCTTTCCTCGATCTGCAATGCCATTGAAACTTCTCGATCCCAAGCTCATAGTCGCGGCTTCCACCAGTGATTCCAAGGTTATAAAGATGAAGAAAACAGAGAGATTAATGAAAAGATGAACAAGAGAGAGAAAGAAAGATAAAAATATAAAATCATAGAAAAATGTTACGTGATTGCCCAGTCACTAAATATTTTGTTTTTGTGGCTGACACGTATATAAATATACAATTCAATTTAACGTCCATCCAAGAAATTAGACGAAATGACCAATTAATTTTTTTTTTAAATCACAGTGAGTTAATTGAATATTTTTAAAATTTAGTGATCAAATACTTACAAGTCGACAACCACACGAGGATAAAGGTACTTTTTGCCGTTGATATAGCATTTAATTTAATTTTCCGGTTGTGTACAATTTAACTATTAATCAATCATACCATACACTTGAGAATTTGTAATAGCAAATTTTAGAAAGTCGTAAATATTTTTCATCCGATCCACCAAACACAATCAATGATGAAGAATGAATTAATGTTGAAAATTAACAGCAAAAATACAAATTAATAATTAAGATGCATATTCAATTAGTGTTCCTCTTGAATGCTGTCCAAAGCCGGCTTCCACTTGCCAATTATATTTCTGCTGCCTCCTCCTCCTCGTCGTCGTCCTGGATCACTAGGCTGAGAGATTTTCCTGTTTCTCAACATGATTAATGCAGTTGCATCCGAGTCGTCCTTGAAAATTTGGGTTAATTCGGTTTGTGTCACCACAACTCTAATCCTAACAACCCTCCTCCCACTCCCACTCCCACTCCCACTCCCTTTTTTATTCATTCCACCGTTATTACTTTCAATACTATCTATGAATCTCACATAATTCTTTTTCTCATCACCATCACCATCACCATCACCATCACCATCACCATCACCATCACATTCTTCTTCTTTGGATGATCTCCTCCCATCGCTAACTGCTTCCTCATCTTTTTTCTTCTTCTTTGTCAAATTTCTTTTTCGTTTCATCATGCAATTTCCCATTGAGAAGCTAATGGAATTTATATATATATATATATATATATATATATATAAATATTTAAGAAGAAGGCTGGAGTAAGCACACGAAATTCCGGTTGGTTATTACGCCGAGCTACTATTTGAAAGAAAAAATTGTAACTATGAAACAAACATTAATTTGTCACCGGCATATATATGAATAGTTTTGACATTTAATTTCAAGCTAATTAATTAATAGTATGAGTTTGGTTTGGTATCAAGTGTGAATTAATAATATATTTTTCATGGGAATAACTGTTTGTTAGCCACAAACAAGGGCTTATGCTAAAAAAGCTTATTTCATTTAAGACGTACATACAATGGCAGGGGCAGTTGCATATATATATACACACACACGTGTATGTAACAACTTTGCTAGTGATTTGATTAAAATATAAATAGTGGCATGTTAAGAATTTTATATCATTTTATATTAAAAAAAATAAAAATGTATGTTTAATTTTAGAACCTAGCTAGTAGTAACTAAGTTTCATCCAAGAGAACAAAATTACCTCAAAATATTAGAGTGAAATGGAATTGTTAAAGTAAATACATATTTAACAACATTTTTCAATTGTTCCAGTGCCACAACACTTTCAACAACATTTTTTGCTTTGTCAATATATTTTTGCTCTAGAGCACTTCTACGGCGACAGGAAATGAGCGACCGGCCGAAAATTTTTTTTTTTTTTTTTTTTAAAATGTCTCCCAAATAATTTATAAGATTTATTGGAACTGGAATTTTTACAGAAAAAAAGTGTTTTGGATGTCATTTGGATACACGTAAAAAATATGCCGTACGAGACATTTAAAAAAAAAAAAAAAAAAATTCCGACCGGTCGCTAGACCGGTCGCTCATTTCCTGTCGCCGTAGACTTTTTGTTTGCTCTATTAATATCAACTATCGAGGTCGTTCTTAAGCATGGATGGGAGGGTTGACCGCACTGAGCCCTGATTAGAGGGCCCCAATTTTTTTTTATATTTATAGTGTATATAAATATATGATTTTGAACATTTAATTGATTAAAAATTTTAGCTTTAGGAATACTAGAAGAAGTATATTTCAATGAATATATTCTCATATATTTTGTTGTAGTCGAATTATTATGTTTAAGCTCCAGATCGATAGACACTTTTTTGGATACAGGTTGTACTTTTTATTTATTTATTTTTACCGATTTTTTTTGGTAAAACAATGTTTCGAAAATGGTCTCGTTTTTATGCCACCAAAATCTCAGGAACGGCCATGTCAACCACCCCACAAAATAAATAACTAATTTATTATGTGATTTTTGACAAATTTATAGATTTATCAATTTAAATAGTTGATTATGATAATTGTCAATGTAAGACCACAACTTATTATAAATAAAATTGAATTTTTTTTCCTATTCATTATTCTAAATTAATAAGGTGTTAATTTGATATAATACTTTGGTTATGAGTGAAATGTGCAAATTTTACAAAATAAGCAAGTGGTTATAAAATATTCAATTCTGTCGGGGAATATTCGTTTGGTCGTGGAATATTCTTGTTGTCGGGAAATATTCGTACGACGGCGCAGCCATTTGTGGGTCCCATAACGAAAAACGGTTAGATGAAAGAAAACGACAAAGTATGAGTTTTTATAAATAACGGCGTAGTTGTTACCGTTAACAGTATTGAATTACCTGGTGGTTAAAATACAGTAATATGCGTGGTTGCACAGTAGCACACGGTATTGCACAGTAGCACACGGTATTGCACAGTATTGTTGAATTATTGATTCGTACGTAAGAAGACACTACTCAATAATTGTTACAGTAATTATTGTTCAATATTTTATTGTTTCAATAATTACTGCGTTGATAGTTTATATTATTGTTGTTTCAATAATTATCATTTCACAGTATTTTCTATTATCAGATCAATAATTCATATTATTTGAATAATATTATTAGATAACATTATTGACAATGTCTAGAAAATTCTGTCAATGAGATGTTTGGTCACCTAATTGTGTGCCAGTAAGAAGAAATCCTTATTGAAAAACCCTCTCTTTCCTGGGAACTGTCTGGTTGTCATAATTGTGATTCTGTAATATTATTTGTGAATAATTAATTATTGATTTATATGATAAGGAAATATTTATTTGATGTGGATATAAATGATGAATTTATTTATGTGGTTATTAATGAAGGAATTAATGCTGAGTTATTTTATTAGTATTTTGTCGGAATGGAGGTATTAAAAATCATCCGTTTGTGGATTTCAGATATTTTCTGTTTGGAATTTAGAAAAACTCAAAACTACAAAGTTGTAGAGAATTCAATTTCGTGTGGAATGGACATAAAATTCGTATTTTTCCGATAAACAGGCTATTTTCTATGAATTACTGAAGTTTTAGAAAATAAAATGATTTTTATTAAAATTATGGGTGGGACCCACTTTTGTTTGAAAACATGTGGGCTGCTGATTTTTGGTTCAAAGGTGGCTGATCTTTGTTGGCAACTTAGGTTGCGTAAGAGAAAAAATGAAATAAATTATTATTTTATTATTTTAGTCTCCTATGGCGTTCTAGCATTTTCCTATAAATAGACGCTTAGGTTAGAATTGAAAATCACACCAGAAATAAGTTTTCTTTCTCTCTAGATTATCGAGCATATTTTTATGAGTATTTTGATACTTTGAGAGTTGCTGTTCGTTACAAGTTTCCTTCGATTTTCTATCCGATATTCCGATCAGAAGTACCGTTATTTTGAGGTAAGGGATGTTATTTTCTTTCGAAATGATATTAATTTCTTCAATATCATTATGCCAAAATATTAGTTTGAACTTTTTAATCAAATTTGGAACTCTTTGTGTCGGGGTTACTATTCACGTATACGACACTATTCACGTATACGACACTATTCACGAATACGGCACTATTCACCGAAAAAATGAATTTTTTTTGTTCAAGATGTCTATTTTGGCTACTATCTTTGATTGTATCCATGTTTTGATCGTTATTTTTGAATTCTGTTTCACAATTGGTTATTATGAAGTATTATTGATCTTGGATAAACTGTAATACGAATCCCTGATATTTGTTTTTATGTCTCACTGGATTCATTTTTTTTAAAAATATTTTTCATCGTCCTCAGTCTTAAATGATGATATTACTGAATATCTTTGGCCTGTAGTACAAAGATGAATGATTAACGAATGAATATCTTTGGCCCGTAGTGCAAAGATGAACAGGTGTTGAGATGAACATGACCAACCGGTGATACAAATGAATATCTTTGGCCTGTAGTGCAAAGATGAATACTTGATTAAAGATGTATATTGATTGTTGTTACAGGGATAAAATATTGATAATGGACTTTTAAATCTTAGAAGATAGTAGAACTCATTCTCTACGTGACTCTTCTAATGGATTGCTATTTTCGCTGCATTTGTTGATCTAAAACTTGTTGTCTATTATATTCTATCAGATTTTTTCCTGTTGAGGACTAATGATAATTTGTTGTATATTATCTTAATCATAATATTCTTTACTGGGCTAGTTGAGCTCACCTTTTTCTTTTTTGTTCCATTTTTCTTCGGGGTATGGAGAGATGGTTCTAGAAAGATGTTTTAGCAGTCCTCACTATTTCTGTAAAATAGTGTATGAATAATTATAATGAGGACTTATTTGAGTGTTGATATTGTCTAGAAGATAATATTTGTATTTAAACTCACAGTATGTGTTGTCGTATTTTGCACGACAATTATATTACTGAAGTTGTAATTTGCTTTTTGTACCATGTATTTGACGACTCAGAATAGGTTGGGTGTTGTATACCTATTTTGGGGGCGTCACAGTCAATATAATTAGGATTATATTCATTTCAAAATGAAAGAGGTCAACAAAATTAATTAGTTGATACATGATAATGACCATATGACAAAAATTCTATGTGGACATTGAAATTGCATATGAAAATTGGATATGAGTGTATTTGAATTTCATTTATTTGTATTTTGACCCCCAATGATGAGTAAAAATATAAATAAATAAAATTTAAATACACTCGTGTTCACACACACAAACACACACACACACACACACACACACACATATATATATATAGGGAAAGATCCATAACATATATATCCCATGGACTAAAAAGTGGCATATAGGATCTATACCGTCCGTTTCACAAATCAGTGGCTGAGATGAGATTTGGGGCACGCCATCCGATAGTATTACTAGCGGACGTGGTAAGTATAAAATCTGGACACTTATGCCCCTGTAAAATTAGCCAACCTTATGACATAAACCACATGGTCCGCTAGTAAGTCTAACGGATGGATATTATAGAATCAGGAAGGAAATCGTGTGTAATCTATTTAGCACAGGAAGAAAATCGTGTGTAATCTATTTAGCAGTACTGCTTCTATAATATCCATCCGCTAGACTTACTAGTGGACCATGTGGTTTCTGTCATAAGGTTGACTAATTTCACAGGGGCATAAGAGTCCAGATTTTATACTTACCACGTCCGCTAGTAATACTACTAGCGGACGGCGTGTCCCCAAATCTCATCTCAGCCACTGATTTGTGAAACGGACGGTATGGATCTTATATGCCACTTTTTAGTCCATGACATATATATGTTATGGATCATTCCCCGTATATATATATATATAACAACAACAACTCAACAAGCTGGTTACAAAATTATTTAAAGTGTAACAATATTTGTGGCTAAAAGACATTGCTTGCCCAATAGCTGTATGTTTTAGTAAATTTACAAAAGTCATAGTAGTCAAGAATTCTTAGTTTAGGGGACTACAGTCATTTATAAATCTGAACATATAAATGAACGAGATGTCATTATATTTAAGTAAGTTGTAATCATGATTACTCCTAATTTTGTTCACTTGTAAGTCTATTTTTCTCAAGGCTCAATTAAAGCTTTTAGAATGGACTCTTATTTTGGTTATTTTTGAACGGCACCCTTATTTTGGTCCGGTCAATAGCGTAAACAGCGGCGAGTGACGGTGCTTGGGTGGGTCATATATATATATATATATATATATATATATAGAGAGAGAGAGAGAGGATCAAGAGCACTCTCCTTAAATAGCACTCTGCCTTAAATAGCACTCTTGTATCAAAACGACGTAGTTTTTGGAGGACGCAGTGGCATTTTTGTAAATACAATGCCACCGCGTATTTACAAAAATGCCACCACGTCCTCCAAAAACTACGTCGGTTTGATACAAGAGTGCTATTTAAGGCAGAGTGCTATTTAAGGAGAGTGCTCTTGATCCTGACCGTATATATATATATCAGGAGGATCTAAAGCGGACCAAATAAGCGGACTAAGGCAAAAACACGCGGGTTTCAGGGCCAACCTGCGGGTTGGTCCGACCCGAACCCTGAAACCCGCGTGTTTTTGACTTGGTCCGTTCATTGGTCCGCTTATTTGGTCCGCTTTAAATCATCTCCGTATATATATATATATATATATATATATATATAGGGAATATATCTTAAGCTCACCCCTTATTCAACTCACCCGAGCTCACCCCCTTTTAGCGACGGACACGACGACGGTTCGATCATACAACCGTCGTCTATACTTATAGCGACACTATATGTTGTCCGTCGCTAAAAGTATAGACGACGGTTGTATGACCGAACCGTCGTCGGGTCCGTCGCTAAATGGAGGGTGAGCTCGGGTGAGTTAGATAAGGGGTGAGCTTAAGATCCGGACCGTATATATATATATATATATATATATATATATATATATATATATATATATATATGCATGCAGTATATTACAAGTCCCATAACTTAAGGGTCGTTGAATTGTTCGGCAATTTCGCGTGAAAATAGTTTATGCATGTGAGGAGGAGGGGCATCTTTAATTCTTTCACATGGGAGGGTTTGGTACACTAATTAGGTCACTTTCCTCTATAAAATTAATTAATTAATTAATTAATTATTGAAAGTTTCTTACCATATATTATTTCATAGGCCCCAATTAATTGATGTTAACGCCTCTAACCCTTTTCTTCTTGGTTTAGTATAATAATGGATTTAGCTTACACCAATTATTTGATTAAAAAAAGTATGTGGTTGTTTGTTTAAGACTGAATATATCTGAATGACGGTCAACCATTAAGTGCGTTTGTTTTGGGAAAAAATTGTTTGAATGGCTGAATCGGTCAGATGATTGAGCTGAATGGCTAAGTCAGATTTTTTTTGGCTGAATGAGCAGCTGAATAAAGTAAATTTTTTTAAAAAAATTTAAAAAATTTTAAAAAATATTACCTATTATATTAAGTAATATTAAATAAATTTACAACAATTTTGAATTTTTTCAAATATGTAAAATAATAAAATTTTGTCATTCAGATGTTTCAGATATGTTAATTATCAAACAACTTTTTTTATTGAGATTCAGATTCAGATTCGTTCAATTTTTATCAAACACCCCTTATGTGAGTAATGGTCACAATAAATAATTGATTATATTGAGATCAATTTGTCAAAATTTAGAATCACTAAAAAAATGTTAAAAGGTTAAGAGAATCATTAGAATTTTAATAAAAAAATCTACATGTTCATGAAATGGTGAAAAAATCTTAGATTACTTTCATTTTTGAAACAATTATACTACGTACTTAATATTATAAATTAATTGATAGGTTTTAATTTTAATTATACTATCCAAAACTATAAAAATATAGTGTAATTGTTAAATGGAAGGTATAATGGTGGGGAGTCAAGTCCTATAATAAATAAACAATAGATTTACAAGGTACAACCACCACTCTAAGATCTAACCCTTGTGTCCTTTGCGTTCCATAGAATCTTTCATCTTTACTTTGAATAATATTACTCTTTCCTCCTATCATACATTTTTATTTAATTAGTTCAAAAATTTTAAAAATATATTTCTAATTTTATACTACAATTTTTAATATTTCATTAATTATACTCTATTCGTTCCCAAGATAGAACTATTGTTTTTTTTATTTTGGAACAAACATAATATTTTAAGGGTTATATGTATATACACAACTGTGTATTACACAGTAGGCCTAAGACGACAGATTTTTTGAGTTATAGCGACGGTAAACTGTCGCCATAGCCCAGAATAGCTATGATGACGGGTGAAACCGTCGCTATAGCTCAAAAAATCGTCGCTATAGCCTACTGTGTAATACACAGCTGTGTACACACATTTTTTCCATATTTTAAATAAATTAAATACTATCGTACGTGCTTATTAGGGGTATATTTAGAAATTACGGATTATAACTTTTTATACTTATTATTTAAAGATATATCTTTAATTTTAAAATAGAGAAAATTAAAGTGTACGCTACAACATGCCATTGAATTATGGTAGAAAATCAATTAATCGCATGATTTAGTGCATGTTTTAATGCACACTTTTTTTAAATGTCCCTAAGCGTTACTAGCTTACTTATATTATTACATTTTTTTAATTCATATTTATATAGTTGTGAGTTATTGGGGTTCATTTTTACTCATACAGGATCAAGAGTAGATCTCTTAAGTAGTAGAACTCTCTTAAATAATAGAACTTTATCAAAACGACGTAGTTTTGATAAAACGCGGTGGCATTTTTGTAAATACCATGCCACCGCGTATTTACAAAAATGCCACCGCGTCTTATCAAAACTACGTCGTTTTGATAAAATTCTATTATTTAAGGCATTCTACTATTTAAGAATTCTACTCTTGATCCTTTCTGCATTTTTACTTACCTAAGTTAATTAAAATAATACAAGTAAGAACAAAAAAGAGGTGTTAAAATTAGTGAGAGCATTATCATACACTGAATGTCCATTTATTAGCAAGAATTGAAAACCAAACATGACACGGTCTGGGCTTTTTGTTAATAACTTTTTTTAATATGTTTAAGCAGTTTAGATAGTGGATTTGATAGATATTGGGCTTTGGCAGACAATTAGAATCGTAAATCATTTGGAAAGTATTAATAACGGCACTGATGTAAACTTAAATATTATATTCTCACTTTGGTGTAAGAATTTTACGAATCAATTTTATAAAATATTTATGGGAAACTTTCGAACCAACTATAGCGATGGCTCAATCCGTTGCTATAGCATAGAAAGTCGATGCCGCAACAACCTTCGTTATAGCTCAGAAAACTAATTTTTGTGTGATTTAGCAACGGATGAACCGTCCCTATAGCCGGTTCGTCTTTTTCGATTCAATTCTTTTAGGCTATATTTTTTTACAATAATTATACTTGGGATATGACTATTAATTTCAAGTGTCTTGTTTGTTTTTAAATTTAGATCTGAGGCTATTAGTCTTAGAATTATAAAATGACGGACAACATATAGCGTCGCTAAAAGTATAGACGACGGTTGTATGACCGAACCGTCTCCGGGTCCGTCGCAAAAGAGGGGTGACCTCGAATGAGTTGGATAAAGGGTGAGCTTAAGATCAGGAACGTGTAATTATAATCTCGGCTTATAATCCTTGCCAATAACCCTATAGCTTTACAGGTTTTGCAGTCAATGCAGAGCTGTAGTATCCTTAGGTAATGAGATTTTGTGTATATTTATTGATCCTTTATAGTTTTATCCACCTCTTTTCTTAATTTAAATTAATTAATGAACTTCCTTATACCAAAAGTATAATTTTTGACTATTAAAAATCTAAACCTAAATCTGATTGTTCTCCTTTCATCCATCTTCCGCGGATCAAACGGCTCAAATTCTTCCACGCCCTTCACAGAGGAAACACTACTTCATCTTGCCAAGCAAGGCAATTGCACATTTGCACCCTTAACACCGGCACATGCCACGCACGTGATCATCCTTCAGCTGAAAGCTATCTCACGTGTGATTGTTTTTCCTCTCACCCGTGTGAAAATATGAATATTGGTGGGAAGAAAACTGTAAAAGTCCTTCTCACCATTTGAACTACTTTTTTATCTCTCTAAATGCATATATACATATAATCGTATGTATGTATGTATAATGTGTCTCCATTTATGTGTATGCCACTTTCTTTGGTATTAATTACCTAAAATAGAGCCATGAGAGAAGAAATATTGGTGTCTAAAACTCTCGTTCTTCAACTTGCTATAACCTTGTTTCTATGTAAGTAGCTAGTCTCAACTTCTCTGTTCATATTCATAAATTGATTACCAGTTTGTTAGTATGATTTTTGGATTATTAAGATCTGGGTATTCTTGGATTGATACAAGAAGTATTATCATATTTTGTCGGATTGTTTTCTGGACAATTGGGATTGTATGGCTTCATATTGTTCTGTCCAGATTATAGAAGGCACTTAATTGGGTTCTTATATTTACTTTGTTTAATTGTCCATGGATTGGACATTTAGGCCAATGCTTAGTTATGTAACTATGAGTGGTTTTTTCAGTTTTAATATTCTAAGATTTAGAGAAACTTTTCTTCGTTGATTGATATGCTATTTATGTGAAGCTCTGCATAGAATATAGAAAAGTGTGTGAGAACTAATTAGCTTAGTATAGTGATCAATCAGTTTGGGGATGTTCATAATCATAAACTATGGCTTAGTAGAGCTCTAAATGGATTTAGGCGTGGATCAGGGAAGTACCAAGTATGGAGCACCATGGAATCAATCCCTTCATTGTACTAATTTCATACCTTTTTGAGGAAAAAGATTTGGAAAAATCATATACTTTTCAATATGTTTTTAGGGGACAAATATAGTATCGGTATTGTTCTATTGTTTAATATTGGTACATTAGTTATAAATTGTAGCTTTATATACATTCTAAGCAAAACTTTATGCATTTACTGATTTACCTGAATGGAGGCAGAGAAATGTACATTCAAATGTTTATTATGTAAATTTGTCGAGCCTCTTTAGCATATGCTGTCTGGTGCAGGTTTACGCGGCCCATTTAGGATAGTTGGCTCAGAATTACTGGAAGTTAAGCATGATGCATTGTCCCCTGAAATCTCTCCAGCTAAGGATCTTCAACCCTTTCTTCCACTCGTGGCTCCTTCACCACTGATGCCATTCACAAATAACAGTGTTCCAGCATTATCAGGTGAAAAATTTGTATCCTTGTTCACCTTATTGCCATCATTAGGCAAAATATGGATGAAGTTGATTGAGGACCTTATCTTTAAACCACACGCAGGAAGTTTTCAATTCACAACATGCCCATTAATCCATAAGATTTTCTTGCAGCTCAGATGGCAGTCAAATTGTTCAATTATTTTATTACATTATATTATGCATGTATTTTTAGGCCATACCAGAGCTTGATGTAAATAATGGATGAGAGCTACTCACAATAGAAATTTTCGTAACTGGACAAAAATTTCCTTTCAGTATTTCCTTCTTTAGTGCAAAGTTTTTTCATTGCAATTTGCCATTTTGCCTTACTGAACCACTAAACTCCCATCAAGAACTATTCATCACTTAATGCTGCATTTTATGTTTCAGGACTTTGTGCCTTAAACTTTTCAGCTGCTGGAACTATATTGAGAATAACCGCAACTGATTGCTGGGATTCGCTTGCCCCATATCTGGCCAATGTGGTATGCTGTCCACAATTTCAAGCCACCCTAGTGACTCTTATAGGACAGTCAAGTATCTACTCTGGGAAGCTTGCTTTGAATGAGACTCATGCCAGGCATTGTCTTTCGGATGTTGAACAAATTTTGGAGAGTCAAGGTGCCAATGCGAATCTTCAGAACATCTGCTCAATTTATCCATCCAACCTCACCGAGGCTTCTTGTCCTATTATGGATGTTGATGAGATTGAGAGCATTCTAGATTTTTCTAGACTTTTGGCTGCCTGTAAAGAAATTGATTCGGTCAATGAATGTTGCAGTCAAGTTTGCCAGAATGCCATATTAGATGCTGCTGAGAAAATATCTAGACTGGATCATGGTAAAGTGAGTTTAAGTGGGGATGTTCTCTTGCCTACGCAGTCAAGTTTTGTAGATGATTGTAAAAATATTGTCCTTCGATGGCTGGCTAGTAAACTTGACCCTTCTTCTGCAAATGCTGTTCTGAGAGGACTTTCTAACTGCAATGTCAACAAAGGTAAACTTATGAAGATTAATGGAAATATCAGGCCTAGAAATATGGCTTATATACTTGTAAGATTTCGCCCTATTGCACTGCAACATGTATAGAGAAAAATAAGTTATGAGTAACTGAAAAACAACCGACGATCTTATTAAAACAAGATCTAGAACAAGTGGAGTAGTAATACATGTCAACCTCTAGCAGAGGTTTGTGCATTTTTTTGATCAATTAATTACTAGATGGTTCCATGAGAATTATTTACAAGCAATCACTTGATAAATAAGTTTATGTTTTCTATCAACTTAGGAAATATCATCCCTATGGCTGTATAATTAACAATCCTTTCTTATTTCTCACCTTAGTTCCTCTGATTGTCCGTCTCAGTCTGTCCTCTGATTTTCCCTGATATTAAAAATGTTACGAAAGAATGTGGAGAAAAGAAAAGTATCCAGACAGCTTGCTGCAAGGCTATGAAGAGCTATATGTCTCAGATGCAAGAGCAGAGCTTCATCACTAATTTCCAGGCCATGAATTGTGCTGCATTGCTTGGACAGAAATTGCTAAGAGCTAATATCTCCAGAAACATTTATACTCTTTGTGATATAAACCTTAAGGATTTCTCTCTCCAAGGTTAGTGTTGCCTAAACCCCTTAAAATTGTGAAAAATTATTCTGTTTTACTCGTGACAATAAAACTGATGGTTTTTATTGCTTACTATGGCGGAACCGTTACTTTCACGCTCCAGTTGGATCACAAGGTAATGTATATAATTGTCTCATATTATATAGCTTTTACTTATTCGGTCAAGAACATCTATTTTTTTTTCATTGCAACGTAGTAGGGCTACTAAGTATGTGTATACATAATACATATATGTACCAAGTATTTAAGCTCACCCCATATAGACGACAGTTGGGCTAGGTCCTCTCCGTTTCACAAAAGTGAGGTGCCCCTTGGGGCTCTTCTCATTGAGCAAACATCCCATATATGAAGACTTCATTTTTCCCTCTAATGCCTTATGTGAGACTTTTACAATTTTTAACATTTCAAGTAAATGATTTTGGAATCAATTTTCTCATTCAATTCTTAATGGATTTGAACACATAAATATACCACGTTATACTCCTCGCGAAGGAGAACGCATTGGTGCAAAGACCCGACATTTTCGGAGTGTGGGTCCCACTTGAAATTAACCCTCAAAATGCTTAAATATTTATTTTGTCAAACCCATTTCCAACATATACATGTAAGTTCTTTTCTATAAGAACTTATAATGTTCCTCCATGTGCATATGTCAATTGCTTCTGGCCCTTTTCTTTACTGTGGAAGGGGCACAACTGGATAGAACTTTTGATATAGGAACTGATATTTCCACATAAAAAATTGATATTTCCACATGATACCTCTCACATGAATAGTGAGTGAGTCCCACCTCCATGTGAGAGAGACTCATGTGAAATATCATTTTAACATGTGGAAATATCGGTTTCCCTGATATATTGTATAACAGTATAAGTGTATATGTACTACTTGGCACTTACTCTATATCCTCATTATCCTGGATGCCAGTGTCATATTGATTAAGGTATATCTTCCCTATTTTGATTATAATTTGTGCTTATTATAACTTGATTTTTTTTCCCTCATTTTATCTGTGTTTTCTGTAGACTCTGGCTGCCTCTTCCCAAGTTTGCCTTCAGACGTATCGTATGACCAAAATACAGGAATCAGTTTCATATGTGATCTTAATGACAATCTTGAAGCCTCTTGGCCCTCTACTTCCTTTGTACCTGCTTCTTCATGCAATCAAAGTATGCTTCAAATGTTATATTTTCCTTTTTTCTTTTTAAGACCATCTTTTCTTCCAATCTAAAACAGTTGGTATATATAGCTGTTGTTGCAGTATATCTGCCTTACTCCACTCCCCCTTTCATTTTGTTCCAATTTTATGTTGAAACTGATTTGTTCCTGCACAAAATGTACATGCAGCTATCCAAATTCCTGCGCTCCCTAAGGCAACGACATCTGCACAAAGTCGTAAGTGGACAATTTTATTTGAATTATTAAGAGGAGACGGTCCTATTTGGGGACCATATATGTTACTTTCTTGTTCTTTTACAATACATAATAGGGATAATGTGGAGGAACTTATGGGAATCATGTCCAAGTGTAGTTAAACTGATTGATACCTTGTAAGAGTGAGGCTGCAACCATGTAGCATAACTCCCATACCCTTTGGGAGGTACTAATTCCCACCAAAGTTTTACAAAGAATTCCAGTGGGAGAAACTAGGTTAGGTTAAAAGAATCAAAACTTTTATAAAGTATTTTACAGAATCCATAGAAGGAAGCTTATACAGTACCTCTAAATATTGTCGACATTGTTAGCTAGTATTAGAGTTGACTTACATTTCCCCTCCTAAGGAAGGCAACTAAAATTTTTGTCATATTTCCATGTGTTGCAGGTATGTATGTCTAGCAGTACACAACTTATCTGCTGTTTTCTTCCTTTCTGGTCATCATGTTGCTAATTTGAGCATGCTGTTGAAATCCATTTGCACCTTCTAGCCTATCCAGAAGTGTAAGAGTAAAAAGATAAAGTATAAAATCAACAAAAAAAAGCCTCGTAGAATTGTTATGTAGCAGATCTTTTTATTCTGTTATCATATTTGATTTACACTTTTTTTTTATTATTATTTAAATGTTGTATAAGGAGTTTATTCAATGAGGTAGTAGTTCATATGAGTCATGCTACAGCCATGGATTGGTGTAAATTAAACTGGCAAAGTTCAAAATATACGAATTAGGATCCTCTCCATTTCAAATGGAATGGAGAGTCCACATTCTTTATATATTTCTCATTATCATTTCTCTTTCTTATCATTATGATGTCATATTTCAACACATTTTAAATCTAGACCATGAACTCCAACCTTAACGTACAAATTTTCCTTTCTTCCAATTGATTGGGGTTTGGGATCTGGCCTCCCCACATGTCCATATATTTATACAAATTTTTAATTTAAAATGTTCCAAGTTGATCGCAAAAGTTGAAAGGACTCTTTTATATATATAGATGAAATGAATGTTGAATATATTTGGGGAACACTATATTTACATATATTTTTAATAATCATGTGGAACTATGAGTTCTCTATATTTATTCTCATGTACTATTGATTTTTTTTTGAAAATTATTTAGTATTGTTAAAATTAATATTCATTTAATTTGTATGAATATAATTTTGAACATCATAATTAAACTATTTTTATGTTCTTTTTATTCATATGGCTAAATTTTTTAATCTAGTTCAAACTTCAAACACAATAATTATTTTGCTTGAACTCGTAAATTGTGTTAATTCATGTATTTTCCATTTTACATATTCAACATTACTTTTAAGTAAACTATTTTCTATATGATCACAACTCAATTTCCCAATGTTTGAATTTGTTTATTTGGAAGGGAAAAACACTAGGGGGAGCTGCATTTTTCCTTAAAAAAAATCTTAAAATTCAAATAATCAAGTCCTTTGAGAAAAAATTATTTTCCAAATTAGGGAACCTAAGCTCATTTTACCGAATCAGGATCCTCTCATTTCTCTGTGAGGATCTTGTGAGCGTTTTGTTGTGGAGTTGATAACACATTAAAAAAAATCCAACGGCTCACAAATTTTATTAAGAAATTTTAAAAAATTATATGTAAAAATAAACGCGTTTGATGACTTTTAATTTTCTATCAACTTATAAAAAAAAATTCTTATCAAAACGTTGTAAGCCGTTAGATCTCCTTTTTAATGTATTATTAACTCCATAATAAAATTCTCACAAGATCTTTACAGAAAAATCTTCACAGACATCCTGAGTCCATTTTATCTCCTCTTATAAAATAATGGAATTCAATTGTAATAATAAAAATATTTAAAATCAAAATAGCTGAAAAAGCAAAAATCAAAAGTAAGTCAAGAAAGGTCCGGGTCTAGTACTAGTAGTACTAGAGTATAGCAAGGACCTTCACATTTTCGTGTTGCTGACTTGGCTCATTATCATTGGCCGCATAGCATAGGTGACACAGTGAAAATGGGCATTATATAAGGGGCAGGCAGAGTAGGTTGTATTCCAATCACGTCACCATTCGAACCATTACGGTCACGGACTCCCAGACGGTTTACCAATAGAGCCTACAAAAGTAGTAAACTACTTAACTAAATAGTACTACTCCCTCTCGCTCGCACCACAAAGAAGGCACACCACTCTCCATCATCACCGTTAGAAACTAATCTTAATTTACAAAATGCCACTTTTAAACAGCTGTCAGCTACTGATTGGGAGTACAGTATCCACTTTCTCCATCTGCGAGTGTAGTTTCTCTCTCCTGTAATTACCACGTCTATATCATATGTAACTCCTTCCCGCCAAAAAATGAACCGGGATTGGAATTGCTTCATTTCCGTTCTCTGTTCGAGAGAGCCTTCATCCTATAAATAGCTCCCCCCTAACTCTTTATTGCTTTTCATATTTCACTTCTGTTTTTGAAAATTTGAATTCCCCCCTCTTCCTCTAGAACACAGTTGAGAAGTTTCAGAAGAGACACCATGAGAGGTCTAAAGATGCGTCGATTGCTCACAAGAAGATCGACGAAGAGTAATCGTTTTGATTTTCTCAAATCATTTTAAGCTTTGAACTGTGTATTTCGTGATGGTTTTTGTGTTCTAATGATTTGATTTTTTTACTTTGTGTTTTGAAGTTTGATGAAGAAACGCAAGGCTGCTGCATCTGATTCGAAAGCGAGGAAAGAGAAGGCGAGCAAGAAGAACTCCGGTGCTCCGAAGCGTCCTCCCAGTGCTTTCTTCGTCTTCATGTGAGATCTAATTTCGACTTCTCTTCAAAGCGATTTGTTTTTGGTGTATAATTAGCACTAGTTTTTAATTTCTGATGGTGATGATTTGACAGGGAGGAGTTCAGGAAGACATACAAGGAGAATTTTCCTGAAAACAAGTTGCTGCTGTAAGTTCTTTTAGGCTTCTTTCGTAAGCGTTTTGGTTATATCTAATATTTCATTTACATTTGTTTGGCTGCTGAGAAAGTGTGTGAACCGAAAAGAAAAAAGTACTGAGTTATAGTTCTGAAAATATGAACTCAACTTTTGATTTGAGCTTTAGTAACTTTCTGTTTACATGATTGATTGATATTCATAATTAGCTCTGGATAATATCTTAGCAACTGTATCGAACAGCGAGTTTGTGAAATTGAAATTGTGTTCTGACTTCTGTGAGTTTCAGGTTGGAAAAGCTGGTGGCGAGAAATTGAAATCACTGTCTGAGTCTGTAAGATCTTCTACCTCCTGATGCAATTAATTAAACTGTTATTACAAATGTTAATGAAATGTGGATATCAATTGTTGGTGCAGTTTGTCAATCCGATCTATAATATTGTGTTTAGTCTTAAAAAATCATTAGTTTCAACAACACAGTAATTGATATTTTATACTACTCTATGTTGTGGTTAGGAGAAAGCTCCTCACGTGGCTAAGGCTGCTAAGAAGAAGGCAGACTATGAGAAAGCTCTGAAAGAGTTCAACAACAATACTGTAATACTCTTTCCAGTTGAGTATTTGTACGTATTTGTACACTGCTCCTAGTTGAGTGGAGTAAGGCCAACAAATGCTAAGACGGTAAAATTAATAAACAGTTCGAGTTTGATTTATATTCGTTCGATTAAAAATTTGATTTGAGTTTAATTCGAAATATAAATGATTTAAATATGAATAAATTTTAAAGTTAGATAAATTACTCGAACCTACTCAAATTATAATTTTCTTTTTATACTCGAATCATATTCGTTCGAAAAGTTTAAATTATTCGGGCTCGATTTGAGATCGTGATCGACTCGATAACTAAATGAACTTTAATTAAATATTATTTTATACTTAATAAATTTTATGAACTAAATTCAAACAATTCAATACTCAACTTGACTTAACTCATTTACAGTATTAAGAAATGCCGGTGGTTGATGAAAAATGAAATGCATTTAACCAGAGGCATTTAAGTTGCTCCCTGGAACTGCTCCAAAATTAAACCAACAAGTAGTCAAACTTTGGCCTGTGGGGTACACCGTACATGTGAGTGGAGGACGGGTTAAGCAATCCAATAATGATTGTTGAATAAAAAAAATTATTTAATAATTGATATGTTTGAAACATCTGAATAATATATTTTTATTATTTTTTTTCTTTAAAAAAATTCAAAAAATTATTATAAATTTATTTAATATTATTTAATATAATAGTTAATATTATAAAAAAAAAGTTCATTCAACCGCTCATTCAGTCAAAAAAAAATAGACTAAACTATTCATTTTAAAATTGTCTGAATGACTGATCGGTTCAATCATTCAAATAATTTTTTTCCAAAACAAATTAACTATTCAGCTGCAATCAAACAATCCCTTAATTAACTTTTAAGAATTTCACTTCCATATAAACGAGGTTACATCAAGAGAAATAAAAGATTATTTTATTTTATTACTTTACTGATAGTGTAGTGACTAGTGAATAGCTGTTTTATTCTCTATTGTTTTCTTTTTAATTAGTGAGAATATATTCCCACACTGAGTAATGAATAATAATGTTAGTATTTTTATTATTAGTCGCAACTTGACATACATAAAAATATAATATAAATTTTATAAATTTTGAAAATAAAATAAAAAGTTATATATATTTTATTTTATACTAGTGTCGGTGACAGACGCACACGCACTAATTAGCATTGAACTGATTATAATCAAACATGACATCAGTGTTGAGTTAAGTTGTTGCAGCTGTTGGAATATATATCAGTAGCAGTAGCACTATAATCACAAGTACAAATGGGTTACCGACGGTTACTCTCCAAGATTCAACAACAAAACTTTTGATTGTGTATACTCACAAAAGAAGGCTTTGGACTTATCTCTGTGAATGTCCCGATTATAGAGTATATGTATAAAAGGAAGAAAAGACTGTAGAATGCGCCTTGGTGAAAATTGGTTAAGAACAGAACATCAAGGCATAGGTCTGGGTGCACCCGCAAGGCAAGATTGTTCGGATCGGCACCCTCCCTGCGCAGGGCGTATCGTACGCACACACGCACTAAGGTTTTCTAACCGTAAGTCAAAGAACCAAGTTTGGCCTAGCCCAATTCCTTAGCCATCCTCATGTGAGCGAGTCCATCCCCTTTTCCCAACCAAGTTACTAAACTCAAGCAAACACTTACTAATATACACAAAGAATGTTTTCAAAATAGATAATATGAGACTTTGTCAAAACTACAGATTTTGGAGCATAACCAACAATCCCCCACATGATTCAAAATTATCAAAGAGAGAAAAATTTAAAGGAAATGAGAAGGGCAATATTGGGATTTTAGATACATAACGTCGATACCTTGTGGGTTTGAATCGACACTTAGTGGAACAAGATCATGATTGTAGATTATAGGTGAACTATATTCTTGAACCTATTAACTATGATACAATTATTTGAACTAGCACACATATCTAAAAATCCTGAATCCACACAAGTCTGCGGTTGAGCGCGTTCTAGGCCATGCGCCATATCCCAGATTTTCATAAAGGCTCTAGAGAGTTTGCCAAAGACTCTCATAGGAAGCGGCCTACATTTCCACATTTATATAGGTGAACCCATCAAGTGTATACTGACATACACCACCCTTTAGGGCTACGAGTTTCATTAAGAATCTAAATGATTCATCTTGTCATAATTTGTCAGTAAGCACCACATACACACAGGGAGAAATATAAATAATTGTAGTGCTTTAATTAAATAATTGCATGACTTGTTGTTACCCATTGAACCCAATTCATGGGATCTCCAATCATATGGGTTGGGTTTCCATCATATATTATTTACTCAAGATGTTGGCAATAGTCATATCCCTCTAGATGCTTCTTGGACTACTTTTTTAATCAATCCCTTAGTAAGCGGATCCGCTAGGTTCTTTTCAGACCTCACAAATTCCATGGAAATAACCCCATTACTGATCAGTCCTCGTACAATATTATGCCTCAAGCGAATATGTCTCTGTTTTCCATTATAAACATGGTTCATTGCCCTGCCAATAGCTGTTTGAGAATCACAATGCAGAGAAATAGAAGGAATTGGCTTAGACCACAATAGTATACCAGCTAATAAATTCCTTATCCACTCTGCTTCTGTACCTACCAATTCTAAAGTAATAAATTCAGATTCCATAGTAGATCTAGCAGTATAAGTTTGTTTAGTAGATTTTCAAGAAATAGTTCATCCACCTAAAGTAAACACATAACCACTAGTGGAGTTTGTTTCATCATTATCAGATACCCAATTAGCATCACAATATCCTTCTAAAACACTAGGATGACCAGTGAAATGTACACCTACATTAACTGTTCCTTTTAAATACCTCATTAATCGTGACAATGCATTCTAATGATCTTGTGAAGGATTATGTGTATATCTGCTAAGTCTACTAATGGCATATGCAATATCAGGTCGAGTACAGTTCATTAAATGCATTACACTACCAATGATTCTAGCATATTCAATTTGTGCAATATCATTCCCTTTATTTTTCTTTAAATGCACACTAGAGTCATAAGGGGTTCCTAATGGCTCTTCATTAAAGAAATTAAATTTCTTAAGAATATTTTCTACATAATGAGACTTTGCTAAAACTAACGCATTTGCATGTTTATTTATTTTCATGCCAAGAATCAAATTCTCTTCTCCTAAATCTTTCATGTCAAATTTTGAAGATAAAAAATCTTTAGTAGTTTTTAAAACTTTCCTATCAGTATCAAATATTAGCAAGTCATCCACATATAAACAAATAATCACACCACAATTTCTATTGAATCCACTATAGACACAACTATCAGATTCATTTGTCACAAAATTATTAGACAAGAGAGTTTTATTAAATTTTTCATTCCATTGTTTTGGTTCTTATTTTAAATCATACAAAGACTTTACAAGTCTACACACTTTTTGTTCTTCACCAGGAACAACAAACCCTTCAGGTTGACTGTAAGACCCCAACTTATTATAAATAAAATTGAATTTCCTCTATTTATTATCTTAAAATAATAAGGTGATAATTTGATATAATACTTTAGTTATGGGTGAAATGTGCAAAATTTACAAAATAAGCAAGTGGTTATAAAATATTCATTGTTGTCGGAGAATATTCGTTTGGTCGTGGAATATTCTTATTGTCGGGGAATATTCGTACGATGACACAACTATTTGTGGGCCCCATAACGGAATAACTGTCGGATGAAGAAAAAGACAAGTTTGAATTTTTATAAATAACGGCGTATTCGTTACCATTAACACTGTTGGAATACCCGGTAGTTAAAATACAGTAATACGCGTGGTTGCACAGTAGCACATGGTATTACACAATATTTATGAATTATTGATTCTTACGTAAGAAGGCACTACTCAATAATTGTTACAGTAATTACTGTTCAATATTTTATTTTATTGATTCAATAATTGCTGCGTTGATATTTTATATTATTGTTGTTTCAATAATTATCACTGCATAGTATTTTTCATTATCAGATCAATAATTCATATTATTTGAATAATATTATTAGATAGCATTATTGGCAATGTCTAGAAATTTCTATTAAGGAGAGGTTTGGTCACCTAATTGAACGCCAGTAAGAAGAAATTCTTATTGAAAAGCCCCCTCTTTCCTAGGAACGGCCTGATTGTCATTATTGTGATTCTGTAATATTATTTGTGAATAATTATTTATTGATTTATATGATAAGAAAATATTTATTTTATGTGATTATAAATGAAGGAATTAATGATGAGGTGTTTTATTAGTATTTTGTCAGAATGGAGGTATTAAAAATGGTCCGTATGTGGATTTCAGGCATTTTTTGTTTGAAATTTGGAAAAATTTAAAGCTGCAAAGTTGTAGAGAATTTAATTTCCTATGGAATGGACATAAAATTTGTATTTTTCTGATAAAAGGGCTATTTATTATGAATTATTAAAGTTCTGATTATTGTTTAAATAATAAAATATTTTGGAAATTTCTAGAATTGGCGGGCCCCACTTTGGTTGGTGAGAAATGTGCTAAAATTTTATTTCAAAAATGGTGGATGGAAATAGTAGCAGGTAAAGCCATCAGGTAGCAATTCAAGTCTGCTTCGGTATTCTAATATTTTCCTATAAATAGGGTGCTTAGTTAGAATTGAAAATCACACCAGAAACATAAGCTCTCTCTCTCTCTCTATATATATATATATATATATATATATATATATATATATATATATATATATAGTCCGGATCCAGTCCGGGATCCCGGACTCTATTAAAATACGGACCTTTTTTTTTGAAACAACTAAAAAAAAATTTATAGAATTGGAATTTTTACATAATACAGTGTTTTGGGCGTGATTTGGATGCCTATAACAAAACATGTCTGTACAGTCTGGGCAGACTGTACATACATTGGTTGGTGTAGGTATTAAAAACACACCCAAAATACTGTATTATGGAAAAATTTCAGTTCCATAATTTTTTTTTTTAGTTGTTCTACAAAAAAAAAAAAAATTTGGGTCCGGATTTTCTCCCGTCCGGGAGGTCCGGACCTGATCCTATTTCTATATATATATATATATATATATATATATATATATATATATATATATATATATATATATATATATATATTATCAAATGTATTTTGTGAGTATTTAGATACTTTGAGAGTTGCTATTCAGTACAAGTTTCTTTCAGCACTATATCCAAAATTTCAACCGGGAGTATTATTCTTTTGAGGTAAGGGATTTTTTTTTTGTAATGATGTTATTCTTTCAATATCATTATAACGAAATATTGATATAAATTTTATTGTGGAATTTCTACCTTTTTATGTCGGAATTGCTATTTACGTATACGGTACTATTCACGTATACGACACTATTCACGAATACGACATTATTCACCGAAAAATAAAAAATTTTCTTTTTATCCAAGATGTCTTTTATGGTTATTATCTTTGATTGTATCCTTTTTTTGATCTTTATTTTTAAATTCTACTTTACAATTGGTTATTATGGAGTATTATTGAATTTGGATAAACCGAAATACGAATCCCTAATATTTATCCTTCTGTCTCACTGGATTCGTTTTTTCTAAAATGTTTTTCATCATCCTCAGTCCTTAATGGTGATACTTGATGAATATCTTTGGCCTGTAGTGCAAAGATGGATGATTACCTGATGAATATCTTTGGCCCGTAGTGCAAAGATGAACAGGTGTTGAGATGAACATGACCAACTGGTGATAAAAATGAATATCTTTGGCCCGTAGTGCAAAGATGAATATTTGATGCAAGATCTTTATTGATTGATGTTACAAGAATAAAATATTAATGATGGACTTTTAAATTCATAGATGATAGTAGATTTCATTTTTTACTTAACTCTTCTAATGAATTGTTGTTTCCGCTGCAGTTGTTGATATAAAACTTGTTGTCTATTATATTCTATTAGATTTTTTTCCTGTTGAAGACTATGGATAATTTGTTGTATATTATCTTAGTCACAATATTCTTTAATGGGCTAGTTGAGCTCACCCTTTTCCTTTTTATTCCATTTTTCTTCTCAGGAAGCGAGAACATAGCAGGAACCCGTCGGGGTATAGAGTGATGGTCCTAGACAGTTATTTTAGCAGTTCTCACTATTTTTGAAAAATAGTGCATCAATAATTGTAATGAGAACTTTATTTGGGTATGAATATTGTCTAAAAGACAATATTGTATTTAAACTCACAGTATGTGTTGTCGTATTTTGCACGACAATTGTATTAATAAAGTTGTAGTTAGTTTCTGTATCATGTTTTTGGCGACTCGAAATGGGTGATGTATACCTATTTTGGGGGCATCACAGTTGGTATCAGAGCTTAGCGATATGGTCTCTGGTGGAGATCGGGGAATAGAACTAGAAGGGGAGAGACGAGTAAATCATTCGCTAGTGTGTCCTACCTAAGCTTATTTGTTGGTCAGTCATAATATAGGGATATTATGTGATATATTAATTTGTGTAATTAACCCTTGTTTTATGGCAGTTTTTAAGAATGGCAGCTGAGAACGTTAATAATGGAGTGTATGAGACTGTGGAACAACCTTCAATCACCAACCAATAGAACGTGCAACAGGAAGGCAATATTCCTCCTGTAAACAGTATTATGGAGCAAACGATAAATGATGGAATGTTTAGAATCTTTTTGCAGTTCATGCAAAATCAGACGATGGAGACTCGTGTACAAAATACGGGTGGAAATGATAGCAACGCGCGGTTTGTAACGGCCAAGCAGTTCAAGGAGTTAGGACCACTAGATTTCTGGGGAAAGCCAGATCTGATTAAGGAGAAAACATGGGTCAAGCAAATTATCAAGATATTCGATGTCTTGGGATGCACGGAAGAACAAAAGGTTCTATTCTCCACCTTTATGTTCCGTGGTGAGGCAGATTACTGGTGGGAATCTGTGAGGTGTACCCAGCCAGTTGCACTCAACATATATTGGGAAAGATTTCAGAAAATGTTCAATGACAAGTACTTTCGTAAAAGTTTTCTTCATATGAAGGAGGTAGAGTTTATTAGATTAGAACAGAACAACATGACGGTGTTCCAGTACGAGGCGAAGTTCGCAGAGTTATCCAGGTTTGTACCTCATTTGGTAGAGAATGAGGAACGTATGATGCGGATGTATCTGAGAGGTCTAAAACTCGAGATTCGTCAATACCTTATCTCTCAAAAAAAATTTATGTATTCAGATGTTGTCAACAGGGCTCAATTATTAGAGCGAGATAGTGAGTATGTTCAACCAAGGGACCACGACCAGGGTCATACCGGTGACAGCAGTCATCGGAGCGATGATAACCAGTAAGGAGGGAAAAATACGGACAAAAGCGGTAACCACTTGGGTGGTAATCGTGGCCATGATAATAGGAGAGGTGGGTCAAGTGGAAATTTCAAAAAGAGGAGATTCAACAATGATGGGAAGACATCAGCAGCAGCACCAACACCAACAACAAATTCTAGGGGAGGAGAACGACCGCCAGTTAGATGCTACAGATGCGGAGAGGAGGGACACATAAGTCCAAACTGTTCACAGCCTTCCAAGGTGTATTTTAATTGTGGAAAAGATGGTCATATAGCCAGATTTTGTCTTGTAGTGAAGTCGAGGCCAACTGTGATGGCGGCACCAAAGGCGACTACGGACAAAACAAAGTCAGTGGTTCAAGGTAGGGCGTTTGTCGTGACTGGCCAAAACACGAGAAACCCGAACGAGATGATCATGGGTAAGCTAATCTTGAACTCTTGCGAAGTTTATACCTTACTAGATACCGGTTCTACCCATTCTTTTATCTCTCCTGCTTGTACTCAACTTTTAAACTTAACTCCATTGAAATTAGACTTTGACTTATCTGTGGAGACTCCGTTAGGAGAAACCTTTATCACATCCACTGTTTATAAATCTTGCTTGATCCAAGTGGGCACAATCACATTACCTATTGATCTTATCTCTTTAAAGATACTTGGATTTGATGTGATTTTAGGGATTGATTGGTTAACTATTTATCATGCCAAAATTGATTATTTTCGTAAAGTTGTTAGTTTTTATATTCCTAACCAACCTGTTATACGAATTCAAGAAACTAAACCACTAAAATCAGTCACTGTCATATCAAGCCATAATGCTATTCGTTTATTTAAAAACGGATGTCAAGCTTTCTTAGCCCATATTATGGACTTGAACAAAAACACGTCAGTTTTGAATAATATTTCTGTTCTTAGTGAATTTCTTGACGTATTTCCTGAAGAACTTCCTGTTCTACCCCTATAACGTGAAGTTAAATTCTTTATTGATTTTGAACCGGGTACAAAGTCCATTTCTAAAACCCCATATCGAATGGCTCCTATTGAACTTCAGGAGTTAAAAGTCCAACTACAGGAATTATTAGACATTGGTTTCATTCGACCTAGTACATCTCCTTGGGGTGCTCCTATTTTATTTGTAAAGAAGAAAGACGGGAGTATGCGATTTTGTATTGACTACCGAGAATTGAACTATGTCGCCATCAAGAATAGGTATCCCCTACCTCGTATTAATGACATGTTCAACCAGTTTCAAGGAGTAAAATTATTTTCAAAGATCGATCTTCGTTCTGGATATCATCAGCTGGAGATTAAAACTGAGGATATTCCGAAGACTGCCTTCAGAACTCGGTACGGGCATTATGAATTCTTAGTCATGTCTTTTGGATTGACTAATGCTCCTGCTGCTTTCATGGATATAATGAACCATGTTTTCAAGGAATATTTGGATCAGTTCGTTGTTGTCTTTATTGATGACATCCTCATCTATTCCAAAATCCGTGAAGATTATGAGCACCATTTGAAGCTGGTACTTCAAAGACTTCGTGACAACAAGCTATATGCCAAGCTGAAGAAATGCAAGTTTTGGCTTAAGGAAGTAGCATTCCTTGGGCACGTGGTGTCAAAGCATGGAGTATCTGTTAACCCGACAAAGATTGAAGCAATATAAAGTTGGGAGCAACCGAAGTCGGTGATCAAAATACGTAGCTTTTTGGGCATAGCTGGTTATTATCAGAGATTCGTGGAAGGATTTTCTCGAATTGCTACTCCGTTAACTCAGTTGACTCGGAAAGATACAAAATTCGTATGGAGCGAGGAATGCGAGAAGAGTTTCCAAGAGCTCAAGAGGAGACTCATTTTGGCACTTGTTCTGACAATACCATCTGGTTCGGATGGATTTGTTATCTACAGCGATGCTTCAGGCAAAGGGTTAGGATGTGTTCTCATGCAACATGAGAAAGTCATAGCCTATGCCTTGCGACAACTCAAAGAATATGAGAGGAATTATCCTATTCATGATCTGGAGTTGAAAGTAGTCGTTTTTGCATTGAAAATCTGGAGACACTACCTGTATAGAGAGAAAGTGGAGATTTATACGGATCATAAAAGCCTCAAATATTTTTTCAACCTTTCTTTCACTGTTCTCTTCAGGAAATGAGAATATAGCTGGGATGAGTCAGGGAACGGAGTGACGGTCCAGATGATAGCATTAGTAGTCCTCACTATTCTGTTAAATAGTGTGGCAATAAATATAATGAGAACTCCATTGAGTGTGGATATTGTCTAGATGACAATATTCTTATTACAACTCTCAGTTTATGTTTTTTCGTATTTTACACGACAGTTGTATTATTAAGTTGTATTTATTTTCAAAGATCGATCTTCGTTCCGGATATCATCAATTAAAAATTAAAACTGATGACATTCTAAAGACTGCTTTCAGAACTTGGTACGGGCATTACGAATTTTTAGTCATATCTTTTAGATTGACTAATGCTCATGCTGGATTCATGGATATAATAAACCGAGTATTCAAGAAATATTTGGATCACTTTGTGGTCGTCTTTATTGATGACATCCTTATTTACTCCAAAAACCGTAAAGATCATGAGCAACACTTGAGGCTGATACTCCAAAAGCTTCGTGAAAACAAGCTATATGCTAAGTTGAAGAAATACGAGTTCTGGCTTGAGAAAGTAGCATTCCTTGGGCACGTGATATCAAATCATGGAATATCTATTGACCTGGCAAAGATTAAAGCAATTCAAAGCTGGGAGAAAACCTAAGTCAGTGACCGAAGTACGTAGCTTTCTGGGCTTAGCTGGTTATTATCAGAGATTTGTGGAAGGATTTTCTCGAATCGCTACTCCATTAACTCAGCTAACTTAGAAAGGTACAAAATTCGATTGGAGCGAGGAATGTGAGAAGAGTTTTTAAGAACTCCAAAGAACTCAACATAAGGCAGCGATAATGGCTTGAGCTGTTGAAAGATTATGATCATACCATTCAATACCATCCTGGAAAAGCGAACGTAGTAGCTAACGCATTGAGTAGAAGATCATATGCGGGTTCGAGTGCGATATTGTCAACGCAAAGGCCCATTTTGTATGAATTATAAAGGATGTAGATAGAGTTAAAGACTCCAGGGACCCATGTGATGATGACAAATATACGAGTAGAACCGACTTTAATCAATAAAGTTAAAGCTGCTCAAGCTACAGACCTGGAGCTAATGCGTATGAGGAAGAAAGTACAAGAAGGTGCTATTCCGTAAACAAGAATCGATGAAGAAGGAATAATTTAAGTCAACTCTAGACTTTGTGTTCCTAAAGATTTTGACTTGAAGTATAAAATCATTATGGAGGCGCACAACACACCATTTGTAATCCATCCTGGGAGTACCAAAATATATCGCGATCTTCGATATACATTTTGGTGAAGCAATATGAAGAGATAGATAACAGGGTTTATCTCAAGGTGTCTAACTTGTCAACGAGTCAAGGCGGAGCATCAAGTGCCAAAAGGTCCATTGCAACCACTTAAAATTATAGAATGGAAGTGGGAGCACATTACCATGGATTTCGTTACTGGTCTTCCCAATGTTTCTCAAGGCATAGATGCAATTTATGTCATTATTGATAAATTGACCAAGTCTGCTCATTTTTTACCAATACGAGAAACTTATACACTTGAACGTCTTGCTCGTATGTACATAAACGAGATTATAAATAGCATGGTATGCCAGTATCCATAGTTTCTGATCGAGACCCAAGATTTATTTCAAGATTTTGGGTTAGTTTGCAAAAAACTATGGGCACAGATTTACGATTTAGTTCAGCATATCATCCTCAAACGGACGGGCAGTCGGAGAGGACTAATCAAACTCTTGAAGATTTATTAAGACTATGTGTCCTTGACTTCAAAGGAAGTTGGGAAAAGTTCTTACCATTGGTGGAGTTTTCCTACAACAATAATTATCAAACAAGTATTGGCATGGCTCCATTTGAGGCGTTGTATGAAAGAAAATGTCGTTCTCCAGTATGCTGGGATGAGGTGGGTGAAGCAACGTTGTTGGGACTGAAGTTGATACGTATGACTACAGAAAAGATTCAAACAATTCGACAACTTATAAAAACTTCACAAGATCGACAAAAGAGTTATGTTGATCTTCATCGAAAAGACGAGGAATTCAATATTGTAGATCATGTGTTGTTACGTGTTTCTCCATGGAAAGGAGTTATGAGATTTAGAAAGAGATGAAAGCTCAATCCTCGATTTATTGACCCATTTATAATCCTCGATCGAGTAGGAACTGTGGCCTATAGACTCGCCTTACCGCCATGTATGTCTCGTGTTCATAACGTTTTTCACATATCTATGTTACGTAAATATGTGAAAGACCCGAACAAAATTATTGAATTAGAACCGGACGAGATAGCGGAAGATTTAACGTATGAAGAGGTACCTGTTAAAATCTTGGATAAGAAGGATCATATTCTACGCTCTAAAGTTATACCTCAAGTCAACATTTTGTGGAGAAACCACGATGTTGAGGAAATGACCTGGGAGTTAGAATCTGAAATGAAATCAAGGTATCCTCACCTCTTCGTCATACCAGGTATGTACCCTAATTTCTAGGGCGAAATTTCATAAAAAGGGGAGGTTGTAAGACTCAAACTTTTATGAATAACTTTGTCGTTTTTTCTATCCAAATTATTTTTGATACATGAATATTATGCTTTAATTTTACTCCACAAAGCAGTATCATGTTGACAATTTGGATATTTTTAAACTCTGGATAAATTTAAAGTCTTTAATATTTATCCTTGATTTCGTTTGATTAATGCTTATATTATTGTCATCATCCTCATGATTATATTGTGATGAAAGTCATCTTTGGATTACGTGCATAGATGGACTGTTGATTGATATGATTATGACCATGGATCATTCGGTATAATCGTGACCCGTAATGTTACAAATGATGTGGTAAAATTCCTCATTGGCCTGTAGTACATTGATGGACAGTTGTTGGTATGATTATGACCAGGGATTATTCGGTATAATCATAACCATTGATGATTATATGAATATCCTTGGCCCATAGTGCAGGGATGATTCGATGATGTGGTTTATTTATTAAGCTGAGTCTCAGCGATAAAATTGATGAAAAACTTTTTAAATCATAGAAGATAGTAGATATCATGCTCTACTTGACTCTTCTAATGGATTGCTTGTTCCGCTGCAGTTAAACTTGATGTTTATTGTATTTTATCAGTTTAACACTGTTGAAGACTAATGTTAATTTATTCTGCATTATCTTAGTCATAATATTTCTTACTGGGCTAATTGAGCTCACCCTTTTGCTTTCATTATTCTCTTCAAGAAATGAGAACGTAGCCGGGACTAGTCGGGGAACGGAGTGATGGTCCGAGATGGTGTTATAGTTGTCCTCACTATTCTATTAAATAGTATGACAATAAATGTAATGAAGACTCTATTTGAGTTTGGATATTGTCTAGAAGACAATATTCGTGTAAAAACTCTTAGCTCATATTGTATAATTAAGTTTGTATTTGTATTCAGTACCATGTATTTGGCGACCTAAGATGGGTGATGTATACCTATTTTGGGGACATCACATTAGCTTTGACAGTTTGACTTGGAACTACATCTCCTCTTTCTTTAGCCCTGTTTTGTTCTTCAATATGGATGTGTGCCACTAATTCTTACATAGTGAAATCTTTAGTTTCATGTTTAAGGTTCATCTTATAATCTTTCCACGAGGGTGATAATTTTTTGATAAGTACATCAACTTGAAAATTCTCACATATTTTCATTCCTTCCCCAATAACTTCCCCCACAATTGTTTGGTATGTATGAAATTGATCTATTACTGAGTTTCCATCTTGCATCTTCAAATATAAAAATTTTCCCGCAACATATTTCTTAAGACCAGAGTTTTCAACAGCATATTTAGATTTTAAAGCTTCCCAAATCTTCTTAGCACTTTCATACGGATAATAAATCTCAAATAGTGAATTAGATAAATAGTGCAACAAATATCTACGACATGTTTATCCTTAACATAATCCCTTTTATCATCATCCGATTTTTCAACATTTTCAGCAGTAGGAGTAACATCATTAACAGAAGCAACAATAACAGGAGCATCCATATATAACACATATTCCAAATTCATGGTTTCCAAATAAAACAGTATATCTTCAGACCATCTCATAAAATTCGTACCATCAAAGCGTTCAATATTAGAAAGGTCTAAGGCAGTTTTCATCTTGTTAATAAACCGAAAATCACTTTTTAGATTGTTGGAATATATATCAGTAGCAGTAGCAATAGCAGTATTAACAAAAGAAACAAAAAGTAAAATTGGAACTTAGCTGGAAACCGAGGCGTAGCAACGCTACTGTCCTAAAAAGTTATTTCGCCCCCATTGATAATAATCACAGGTACAAATGGGCTGCCGACGGTCACTCTCCAGGATTCAACGGCGAAACTTTCGATTGTGTGTACTCACAAAAGGAGGCTTTGGACTTGTCTCTGTGGATTGCCCGATTATAGAGTATATGTATGGAAGGAAGAACAGACTGTAATATGCGCCTTGGTGAAAATTGGTTAAGAACAGAACATCAAGACATAGGTTTAGGTGCACTCGCAAGGCAAGATTGTTCGGATCGGCACCCCTCCTGCGCGGGGCGTATCATGCGCACACAAGCACTAAAGTTTTCTGACCGAAAGTCCAAGAATCAAAGCTTGGCCTGGCCCAATTCCTTAGCCATCCTCATGTACGCGAGCCCATCCTTTTTTTCCAACTAAGTTACTAAACCCAAGCCAACACTTACTAATATACACAAAAAATATTTTCAAAATAGATAATTTAGGACTTTGTCAAAACTATATATTTTGGAGCATAACCAACAGCAGCAACCTGAATTAACTAAATCAAATGATTGAGTTTTATACGTAAGTATGAGAGATCATCTGTCCTCATTTTTTATGTCCTTTGTGTTCCCCACTTAAATTTTAACATGACCTCTTACTTAATACTAATTAATTTTAAAATTAAATAAGAGGTCTAGTGTCAACATTTAAGTGAAGAACACAAAAAAAATATAAAAAATAAGGACAGTTGTGCACTCGGCACGCACGGCATATAAATAAAGCCACTTTCAAGTGGCCCTCTATCTAAACAAGACAAGATTCTTGATTTCAGGTGAAACTAAGAGAGATTCATTTTTGGGTTTTAAATATACCAAGCATGTTAGAGAATTAAAATATTGTTCTAATCACATAAATTTAAAATCTCATCTAAAATCCTCAAAAATTCAAAAACCATAGCATTGGTCAAGAGTGGATGACATGTGGAAGTTTCGTTCTGGCCTTCTGGGTCCCAAAGTTCATGTCTATCTCTACTCTATCCAAATTCCATAATTCCATTTTCCTCCATATTTTTCACAATTCCAATTTCATATTGTGACAATTTTATTAATTTATTTGGCGAAATGAAGTTGCAACTTGCATTTGTTTATGATACTTTTCCACTCAGGTAACTGCCCCACCCACACCATTAAATTCCTTACTCTCCACAACAACCTCTTCATCAGACTTTCAGTCGTTGTCTCACTTAATTTGTTCAAACCAAAAATTCTCAACTTTGCTCTTGCAGGATTCTTGGGTTATTTTTTATTTAATTATGCAACTCATTATTACTATTTCTCTTTTGGGTCTTTCCATTACTCCCTACAACAGCAAGATTGATCCTATTTACTGAGTTTGAAACCTAAAACTTAGAAGCATATAAATGGGTTTTGAGTCTTCAGTTTCTTCTTGAATTTTTTCAAGTTTAAGCTTTAGATATGAAGTCAATTGGGGTAGTGCCACTAACCCTTTTGACATTGGCCCTTGTTAACAATTTGGTGTACTGCAAAAGGCCTGTTGTGGTAAATGTTGGAGCAATTTTCAGTTTTGATTCCATCATTGGCAAGGCTGCAAAGGCAGCCATGGAAATTGCAGTTGATGATATCAACGGGGATCCAAAAATTCTTCGCCGGACTAAACTCAAGTTGATTATGGAGGACTCCAATTGCAGTGTCTTCATCGGGTCAATTAAAGGTAATCGGAACCCCTGGACTTTGTTGAAAACGTTTTATGTGGATATTTCAGACTGATGATTTAAACTGCAATTTTATGTTAGTTTCTGTTAATTGATAAAAAATATTAATGTGTTTTTAAAGGTTGACCATATAATTTATGGGTGGTCATGAAGCTTTAGATTATTGTATATATGTTAGAGCATCTTTGCACGATCTTAACTGATATAAAATGTCTCTCACTCATTTCATTGACCAACTAAAATATATTGGTAGTAGTTCATAGGTTTAATCCACTTATTATTTTCTCAGAAAGGAAGAAACTGGGAAATCTTTTTTACTCGAGTTTTTTAGTAATTAATAGGAGGGTCTTTTGTCCTGTAGTGAGATTAGATTTTTAGTTCTGTTTAATAATGGGAAAATATTTATATGAGAAAGTTGAATAACCTAGGAGTTGCTAATGGAATTCTCAACCATAATGGTCGGCAGATAGTCATTTTCCACTTGAACAAAAAGCATGGTATTTTACAATCGCCAATTGAGGTGGTAATTCTGGATCGTGGGTTGTACTTGACTTTTCACTTAGATCCGGGACAATGCTTCAATCTGCTTCAAGAGCAAAAAAGGTGCCAGATTATACTTGAGTTAGGTAGTATGATAGTACTGAAAGACTTGTATCTTCTTCTAAAATGCTTTGTTTTAGAAGTTGGCCATCATGTGTCTTTATTGTTAGAACATCATATTAGAGAGAGAATATTGAATTGAGAGAATAGATAATTGCATAGATAATAACTTGATAATTATATCTCTTCTTTACATTGAGAAGATAGGAGATATTTATACTAATACAAGATAAGATGGGTGACTAACATATTACCTAACTTAAGGAGTTAAACATGGAGATAACCATTACATAATTATTGGAGATAATCATGGAATAGTGAATGATGGATACTATAAGTCTATCCTAACAATATAATAATATCTAAAATATTATATTCCTAAAATATCGCCTAATACGCCCCCACAAGCGAAACGTAGGGAAACGAAGCTTGAGCTTGCACTTGGTTGAACATCCATGTAAGTGAAGAGTTAACAGAATAAAAACTCCTTGAATTAGAGAAAACACGGACAACTTCCATGAGAGGTTGAACAAAGATGTAGCATGCATGATAATAACATCCAACCAAAGAAAGGTAGGTGGCATATGTTGAATAGGTGGTAGGCATGTCGTCTTGGACTGTGAAAGCATGATGTCTAAAGTATCCATGGTTGCAGATCGTGACTGCCCAGATTTGGAGGAGAAAGCAGCAGAGATAGGAACATGAGAACCATAGAGAAGGAAATGCATTAGAGATCCGTCAGTTGCAAGTCTTGCAGATTGCATAGATATAAAGGAAACGAGAGCAATATTGCTCTTGGTTCCTGACGGTGGGGAAGTGGCAAGTGAAAAAGGATAAGCAATTGGAGAAAATTGTGGGAATGCAGACGGGTCAGGGTGTTTGATTACATCTACTTTTACTTCTGATGCAGACGGATCAGCTTGTCTGGATTGATACACAGATTGTCTGGATTGGCAGAAGCAGACAAGTGCTCATCAGAATATCTTGTTGGTGGAGAGTGAGCATGTGAGATATCACACTGTGGAGAAAGAGAAGGAATATCTTGTAATTTTTCATGATCAAGAAGCATATGAGAGAGCAAATCTAAAGATAAAGAAGGATTTATCTCATAATAGTACTTGCAGAAGTTACTAAGAGAATCATCAAGCCCATCAATAATGCAATCAATGAGTTCAATTTCATCGATCGGTTCACCGGCGCGAGTAAGAGCATAGGCGAGAGATTTTGCCTCGGAGATATAATTTTTCACGGATTGAGAAGGAAGTTTCTGAAGAGAGTACACTTGATCTAAAAGATCATCAACATACCAATTCTAGGAAAACTCACAAGCATCATTTGTAGAGGCACTATCATCATCGACTTGAGAGGTGGGAAATTGTGGAGAAAGATCACAAAAGTTGTCTTGTGATTCATTAGAACAATCATAAGAGGGAGGATCAAGCCACCATTTGGGATCGTATGGAGAAGAGTGAAAATCTGAGTATGGAGAGAATTGATTTTCCATCATGGAATCGTATGGAGAAGACTAAATGTGTAGCAGAGGTATTTATTGATGGAACACTGATCTAGAGATAAAATTAGACTAAACAAAGATACAACGAAGGGAATTTAGAAAATATGCAACAGTAGATAGAAGAAAGGAAAGGAAGGATCAAAGGTTGCTAGCCTTATGGCTTTGATACCATGTTAGAACATCATATTAGAGAGAGAATATTGAATTGAGAGAATAGATAATTGCATAGATAATAACTTGATAATTATATCTCTTCTTTACATTGAGAAGATAGGAGATATTTATACTAATACAAGATAAGATGGATGACTAACATATTACCTAACTCAAGGAGATAATCATGGAGATAACCATTACATAATTATTGGAGATAATCATGGAAGAGTGAATGATGGAAACTATAAGTTTATCCTAACAATATAATAATATCTAAAATATTATATTCCTAAAATATCGCCTAATACTTATCTCCTTATAACTTGAAAGATTATCTAACTAATGTATTAATGAGCTTTGATCATTAGAAAGAAAGAGGACTTCAGATGTCTTCCATACTAAAATTTCCTGATTAATTTCAAGCATAAACAATCAAAGTCACATACTTACATATCTCTTATTGCTTACCATGGTTTTTGTTACCTACCTTAGTTCCAGTGCTATTTATGTAGTTTATAGGATGCAGTTTTGTTGCAGCATAATGACCTTCTGGTCAAAATTATAGCCATAAGGATGATACCTGGGGAAACATTGTTAAGCCATCTTTAAATATATAGGTTTAGAAAGCTCCTACAACTTTCAGTATAGTAAAGAAAGTAGATTTGACAATCTTAGGTATTACAAATTCTTTAATTTCTGCAAAGAAGGTTAATCAGAGGGATTTTTATCTTAAAAAAATTTGAGGATTTTTATCTAATAAAATTAGAGGGTTATTAAATCCTGATAAAGTTCATGCTTTGCAAATACGTAACAACTTCAGAGTACAAACTTTAAAAATCTTGTGATTCACCTCACATCTAATTTGCTTGTTTTCTGTTTTATTTAATAGCCTACAGGGAAAGAGAAAAGTATGCTGCAAATTTCTTCCTGTTAAAGTTAAATGAAGTTCCTTCAGCCATCTTAATTAGTTGATTATTTATATGTAGAACTTTGAATGACCAGTATGACCTACAACTGTCTAAAAGTATTGGATGCTAGTTTCATCTAATCCCCAAATTTCACTTGTGTGCTGTTGCCTGTCCGTAAAACATGATACAGGATTTTGGAGGAAGTAGTTTTTAATGAATATATGGTTTGACAAAGCCAGAATACCTATGCTTATGACTTGTAATTCCATGTCATGTTAACACTAAACAGTTATTATTATGTGATGTTCAAATTCTACTAAGCAGGTCTATTGTCAACCTTAATTCCTTTAAATATTAATATAATTTCTTGTTCCTTGGTATTGCTATTATTACTGTTGTTGACATGTTGTAGTTATGATTTTATTATAACTTCTATCAAGGTCTAGTAGTCTAGACTGTAACTTCTGACTTGTTGGTGTTTGTTTTTAGTACTTGATGCCATTAAAATAACAAAATATTGAATATTTTATTTGAAACCACAATGTAAGTTTACCCAGGAACACCCCAATGAATATGCTTAATTCTGAGTAATAAGTCTTTTATGCAGTAGTTCTTACTTTAACTAAAGCAATTGAATAGTCAGCTTTCTATACATCACTTGTACAACTTCCAGAACTGGGTTAGAATCCAGAATATGCATTTGCTTTCATCCGAGGTAAGAAACCAGAATATGCATGTAACTTCATCCCCGCAAACGACATTATCGTAATTGCAATTATCTTGTCAGCTTTTCAGGTAATTGACAGAGAAGTGGTTGCAGTTATTGGCCCACAGTCTTCTGCAATAGCTCATATAATTTCTCCGATTGTCAGTGCACTCCAAGTTCCTCTAACCTCATTTGCTGCCAGTGATCCGACTTTTTCTTCCATTCAATTCCCTTACTTCTACAGAACCACACAAAGCGACTCATACCAAATGGCTGCTATGGCTGATTTAATCGAATTTTACGGGTGGAAAGAGGTTATGGCAATCTTTGTGGACGACGATTATGGGAGGAATGGCATAAATGTCTTAGGTGATGAGCTTCAAAAGAGAAAGTCAAAAATTCATTACAAGTTCGCTTTGCCTTCTCAATTTGATCTCAATGATATCACCGATGTCCTAAATAACTCTAAACCACTAGGTCCGCGTGTTTATGTTGTTCATATGAATCCTGACCCAAGGTTGAGAATCTTTAGCATAGCTGAAAAGCTTCGTATGATGACTAGCGACTATGTGTGGCTTGCAACAGATTGGCTCTGTACTACTTTAGATTCATTGTCCCCAGATAATCAAGTTCCTCTGAAAATGCTTGAAGGGGTAGTTGGCTTTCGTCAGCATACACCTCAAACAAACTTGGAAAAGGCATTTCGATCTCGGTGGAAAAAAATGCAAGAAAATGGGTCAATAATTTCAGAGTTAAATTTTTATGGACTTTATGCTTATGATACAGTATGGGCAGTTGCACATTCCATTGATAAATTTTTAGATGAGGGCAACAATATAACATTTTCTTTCAATGATAAGCTACAGAATATGAAAGGAAGTAAAACAAATCTTGGGAAGCTTAAGACTTTTGAAGGTGGGAATCACCTGCTCAAGATACTATCACAGACAAACTTCACTGGTTTAACGGGCAAAGTCCAATTTAATGCTGATAGAAATTTAGTGCCCTGTGGTTATGAGGTCACTAATATTGCTCAAAAGAAAATCCATAGGGTCGGTTATTGGACTACTAATTCGGGCTTCTCCATATTGCCCCCAGAAAATCTTGAATCTGAAAACAGTAGCTATTCCCGTCTGGATCAGAAACTTGAAAATGTTACCTGGCCTGGTGGAAAGAAAGCAAAGCCGCGTGGGTGGGTGCTTGGAGATAATGACAGTCCGTTGAGAATTGGAGTACCAAGAAGAGCAAGTTTTGTTGACTTTGTTACTGAGTTGGACGACCATACAGTTCAAGGATATTGTATTGATGTGTTTAAGGAAGCAACAAAGCTAGTCCCATATGCTGTTCCTTTCAGATTTGTGCCTTTTGGGAACGGGAAGGTTAATCCTTCTTATGATGACCTTGTAAAACTGGTTGCAAATGAAGTAAGTAAAACTTGAAGACTATTTTCCATACATAAATTCTAGAGGTGCCCTTGGTTTAGAGTTAGGATCACCTGCTGGTATGTGCAAAACATACTAAAGACTGCCAACGTAAATAGATGAGACTGAACATTTTTCTAAAACTATTTGCACCTATATTGTTTTCCTCTTTTTGATTTTACCTGCCATTAGTTTCATTGTGATATGATCTATATCTATGTGGACAAGTTTTACTAGACCTATTCAATTGTGGAATTGTGGTGTCAGGATTTTGATGCGGCAGTTGGAGATATTGCTATTGTCACAAATAGGACTAAGATTGTTGATTTCACTCTGCCATTCATTGCAACCGGTCTTGTCATAGTAGCTCCCATCCGAAATTCAAAATCAAGTGCATGGGTCTTTCTTAAGCCGTTTACATGGGAACTGTGGTGTGTTACTGCAGCTTCTTTTATAATGATTGCTGTGGTTATTTGGATCCTTGAGCATCGTGTCAATGATGATTTTCGTGGTCCTCCAAAGAGACAGATTATAACTATGTTCCTGTAAGCCTTTGGTGTTTCTTTTTCAGTTTCTTCGAGTTCAACTTTCAAAATTATTTTTATGCTTTGAAAATTTTGAGGCTTCAAATTTGTACATATCTTTGTTTGTACCTACAGAGTATTTAACTTTACACAATTTTATAATGCAGGTTCAGCCTGTCAACTCTATTCAAGACCAACCGTAAGTGTAACTCAGCTTTAGAACCTGGTAGATCCATCCCTAGTATGTCATATATTAATGGAATGGCAATGAAATGAGCTCAGGAGACACCTGAGCTCCCTCTTGCTTTGTTTTTGAAGCCAACGCTTAATCCAAAGACAAAAATTTCATTACTGAAGTCTTTAATTTTCTTTTGAGTTTAACAATGTAACCAAATGTTGCTATGCCAAGTTGCCCACTGAAATTTTACCATATCTTACTTGAAAATGTGTGGACTCCAAGTCCCTTCTTTCCCGTTTTTGTTCTCTAGTTTTATTTGTGCCAGTTGTAAAATAACTAGGCAAGTTGTAACTTGAGAATCCAATTAAAGACTCTAGCTCTGAACGTGATCATATATTTAGTATTTTCCTTCTGGATAAATTTCATTGTCTAGCCAAAATAAGGGTGAACAAGGATTAATTGTTTTCTATCCTTGTTATAATCTTTAACCAATAAGTACACTTTTATTGATATATGATTCCTTAAAATTTTCGTCTATCAATTTAACAGAAGAAGATACATTAAGTGCACTTGGAAGGATGGTAATGGTGGTGTGGCTTTTCTTGTTGTTGGTGATCACTTCTAGTTATACAGCAAGCTTGACATCAATCCTTACAGTCCAGCAGCTTCCATCACCTATCACAGGGATAGACAGCTTAATCGCAAGTAAGTGGCCAATTGGTTATCAAGTAGGTTCATTTGCATACAGTTACATGACGGACATTCTTAATATACGTCGATCAAGACTCATTAGTTTAGACACCCCAGAAGATTATGAGAGAGAACTAAAGAAAGGGCCGAACAACGGAGGTGTGGGAGCTATCGTAGATGAGCTTCCATATGTGGAATTATTCCTGTCAACTCAGACTGACTTTAGAATTATTGGTCAATCATTCACAAAGAGTGGATGGGGATTTGTAAGTAACTTTCTTACCAGTAGATGCAAGCATGCATGCATGCATGCATGTTATATTCATTAAAGCTCTCTGATCATTGTCTTGTTTCTTAAATGAGAAGCAACATGAAAACTTACATGCATTCATTTTATGTGGGAGTTACCCAAACTTGACATTTGCACAGTAGTGGTACCCGATACTAATTACACTGCCACCTGATGCTGATTAGACTGCACCCAAACACACAAGGATCCCTCATACTTGAAGTGCTTTTTGTTGCCAGTTGGGAGCCAAGTAAAATTAGTATCAGGTGCCAATCTAATCAGTACAGTCATTTCCGTGCAAATGCCAGTTGTTCAGGTCCTCCAGCCTAAATTTTTCTTGTATTTTCATGTGTGTGTTTGTGTGCACATAAATATGAGATCATGAAATTGGATTGATATTGCTGATATAAATAGGTAGTAAATAAAACTTCAATTTGTGAGAAAATGGGTAAAAAATTATGATTTGTAGAATTTGTTGACATTCAAGCTTCAGTTGATAAATAGATTAGGTCCTTGAGTCGCACTATAACAGTACCTTGGAATAAATATCAAGAAATAATTTTTTTACAGGGCAAGGCATCTCATCATAACAATGATTTTTGCTTGTATACTCTCACTTAAACCTGTGTATAACAAAACAGGTTTTCCAAAAAGACTCCCCTCTTGCTATTGACTTGTCCACAGCAATCCTAAAGCTTGCTGAGAATGGAAAACTTCAGAAGCTCAACGAAAAGTGGTTCTGTAAAGCACGCTGTGCAGCGAGTAGGCGACTAGAGTCTGAGCCTAATCAGCTAAACTTAAGCAGCTTTGTTGGTTTATATATTTTATTTGGTGCTTTCACTCTCACAGCCCTTATAATTTTCTCGTTGCGAACTATTCGTCAATACATCCGCTACAAGCGGACTCCCTCAATTTCCTCATCCTCATCAGGTAGCAGCTTTTCTCAGGCCTTATTTAACTTTTTTGACTTCATTGATGAGAAGGAAGAAGCGATCAAAAACATCTTTAGGGGTGATCATAATTCCCCTTAAATCAGCAGCAGCAGATCAGTCGAGTAAGATTGTGTTATATATTTAGTATGTATATTATTAGATTAGATTATTACTGGTATGAGCAAAAGTTGGCATGTCTTAGCAAATGTGATCACCTCGCCCACTCATTTTCTTTTCTTTTTTACTAAATTGCTAATCACTTGCACTGTATCTTAGTTCCAATAACAATAATATAAGTTTGGTCTTATTGTATTTTTCGCTCCCATTATGATTTTTATGTTGTCATGTATACCGGGAATACTGCTGCAGCTGCTGCTGTAGGACTGTGCACCATTTCCGGTTTTTCGGACCTCACCGAACCGGCCGATTAGGTATAAAAAGAACCGGTCCGGTTTCGGTAAAAAAAAGCGGTACCGGTTTCGATACGGCCTATTTATGGCGGACCGGTATATACCGATTTTCTAATTTTTTTTATTAATAAATAATAATAATAAAAATAATGATTATAGTAATAATAATAATAATAAAAATAATGATTATAGTAATAATAATAATAATAAAAATAAAAATAATTATATTAATTTTCGATAAAAATCGGTACTAAATCGGTAAACCGATTTAGTATACCAGTTTAACCGGTATCGGTATCGGTACCGGTCCGATTTGGGCCGGTTTTTATCGGTTGCACATCCCTATGTTGTTGTTTAGAGCTTTACGAACCTAGATGAAAAGAAAATATTTTTTGCGTTTCGTTCTGATTTTTTTGTGGGGGGTGAAAGTGCAATAAGATGGATTAGTGGCTCTTACGAATATGTTTTAATGCCTACTTTGGATTATTAGATGTAAGGCAGTAAAATAAGTAAATAATTCGAACTCAATTCGTACTCGACTAAGTTCGATTCGAATTTGACTTGAAATATAAATAATTTAAATATGAACAAACTTTAAAATTCGATAAATTACTCGAACCTTCTCAAATTACAATTTTCTAGATACTCAGATCATATTCGTTCGAAAAGTTCAAACTGGGCTTGATTCAATATCGTACTCGACTCTAAACAAGCTTTATTTTATACTCGATAAATTTGTAAATTAAATCTGAGCAACTTAATATTCGGTTTGATTCGGTTCATTTACACCCTTAATTAGATGGTCATGTTTTAGACAAGATAGTGTTGAAATGGTCAAATTCGGGTGTATAAGATAAAATAATGTTAAATAAGTTTGATAATTAATTAGTTAATATTGCATTCATTTGTCTTACTGATTTAATCATATCTTGGTATCATTTTTTTGTAAATGAGAATAACTTAAATTATTTTCTTGCTTTAAGTGGCTACTCTCAGTTGTCTCCAAGGAAGATAATCAGAACCACAATATAAAGTTTTGAATATATAATATTATAATTTGTAATTTATCCATAAAAGTAGCTAATTAGTTTACTAAAAACTTCAAGGTTTGATTAATAGTCTCATAGTTCAGAAGAAATTAATATATATATATATATATATATATATATATATATATATATATATATATATAAAGTCATTACACTAACAACTCAAAGGCTGATAAGGGTTGGAATAAGATGTTGTGAAATATTATAATTGGGCAAAATAGATTTGAAAGAAACACTCCAAGCGTCAATAAATAAATTTTTTTTATTGAAATATTTTGACTCCCTTTAAAAATGTTGTGGTTCCATCACCGGAGAAAGAAATTGTTTTTTCCACATTTTAAATAATATTTTCAGTCCATTTAGTAAAATTATCGAAAAAAATTGTAAAAGTAACTTTAAGGAAAATGACCATATTATTAGTCAAAACATCTAGTGTTAGTAACTGTGTAATAATTTTTTTACAAACGTGTAGGTAAAAATTTTCATAAAGTTAATTTTAAAGTAATAAATATTCGGTATGTGTAGATGGTGCAATGCTAAATGTTTGAAAAGGGTGAAATAGATTATTATACATAATCAATATTAATCACGTAATCAATGAATATAATAATCGCAGAATATTAAAATCTCATCTAAAACCCTAAAATTCAAAACCCCAAATTAAAAACCATATTATTGGTTCTAGTGGATGGCATGCATGTAGTTAGACCTGGCAAACGGGCTCAAAGTGTGACGCCCCCAAAATATGTATACATAACCCATCTTTAATCGCCAAATACACGATACTAAATTTAAATACAACTTGATTATACAACAGTCGTGTAAAATACGATAAAATACATGCTGTGGGTTTTAATACAAATATTATCATCTAGACAATATTCACACTCAATTTAGTCCTCATTACATTTATTATCACACTATTTAACAGAATAGTGAGGACTACTAAGACACCATCTTGGACCATCACTCCGTTCCCCGACTAGTCCCGGCTATGTTCTTATTTTCTGAAGAGAACAATGAAAGAAAGGGTGAGCTCAACTAACCCAGTAAGAAATATTATGACTAAGATAATGCAGAATAAATTATCATTAATCCTCAACAGTGTTAAACTGATAAAATACAATAGACATCAAGTTTAACTGCATCGGAACATGCAATCCATTAAAAGAGTCAAGTAGAAAATAAAATCTACTATCTTTTATGATTTAAAAAGGTTTTTCATCACTTTTATCGCTGAGACTCAGCTTAATAAATAATCCACATCATCCCTGCACTACGGCCAAAGATATTCATTAGGGTCACGACCACAAATTATCCATGCACTACAGGCTAAGGATATTTGTGTATTCATCAATGGTCATGATCATGTCAACAACTGTCCATCAATGCACTTCGGGCCAATGAGGACTTTTACCACATCATTTGTAACATTACGGTCATGATTACACCGAATAATTCTTGGTCATAATCATACCAAATCCATCTATGCACTACAGGCCACAGATGACTTTAAAAAATAATATAAACATGAGGATGATGACAATGATATAAGAATTCAATAAAACAAGTTCAAAAATTAATTTATTCAGGAACTAATAACGTCCAAATTATCAACATGATACTTCTTTGTAAAGTAAAATTCAAAAATGCTCAAAAGAATATTTCCATGAAAAGATACTGAATGAAGCACAAATATCAAGAATATTCTACTAATTTCATGGAGTGTAGAAGTCAAAAATTTAACCAACTGAGTATAATAAAGAATGGAATAATAAAAGAAATCACCATGCATGCGGTAATTTGCATAGACATGTTATTCCATCAGAATAATAAATAATAAAACCAGGTCAGATGTAATACACACCGATAGGATATTCCAACAGAATAATAAAGAATGGAATACAACAGAAATCACCATGCATGCAGTACTTCGCATAGACAGGTTATTGCAACAGAATACTAAATGACGGAACCAGGTCAGGTGAAATTCACGCCAACAGGATGTTCCAACAGAATAATAAAAACGGAACTAGGTCCGGCGTAAAGTACAGACAGAATATTCCAACAGAATAATAAAGACGGAACCAGGTCCGGCGTAAAATACACAGACATGATATTCCAACAGAATAATAAAGAATGAAATAACAACAGAATTTCACCATGTATGCGGTACTTCGCATAGACATGTCATTCCACCAGAATAATAAATAATAGAATAAAAAAAAAATTCATCAAGTATAGGGTAGCCCGCGTATACAAGTTATTCCAACAAAATAATAAAGACTGGAATAACAGAAGTTCTCTTCATGAATATGGAAAAAATAATACCCCTTACCGTAAAAGAAACTTGATATCAGAGTAGTGAAGTAGCAGAATACTTTTCTTCTTTCTCTCTATAGTTTCTCTCTCTAGAGTTTCAGTGAATTCGTAAGAAATAATGAAGGAATGAGCTTCTATTTATAGAAGAATGGAATGAATAGTAACCAATCCATGAACGGTCCAGATTGATTTACTTTAATCGGATGGTCCATATTTAAAACAAATTCTTTTAAATAAAATATAATATATTTTATTTATAATCTAATAAAACCAATAACTTTTAAAAAGATTTTATTATACAAATACTATGCAAACACTATGCATAATAAAATATAATATATTCTAATTATTGTCTAATAAAACAGATAACTTTATAAAAGTATTTCGTTTTATATAAAAAGATTTTACTATTAGCCTAATAAAACGAATAACTTTATAAAAGTATTCTGTTTTATATAAAAAGTTTTTCTGTTTTATTACGTTAATAATATGAATAAAACAAAACATCATCATCATTATTATTATTCACAATATTAATCGACCAGGTTGTTTCCAGGAAAGAGGGGGCTTTTCAATAAGGATTTTTCCATATTGGCGCGCAATTAGGTGACCAAACCTCTCCTTGGAGGAACTTCTAGACATCGTTAATAATGCAAATAATAATATTAACAACTTCGTCATCTCAATTATTGATTTAATAACATATAAAATATCGATAATAATTGAATCAAACTGAGTGACTTCTCACATAAGCATTAATAATTAATACCGTGTGCTACTATGCAACCACGTGTATTACTGTACTTTTACTACCGAATAGTTCAACAGTATCAACGGTAAAACTTCCGTCGTTATTTTCATAAAAATATTTTTGTCGTTTTCTCAATCCGACAATAATTCTGTTATGGGGTCCACCAATGATTGTGCCGTCGTACGAATATTCCCTGACTAATCGAATATTATATAACAACTTGCGTACTTTGTAAAATTTATAAATATTACCCACAACTATAACATTATATCAAATTTATTCCATAATATTCAAAAATGATATTTATAAAAAATTCATTTTTATTCATAAAAGTTGCGGTCTTACACAAAGCCCACGGGCTAAGCCATCCGTCAAAAAGCGGACTTTGGGTCGCTTTTTTGGCCCACGAAAATCCGGGCTTTTTGACCCGGCCCGTTGAAAGTCCGGCCCGACCCGTTCACATTAAGTCCAAAAAAATGTCAAAAAATAAGCATAAAACACCCTTGCCCCGTAAGACCCCAACGGGCTTACGGGCTTACAATTTTTAGTTCGCCAAAACTCGGGCCGTTTTGGCCCAGCCTGTAAGACCCCAACTTATTATAAATAAAATTAAATTTCCTCTATTTAATATTTTAAAATAGTAAGGGTTGATTTGATTAATGTGGTTAGTTATGGGTAAAATGCGCAAATATTCAAAATAAGCAAGTGGTTATAAAATATTCATTTTTATCGAAGAATATTCGTTTGGTCGTGGAATATATTCCTACTGTCTGAGAATATTCGTACGACGGCGCAGCCTTGTGTGGGCCCCATAACGGAAAGTGATTGGATGAAGAAAACGACAAGTATAAGTTGTTATAAATAACGGCGTAGTTGTTACCGTTAATACTGTTAAAGTACCCGTTGGTTAAAACACAGTAGCACACAGTATTGCACCAATTATTGATTCTTACGTAAGAAGGCACTACTCAATAATTGTTACAGTAATTACTGTTTAATATTTTATTTTATTGATTCAATAATTGCTGCGTTGATATTTTATATTATTGTTATTTCAATAATTGTCACTACATAGTATTTTCATTATCAGATCAATAATTCATATTATTTGAATAATATTATTAGATAATATTATTGACAATGTCTAGAAAGTTCTGTCTAAGGAGAGATTTGGTCACCTAATTGCGTGCCAGTAAGAAAAAATCCTTATTAGAAAGCCCCCTCTTTCCTGAGAACAGCCTGGTTGCCAGTATTATGATTATATAATATTATTTGTGAATAATTAATTATTGATTTATATGATAAAGAAAATATTCATTTTATGTAGATATAGATGGAGAAACTTTTAAAGTGACAATTGTTAAAAAATTGATATTTTATCTTTTCTGATAAAATAATATATTTAAATATATTATTATATTTTAATAATATAATAATAGTGATATTTTTATAATGAATGTGGGATATATGAATATATGAGGAGGAATAGTATTTTTGTTGCAAAAGTTGTTTCAAACATGTTAAACATGTCTGTGGGCCCATTTCTTGACTGAAATTTGTTTATAGCTTGTAAAATCGTCCGTTTGTGGATTTCGGTTAACTTCTGTTTGGAATTTGGAAAAACTTTCTTCTGCAAAATTGTAGATAAGGGAATTTCCTATGGAAAGGACATAAAGTTTGAATTTTTCTGATAAAAGGGCTATTTATTATGAATTATTAAAGTTCTAAAGTTCCAGAATAATTGATTTTTGCAGTTTAAAATAATTATTTTAAAAAAAACATTTTTTTACACTTGAGTGGGCCCCACATGAATGTTAAGCATGTTGAATTCAATCTTCTTGGTGTGCGTAGGAAATTTTTAAAAAAATATTATTATTTTATTAAATTTTCTGCTTTGGTGTTCTAAGCATTTTCCTATAAATATGGTGCTTAGGTTAGAATTGAAAATCACACCAGAAACTGAAGTTTTTTCTCTCTATATTATCGAGCGTATTCTTGTGAGTATTTTGATACTTTGAGTGTTGCTATATGGTGCAAGTTACTTCAGCGTTATATCTGATATTCCAGCCAGAAGTATTATTCTTTTCAAGGTAAGAGATGTTATTTTCTTCTTAAATGATATTATTTTCTTCAATATCATTATGTCAAAATATTGGTGAACTTTTTAATCAAATTTAAAACTTTTTATGTCGGAGTTACTATTAACGTATACGACACTATTCACGTGTATGACACTATTTACAGAAAAATTAATTTTTTGTTTTTTTGTCCAAAATATCTATTATGGATACTAGCTTTGATTGTATCCATGTTTTGATCATTCTTGAATTTTACTTCACTACGATTATTTATGAAGTATTTTTGAATTTGGATTGTTTGAAATACGAATCCTTAATATTTGTTCTTTTTTTCACTGGATTTGATTTCTTTAAAATATTTTTCATCATCCTCAGTTCTAAATTATGATATTACTGAATATCTTTGGCCTGTAGTGCAAAGATAAATGAATTTTTGATGAATATCTTTGGCCTGTGGTGCAAAGATGTACAGGTGTTGAGATGAACATGACCGACTGATGAATATCTTTGGCCTGTAGTGCAAAGATGAATATTTGATTCAAGATAAATATTGATTGATGTTACAGGGATAAAATATTGATAATGGACTTTTAAATTCATAGATTATAGTAGATTTCATTCTCTACGTAACTCATCTATGAATTATTATTTCCGCTGCGAATATTGATCTGAAACTTGTTGTCTATTGTATTTTATCTGATTTTTCCCTGTTGAAGACTAACGATAATTTGTTATATATTATCTTAGTCATAATATTCTTTACTCGACTAGTTGAGCTCACCCTTTTCCTTTTTATTCATTTTTCTTCTAAGGAGACAAGAATGTAGCGAGTACTAGTCGAGGTAGGAAATGAAGGTTCTAGAAAGTCGTTTTAGTAGTCCTCACTATTTTTGTAAAATAATGTATCAATAATTGTAATGAAGACTTATTTGGGTGTGAATATTGTCTAGATGACAATATTTGTATTTAAACTCACAGTTTAAGTGTTGTCATATTTTGCTTGACAATTGTATTAATAAAGTTGTAGTTGTTTCTGGACCATGTTATTGACGACTCAAAATGGGTGATGTATACCTATTTTGGGGGTGTCACAGTTGGTATCAGAGCTTAGGGATATGATCTCTGGCGAAGATCGGGGAATAGAACTAGGAGGGGAGAGACGAGTAAAACCTTCGTTAGTGTGTCTTACCTAAGTTTATTTGTTGGTTGGTCAGTATATAGGAATATTATGTGATATGTTGATTTCTTTAATTAACCCTTGTTTTATGGCAGTATTTAAGAATGTCGACTGAGAATGTTAACAGTGGAGTAAATGAGACCGTGGAGACACCTTTACTCACCAATGAGGAGAACGTGCAACAGGCCGACAATGTTACTCCTGTAAACAACACCACTGATCAGACGATGAACGATGGAATGTTTAGAAGCTTTTTGTAGTTCATGCAAAATTAGACGAGGGAGACTCGTGTACAAAATACAGGTGGAAATGATAACAATGCACGATTTATCACAGCCAAGCAGTTCAAAGAGTTGGGACCACCAGAATTCTGGGAAAGCCGGATCCGATTAAGGCCGAAACGTTGGTCAAACAAATTACCAAGATATTCGACGTCTTGGGATGCACGGAGGAACAGAAGGTTCCATTCGCCACCTTTATGTTCCGTAATGAGGCAGATTACTGGTGGGAATCTGTGAAGTGTACCCAACCAGCCGCACTTAGCATGTCTTGGGAGACGTTTCAGAAATTGTTCAATGACAAGTACTTTCCTGAAAGTATTCGTCATATGAAGGAAGTAGAGTTTATTAGATTGGAACAAAACAACATGACGGTGTCCCAGTACGAGGCGAAGTTTGTAGAGTTATCCAGGTTTTCACCTCATTTGGTGGAGAATGAGGAACGTATGACGCAGATATTTCTGAGAGGTTTGAAACCCGGCATACGTCAATATCTCATTTCTCATAAATTTTCTCTCTATTCAGATGTTGTCCACATGACTCAATTATTAGAGCGAGATAATGAGTACGTTCAACCGAGGGACCACAACCAGGATCATACCGGAGATAGTAGTCATCAAAACAACGATAATCAGCGGAGAAAGAAAAAAACGGACAAAAAATGGTAACCACTCTGGTGGTAATCATGACCATGAAAATAGAAAAAGTGAGTCGGGGGGAGATTATAAAAAGAGGAGATTTAACAATGACAATGTGAAGACGTCGGCACCAGCATCAACTGGTTCTAAGGAAGGAGAACGACCACCGGTCGTATGCTATAAATGCGAAAAAGAGGGATATATCAGTCCAAACTGCCTATAATAGTTCAAGGTATGTTATAATTGTGGAAAGGAAGGACATATCGCTCGAGATTATACAGTAGCGAAACCAAGTCCAGCGGGGATGGTGACTCAAAAGGCTATCCCAGAAAAGTCAAAGTCAACGGTTCCTGGAAGAGCGTTTGTCGTGACTGGTCAAAATGCGAGGAACCCAAACGAGGTGATCACGGGTAAGATAATCTTGAACTCTTGCAAAGTTTATACCATATCAGATACCGGTTCTACCCATTCTTTTATCTCTCCTGTTTGTGCTCAACTTTTAAACTTAACTCCGGAGAAATTAGACTTTGATTTATCTGTGGAGACTCCGTTAGGAGAAAATTTCATCACATCTACTATTTATAAATCTTGTTTGATCCAAGTTGGCACCATCATATTACCTGTTGATCTTATCTCTTTAAAGATACTTGCTTTTGATGTGATTTTAGGGATTGATTGGTTAACTACTCATCATGCCAAAATTGATTGTTTTTGTAAGGTTGTTAGTTTTCATATTCCTAACCAACCTGTTGTACGAATTCAAGCAACTAAACCACTAAAATCAATCACTGTTATATCAAGTTATAAAGCTATTCGTTTATTGAAAAACGAATGTCAAGCTTTCTTAGCCCATGTTATGGATTTGAATAAAAACACGTCGAATTTGAATAATATTCCTGTTGTTAATAAATTTTCTGACGTATTTCCTGAAGAACTTCCCGGTCTACCCCCAGAACATGAAGTTGAATTCTTTATTGATCTTGAACCTGGTACAAAGCCCATTTCTAAAACCCCATATCGAATGACTCCTATTGAACTTCAGGATTTAAAAGTCCAACTACAGGAATTGTTGGACATCGGTTTCATTCATCTTAGTACATCTCCTTGGGGTGCTCCTATTTTATTTGTAAAGAAGAAAGACGGGGAGTATGCGACTTTGTATTGACTATCAGAAATTGAACCATGTCACCATCAAGAATAGGTATCCACTACCTCGTATTGATGACATGTTTAACCAGTTGCAAGGAGCACAATTCTTTTCAAAGATCGATCTTCGTTTTGGATATCATCAGCTGAAGATTAGAACTGAGGATATTCCAAAGACTGTCTTCAGAACTCGGTACGGGCATTATGAATTCTTAGTCATGTCTTTTGGATTGACTAATGCTCCTGCGACTTTCATGGATATGATGAACCGAGTATTCAAGGATTATTTGGATCAATTCGTTGTTGTCTTTATTGATGACAACGTATACAAACGGCACATGATCGACAAAAGAGTTATGCGGATCGTCATCGAAAGGACGTGGAATTTAGTATTGGGGATCATGTATTGTTGCGTGTTGTCCCATGGAAGGGAGTTATAAGATTCGGGAAGAGATGAAAACTCAATCCACGATTTATTGGTCCATTTCAGATTCTTGACCGAGTAGGAAATGTAGCCTATAGACTCGCGTTACCTCCAAGTATGTCTCGTGTTCATAATGTTTTTCATATATCTGTGCTTCGTAAATATGTGAAAGACCCGAACCACGTTATTGAGTTAGAACTGGACGAGATAGCCGAAGACTTAACGTATGAAGAGGTACCTGTCAAGATCTTGGATAGGAAGCAGCATGTCCTACGTACAAAGGTCATACCACAAGTCAAAAGTTTTGTGGAGGAACCATGCTATTGAAGAAATGACCTGGGAGTTGGAAACGGAAATGAAAGCGAGGTATCCTCACCTTTTTGAAACACCAGGTACGTACGTCAATTTCGAGGACGAAATTTCATAAGGAGGGGAGGTTGTAAGACCCCAACTTATTATAAATGAAATTAAATTTCCTCTATTTAATATTTTGAAATAGTAAGGGTTGATTTGTTTAATGTGGTTAGTTATGGGTAAAATGCGCAAATATTCAAAATATGCAAGTGGTTATAAAATATTCATTTTTATCGGAGAATATTCGTTTTGTCGTGGAATATTCTTACTGTCGGGGAATATTCGTACGACGGCGCAGCCTTGTGTGGGCCCCATAACGGAAAGCGATTGGATGAAAAAAACGACAAGTATAAGTTGTTATAAATAACGGCGTAGTTGTTACCGTTAATACTGTTAAAAGTACCCGGTGGTTAAAACACAGTAGTACACGGTATTGCACCAATTATTGATTCTTACGTAAGAAGGCACTACTCAATAATTGTTACAGTAATTAATGTTTAATATTTTATTTTATTGATTCAATAATTGCTGCGTTGATATTTTATATTATTGTTGTTTCAATAATTGTCACTACATAGTATTTTCATTATCAGATCAATAATTTATATTATTTAAATAATATTAGTAGATAACATTATTGATAATGTCTATAAATTTCTATCTAAGCAGAGGTTTGGTCACCTAATTGCGCGCCAGTAAGAAAAAATTCTTATTGGAAAGTCCTCTCTTTCCTGAGAACGGCCTCGTTGCCAGTATTGTGATTCTATAATATTATTTGTGAATAATTAATTATTGATTTCTATGATAAGAAAAATATTCATTTTATGTTGATATAGATGGAGAAAAATTTAAAGTGACAATTGTTAAAAAATTAATATTTTATCTTTTCTGATAAAATAATTCATTTAAATATATTATTATATTTTAATAATATAATAATGGTGATATTTTTACAATGAATGTGGGTTATATGAATATATGAGGAGGAATAGTATTTTTGTTACAAAAGTTGTTTAAAACATGTTAAATATGTCCGCAGGCCCATTTTTTGACTGAAATTTGATTATAGCTTGTAAAATCGCCCGTTTGTGGATTTCGGTGAACTTCTGTTTAGAATTTGGAAAAACTTTCTTCTGCAAAGTTGTAGAGAAGGGAATTTCCTATGGAAAAAACATAAGATTCAAATTTTCCCTGATAAAAGGACTATTTATTATGAATTATTGAAGTTCCAAAGTTACAGAATAATTGATTTTTGTAGTTTAAAATAATTATTTTAAGAAAAATATTTGTTTACACTTGGGTGGGCCCCACATGAATGTTAAGCATGCTGAATTCAATCTTCTTGGTGTGCGTAGGGAATTTTTTAGAAAATATTATTATTTTATTAATTTTTCTACTTTGGTGTTCTAAGCATTTTTCTATAAATAGGGTGCTTAGGTTAGAATTAAAAATTACACCAGAAACTGAAGTTTTCTCTCTCTATATTATCGAGCGTATTCTTGTGAGTATTTTGATACTTTGAGTGTTGCTATACGGTGTAAGTTCCTTCAACGTTATATCTGATATTCCAGTCAGAAGTATTATTCTTTTCAGGGTAAGAGATGTTATTTTTTTTTCTTAAATGATATTATTTTCTTCAATATCATTATACCGAAATATTGGTAAACTTTTTAATCAAATTTAAAACTTTTTGTGTCGGGGTTACTATTCACGTATACGACACTATTCACGTATACGACACTATTCACGAATACGACATTATTCATAGAAAAATTAAAATTTTGTTTTTTTGTCCAAAATATCTTTTATGGATACTAGCTTTGATTGTATCCATGTTTTGATCATTCTTGAATTTTACTTCATTACGATTATTTATGAAGTATTTTTGAACTTGGATTGTTTGAAATACGAATCCTTAATATTTGTTCTTTTGTTTCACTGGATTCGTTTTTTTTAAAATATTTTTCATCATTCTCAGTCCTAAATGATGATATTACTGAATATCTTTGGCCTGTAGTGCAAAGATAAATGAATTTTTGATGAATATCTTTGGCCTGTAGTGCAAAGATGTACATGTGTTGAGATGAACATGACCGACTGATGAATATCTTTGGCCTGTAGTGCAAAGATGAATATTTGATTCAAGATGAATATTGATTGATGTTACAGGGATAAAATATTGATGATGGACTTTTAAATTCATAGATTATAGTAGATTTCATTCTCAACGTAACTCATCTATGAATTATTATTTCCGCTGCGAATATTGATCTGAAACTTGTTGTCTATTGTATTTTATCAGATTTTTTCTGTTGAAGACTAACGATAATTTGTTATATATTATCTTAGTCATAATATTCTTTGCTGGGCTAGTTGAGCTCGCCCTTTTTCTTTTTGTTCTATTTTTTTTCTCAGGAAGCGAGAATGTAGCGAGTACTAGTCGGGGTATGGAATGAAGGTTCTAGAAAGTCGTTTTAATAGTTCTCACCATTTTTATAAAATAATGTATCAATAATTGTAATGAGGACTTATTTAGGTGTGAATATTGTCTAGATGATAATATTTGTATTTAAATTCACAGTTTAAGTGTTGTCGTATTTTGCTCGATAATTGTATTAATAAAGTTGTAGTTATTTTTGTATCATGTTATTGACGATTCAAAATAGGTGATGTATACCTATTTTGAAATTGTCCTTGTCCATCTCTATCCACATTCCCAAAAGGTTGTTTTAATAATTCCATTCCTATTCTGTGGAGTCGAGGCATTTTGATGGCGCATGCTGAAAAATAAAAATAGATCTTTTTTAAAATATTATTTTTATTTAAAAAAAAGATAAAAATAAATAAATAAATAATCCAAGTTTATTTAATAAAATATCTTTTTGGAATTTAAAACATAATAATTTTGACTACAACAAAATATATTAAAAAATATATAAAAAATTCGACTACAACAGAATATATAAAACTCATCCATATTTGACCATTGCAACTTGCATTTGCTTCTGATACCTTTCTTTTTCGTATGTTAAATATTATTTTAATATATTATAAAGTGATTTTTTCTTTTTAATATGATATTTAATAACTACATTGGTTCAATATTTATGTATTTGTATGAATAGTTGTAATGATTTGTTTTAAACAATGTAACCCTATGTGAATAGTTGCAATGTTTAGTTCTAAACGGGGTCCGTTCAAAATGGTGTCTCCAACTATATATTCTTTCAACTTTTTTCATTTTCGAACTTGAAGAGATCTAATAATTCTGTATTAGTGCAAAGCAATATATTATTTACACATTTGATGAGCTAATTCGAGTTCTCTGTGATTGTTATATTTTTACACCAACATCAGGTGTCCCACACTCCTATTGAATTCGCTTACTCTCCCCCAAAGCACTTTCAGCTCCTGCCTCACTTTATTTGCTCGAACCAAAAATATCTCCACTTTACACTTGAAGGATTCTTAGGCTATTTTTGAATCAATTATGCAACTCATTATTATTATTATTTCTCTTTTGGGTCTTTCCATTACTCCCTACAACAGCAAGATTGATCCTTTTTGGGTCATCAGTTTCTTCTTGAATTTTTGCAAGTTTAAGCTTCAGATATGAAGTCAATTGGGTTAGTGCCACTAACCCTTTTAATCTTGGCCCTTGTTAACCATTTGGTGTACTGCAAAAGGCCTGGTGTGGTAAATGTTGGAGCAATTTTCACTTTTGATTCAATCATTGGCAAGGCTTCAAAGGCAGCCATGGAAATTGCTGTTGATGATATCAATAGGGATCCAAGAATTCTTCATGGGACTAAACTCAAGTTGATTATGGACTCCAATTGCAGTGTCTTCATAGGGTCAATTAAAGGTAATCCAAACCCCTCAGTTTTGTGGAAAATGTTTTTTGTGGATGATTCAGACCGATGATTTAGGGGTGTATTCAATTAAGATTTTTAAAAACTTTTTTTAAGCGACAGACTTTTGTAGAGTTTGTGAATTTTAATGACTTTAAAGATTTTTTTTAAATGACTTTTATAGACTTCATCAAATAAGTGACAGACTTTAATAAATTTTTTACCAAGATTTTGATAGACTTTTGTATACTTCTAATATATCTTATAGCTTATATTAATTGTTAATTAGCCCATGTGTACAGCCTCTCACTCTTTTTTAACGAACTACATGAAATCTCATTATTTCATTAAATTATTGTGGCATGAGATTTTATATATGTTGAAAGCATTCATATTATTCTACTCATTTCAGGATAAATTTAGATACTCGAATACGAATAAAACTTTAGAAGCTACAGACGCAACACAAAAATTAAGCTCACTTTTCATTGAACTATATATACTATATATGCGTACATTTTTTTTAGTAGGAGTATCAAACTCTGTTTTTCACAAAATAATATTACAATGAAAATCTATATGATCGTAAAACTTCATACATGTGAGTAAATTGCCACCAAGTTATAAAAAATTTACCAGAGAGATTTTTAGTCGTTGGTAAGCCACTGACAAAATTGTCAGAGAGATTTTATTTTTCTTAAAATTATTAATAGTTAGTGAACCAAAATTGACCGTTAAAAAAATAATTATGCGACTTTTTAATTTATTTATGATGTTAGAAATTAATTAATTAAAATGCTACGTAACTAATTTTTTAACAGTCAACTGTTGTCATCTTTTAACTAATTTTTTTAATTTTGATGAGTTTTAGAATTTATCAAGATTCGTATATATCATATACCATATCTATATAATATAATATATATATATATATATAATATAATATTAAAAATCAAAATTTACTATTTGATTTTTCAAAGTCATAACGAGATATTCCTATAATAAAAGTTTGTGCAATTTATCTAATTTCTAATAAATTTAGTAAAAAAAAATATAAACAGTTTATAATTTTAATAATTATATTTTCTAAAATTAAATTAATTTATATTCATTTTAAGTTAAAAATTTATCGGAGAGTTTTGCGACTTTTGAATTTTTCATAAAATCTCTCTGTAATTTTTTTACTGGCGCTATGAATTTCCACCTTTGTGTTTAATATTTGGAAGTCTTTAGAGATGAGGTCAAACTTTGGATATGGGTTGATAGTTATAACTTTTCTTCTAAAGTCTGTTAAACTGCCATTTGATAGAAATCTGAAAAATCAATGACTTTTTGAATACCAAAATACTTTTATAGATTTTATAAAAATCTCAATTCAATACCACCTAACTTTAAAGACATTACAAAAGTTGTAATTGAATACCAGTAAACTTTTATAAACTCTTTAAATGTCTTAATTGAATACAACCAAACTTTTAAAGTCTTTAAAAGTCTCAATTGAATACACCCCACCCTCCTTAAACTGCAATTTCAAGTTAGTTTCTGTTAATTGATAAAAATATTAATGTATTTTTAAAGGTTGACCATAATTTATGGGTGGTCATGAAGCTTTACATTATTGTAGAAATGTTAGAGCATCTTTGCATGCTCTTAAATAATATTCCCTCGATCCGGGATAAAAGTCCGGTTGACTTTTTACGCATATTATGAAAAATGATAAAATGATATATTGTCAATATTTAAATTCTCATTTAATTGCATAGTTTTCTGCACATTATTAGTGATGCTCTATAAATATGCATAGAGTAGAAATATAACAATTAATAGTAATGGTTTTATTGGTAAATTATTGTAAAAAATAGATTATTTAAAGTAAATAAACATTTAACTTGGGACTACCTGAAATATTAATAAGAACTTTTATCCTGGGATGGATGGAGTATAAAAAGTCTCACTCATTTCAGGGACCAAGTAAAATATATTGGTAGTAGTTCATTGGTTTAATCCACTTATTCTTTTCTCAAAAAGGAAGAAACTGGAAAAGATTTTGCTTGAGTTTTTTAGTCCACTTTGTAGAGTAATTAATAGGAGGGTCTTTTATCCAGTTTATTCAATAATGGGATACATGTTTATATAAGAAAGTTGAATAACCTATAAGGACCAAGGTGCTCAACCATAATGGTCGGTAGATAGTCATTTTCCACTAGACCAAAAAAGCAAATACTCATTTTCTACTAGGAAAAAAAGCATGGTGTTTTACAATCGCCAATTGAGATGGTAATTCTGGATTGCTATTGTACTTGACTTTTCACTTATATCCTGGACAATGCTTCAATCTGCTTCAAGAGCACAAGAGGGCCTGATTATGCTCGAGTTAAGTAGTATGATAGTACTGAAACCCTTATATCTTCTTCTAAAATGATTTGTTCTTAGTACACAGTTCAGTTGCAGCATAGTGGTCTCCCGGTCCAAATTATAGCCATATAACTATATCCATAAGGATGATATCTGGGGAAACATTATTAAAGAATCTTTAAATATACAGGTTTAGATGTCTCCTACAAATTTAAGTATAGTAATGAAAGTAGATTTGACAATTTTAGATATTACAAAATCTTCAATTTCCACAAAAAAGGTTAATCAGATGATTTTTATCTTTTAAAAAAATAAAGATTTTTTTTTGTAATAAAATTAAACGGTTACTGAATCCTAATAAAATTCTTTCTTTGCAAATAAGTAACAACTTCGGGTACAAACTTTAAAAATCTTGTGATTCACCTCACTTCCAATTTCCTTGTTTTCTGTTTATTTTTAGCCTAAAGGGCAAGAGAAATAGTATGCCAGCAAATTTCTGTCTGTTAAAGTTAAATGAAGTCCCTTCAGCCATCTTAATTAGTTCATTATTTATATGTAGAACTTTGAATGACTAGTATGACCCACAACTAAAAGCATTCGATGCTTGTTTCATCTAATCCCAAATTTCACTTGTATTCCGTCGCCTGTCTGAAACATGAATACATGATAAGAATTTTGAAGTAAGTGATATTTAATGAATATATGGTTTGACAAAGCCAGAATACAATGCTTAGGACTAGTACTTCCATGTCATGTTAACGCTAAAAGTTACTTTTTTGTGATGTTCAAATTCAACTAAGCAGATGCCTGAAACAAGATGACAGTAATCAAGAAAATACACTAATGAGGTAGCTTCAAACTATTAGTCTATCGTCAACCCTTCTTCCTATTAGTAAATTCTCTTGTTCATTGGTATTGCTATTATTACTGTTTTTGTTGTATTTTTGTTTTTATTATAACTTCTATTAAGGTGCTAGTAGTTTGGCCTGTAACTTCTGACTTGGTAGCGTTAGTTTTCCTCCCTGTGATATCTTAAGTTATGCAGCTAATCTATTGTAGTTTTATTAGGTTAGAGTTGTTTTTAGTACTTGATTTTGGTGCCATTAAAATAACAAAATATTGAAGTTCACCCAGTCACCCCAACTAATATGCCTAATTCTGAGTAATAATGAGTCTATTATGCACTAGTTCTTTCTTTAATTAAAGCAATTGAATAGTCTGCTTTCTATACATTACTTGTACAACTTACTAAGGATCAATTACTGGGTTAGAATCCAGAATATGCATTTGCTTTCATTCGAGGTAAGAAGCCAGCATATGCATTTACATTCATCCTCATCAATGACATTATCGTAATTGCAATTATCTTGTCAGCATTTCAGGTAATCGACAGAAAAGTGGTTGCAGTTTTTGGCCCACAGTCTTCTGCAATAGCTCATATGATTTCTCAGATTGTTAGTGCACTCCAAGTTCCTCTTACGTCATTTTCTGCCACTGATCCGACTTTATCTTCCATGCAATTCCCTTACTTCTTCAGTACCACACAAAGTGACTCATACCAAATGGCTGCTATGGCTGATTTAATCGAATTTTACGGGTGGAAAGAGGTTATGGCAATCTTTGTGGACGACGATTATGGGAGGAATGGCATAAATGTCTTAAGTGATGAGCTTCAAAAGAGAAAGTCAAAGATTCATTACAAGTTCGCTTTGCCTTCTCAATTTGATCTCAATGATATCACCGATGTCCTAAATAACTCCAAACCACTAGGTCCACGTGTTTATGTTGTTCATATGAATCCTGACCCAAGGTTGAGAATCTTTAGCATAGCTGTGAAAAGCTTCGTATGATGACTAGCGAGTAGCGACTATGTGTGGCTTGCAACAGATTGGCTCTGTACTACTTTAGATTCATTGTCGCCAGATAATCAAGTTCCTCTGAAAATGCTTGACGGGGTAGTTGGCCTTCGTCAACATACACCTCAAGCAACCTTGGAAAAGGCATTTCGATCTTGGTGAAAAAAAATGCAAGAAAATGGGTCAATAATTTCAGAGTTAAATTTTTATGGACTTTATGCTTATGATACAGTATGGGCAGTTGCACATTCCATTGATAAATTTTTAGATGAGGGCAACAATATAACATTTTCTTTCAATGATAAGCTACAGAATTTGAAAGCAAGTAAAATACAGCTTGGGAAGATTAAGACTTTTAAAGGTGGGAATCGCCTGCTCAAGATACTATCACAGACAAACTTCACTGGTTTGACGGGCAAAGTCCAATTTAATGCTGATAGGAATTTGGTGCCCTGTGGTTATGAGGTCACTAATATTGTTCAAATGAAAATTCATAGGGTCGGTTATTGGACTAATTATTCAGGCTTCTCCATATTACCATTAGAAATTCTTGAATCTGAAAACATTAGCTATTCCCGTCTGGATCAGAAACTTGAAAATGTTACCTGGCCTGGTGGCAAGAAATCAAAGCCGCGTGGGTGGGTGCTTGGAGATAATAAAAGACCGTTGAGAATTGGAGTACCAAAAAGAGCGAGTTTTGTTGACTTTGTTACTGAGTTGGACAACCATACAGTACAAGGATATTGTATTGATGTGTTTGAGGAAGTAACAAAGCTAGTCCCATATGACCTTCCTTTCAGATTTGTGCCTTTTGGAAACGGGTTGGTTAATCCTCATTATGATGACCTTGTAAAAATGGTTGCAAATGAAGTAAGTAGAACTTGTAGGCTTGTTTCCATGAATATTTTCTAGAGGTAGCCCATGGTTTAGAGTTAGGATCGCCTGCTGGTAAATGCAAAACATACTAAAGACTGCCAACGTAAATAGATGAGACTGAACATTTTCTAAAATTATTTGTTTGAACCTATATTGTTTTCCTCTTTTTGAGTTTACCTGTCATTTATTACATAGTGATATGATCCATAACTATGTGAACAAGTTTTATCAGACCTATTCAATTTAGGAAATGTGGTGTCAGGATTTTGATGCGGCAGTTGGAGATATTGCTATTGTCACAAACAGGACTAAGCTTGTTGATTTCACTCAGCCATTCATTGCAACTGGTCTTGTCATAGTAGCTCCCATCCGGAATTCAAAATCAAGTGCATGGGCCTTTCTTAAGCCGTTTACGTGGGAACTGTGGTGTGTTACTGCAGTCTCTTTTATAATGTTTGCTGTTATTATTTGGATCCTTGAGCATCGTGTCAATGATGATTTTCGTGGTCCTCCAAAGAGACAGATTATAACAATGTTCCTGCAAGCCTTTCTGGTGTTTCTTTTTCAGTTTCTGTGAGTTCAACTTTCAAAATTATTTATATGCTTTGAATTTTAAGGTTTCAGATTTGTACTTCAATTTTTTTTATACCTAGAGAGTATTGAACTTTAGACAATTATATAATGCAGGTTCAGCATGTCAACTATATTCAAGACCACCCGTAAGTGTAACTCCGCTTTAGAACCTGGTAGATTCATCCCTAGTATGTTCATATATTAGTAGAATGGCGATGAAATGAGCTCAGGATACACCTAAGCTTCCTCTTGTTTTGTTTTTGAAGCCAACACTTGGTCCAAAGACAAAAAATTTAATTCTCTTTTGGGTTTTAACAATGTAACCAAATGTTGCTATGCCAAGTTGCCCACTGAAATTTTTGCCGCATCTTACTTGAAAAGTTGTGGACTTCAAGTCCCTTCTTTAAATAACTGGGCAAGTTGTAACATGAAAATCCAAATTAAATATTCTAGCTCTGAATGTGATCATATATTTTCCTTTAGGGTAGATTTTTTTGTGTAGCCAAAAGAAGGGTAAAGAAGGATTAATTGTTTTCCATCCTTATCATAATCTTAACTAATAAGAACATTTTTGTTGATTTATGTTTGCATAAAATTTTCCTCTATCAATTTAACAGAAAAAGTTACAGTTAGTGCTCTTGGAAAGATGATAATGCTGGTGTGGCTTTTCTTGCTGTTGGTGATCATTTCTAGCTATACAGCAAGCTTTACATCAAGCCTTACAGTCCAGCAGCTTCCATCATCTATTACTGGGATAGACAGCTTAATCGCAAGTAAGTGGCCAATTGGTTATCAAGTAGGTTCATTTTCATACAGTTACATGGCGGACAGTCTTAATATACCTCGATCAAGACTCGTTCGTTTAGACACCCCAGAAGATTATGAGAGAGCACTAAAGCGAGGACCGAACTATGGAGGTGTGGGAGCTATCGTAGATGAGCTTCCATATGTTGAATTATTCCTGTCAAATCAGACTGATTTTAGAATTATCGGTCAATCGTTCACAAAGAGTGGATGGGGATTTGTAAGTAACTTTCTTACCAGTATCTGCAAGCACACAGGCATGCATATTATATTCATTAAAGCTCTCTGATAATGGTCTTGTTTCTTAAATGAGAAGCAACATGAAAACTTACATGCATTCATTTTATGTGGGAGTTGCCCAAACTTGACATTTGCACAGTAGTGGCACCCGATGCAAATTACACTGCCGCCTGATGCTGATTAGACTGCACCCAAAAACATATGGATCACTCGTACTTGAAGTGCTTTTGTTGCCAGTTGGGAGCCAAGTCAAATTAGCATCGGGTGCTAATCTAATCAGTAAAGTCATTTCCGTGCAAATGCCACTTGTTCAGGTCCTCCCACCTAAATTTATCTTGCATTTTCATGTATGTGTGTGTGTTTGTGTGTGTGTATAAATATGAGATCATGAAATTGGATTGATATTGCTGATATAAATAGGTAGTAAATAAAACTTCAATTCATGAGAAAATGGGTAAAAGATTATGATTTGTAGAATTTGTTGACATTTAAGCTTCAGTTGATAAATAGATTAGGTCCTTGAGTCGCACTATAACAGTCAACCTTGGAATAAATATCACAAAATGAATTTTTTACAGGCAGGGCATCTCATCATAGCAATGATTTTTGCTTGTATATTCTCACTTAAACTTGGTGTATAACAAAACAGGTTTTCCAAAAATATTCCCCTCTTGCTATTGAATTGTCCACAGCAATCCTAAAGCTTGCTGAGAATGGAAAACTTCAGAAGATCAACGAAAAGTGGTTCTGTAAAGCAGGCTGTACAGCAAATAGGCGGCAAAAGTCTGAGTCTAATCAGCTAAACTTGAGCAGCTTTGTGGGCTTATATATTTTATTTGGCGCCGTCACTCTCACAGCCCTCATAATTTTTTGTTACGGACTATTCGTCAGTACATCCGCTACAAAAGGAATCCCTCAATTTCATCGTCATCAGGTACCAGCTTTCCTCGGGCCTCGTATAACTTTTTTGACTTCATTGATGAGAAGGAAGAATCGATCAAGAACATGTTTATGTAAGATTGTGTTATATATTTAGCTTCACTTCATAGACGGGTATGTATATTATTAGATTAGATTATACTGGTATAAGCAGGCATGTAATTATATCTCATTGTATTTTTAGCTCTTTATGTTGTCATGCATACCGGAATTCTGCTGCTGCTGTTTAGAGCTTTATGATGTGCTTGTTAATGCCAATGTGGCATGAGCATTGATTTTTATTCAGTTTATTTCCCAGCCACATCCTGTGTTTTTCCCCTGTAGTTAGATAGGGTCAAATATGGTTATCTCTTATTTCAGTACCTTGAATCTAGTATCAAACATCAAATTCAATCCCATTTTATTGATATTTTTAAAAAAAAAATAAAATAAAGAAATCTTGTAGTGAGTTGATTATTTCATATTAACCAATATTTTTATGAAAGGGGGAAGGGTAGGGTGACACTAGTGTCACAATTCTTTTTTTATCCCTATTGAAATCTTTGTAGTGAGTTGATTATTTCATATTAACCAATATTCCTTTGCTTGTACACTAGTAAGTACATTATTATTGATCCCTCAAACCCAGGGGGGGAGGGGGGGAGGGGGGGGCATGCGTGTTCTAGATACATCTATCGTTTTTGTAGACTTATCAAAATGCACACATGAATTCCTCAAGAAAATTAAATACATCCAATCTACAAACAAAGTCTCATTCCTTAATATTTTTTATTTTTAAAGAAAATTTCTTTCTTTAATAATAATATAAATTTTTAACCCTTTTTATACAACAAAAAAATACCGCGTATTAAAATAGAATAAACTTCTGGTAATAAAAAATATCAGATTTTTTTTATAAAAAAGATGAGAATAAAAAAAAGATTGATAGCACTGGAAATGTGGTACACCACTAGGGGTTGTGGGTTCCCCTCCTGCCATTACATCCATATCAGACCAAAGATTCTGTTATCTGTAATATATAGTATTATTTAATAATGCATATAAATATAATAATAATAAATTATGCAAAACATAAATAACTTATAAAATGATAAATATAAATCCGAGTCCTTTGAATTCACAAAGTCTCCTTAAAGCAAATTTATTCCCCCACAGATGCTAAGGGTTAATTGAATAATTGCTTCCCAAGATAAAACGGATTTCAATTCTTAATTAGTAGCATTACAAAATTAAGAATTCATCGAACGCAAATTCTATGTTATGTACTCGAACTTTACTATTAATAATAATGATGCATGAAAATGGTGCATGAATACACTTACCCAGAAAACGGGAAAAGATTTGCAGAACGGAAAACACTGCAGAACGGTGGGAAGGAACGGAATCTGCAGAAACGGGATTCTTGCAGAAACAGAACGGGACTCTGTTTTCAGAACGGAACGGACAGATTGTGGAACGGGAACGGGATCTGTTTTAGAGAACAGAACGGAAAACGGGAATTCTAGAACGGGTTTTTCAGAACGGGACGAGACAGAAAAAATTTCTAGAAATGGAAGGGAAATTTTTTGTATGTATGAAATGCTTTCCCCACACCATTTATTTATAGATAAAGTTTGCATGTAACCGTCGTCAAAACGACGTAGTTTCACAAACCCGCCCGTCACGACCACGACCCGACCCGAGTCCACGATCCGACCCGAGTCAATTTTCTCATTCAAATCTCATTTCCAACAATCCCCCACATGAATGTAAAATTGGCTTTACAATATGCAAAATATGTTATGAATATGCAGACACTAGTTCGAGTACATAAGAAAAGATATTTCATCAGGTTAAGTAGCCTAGTGGCTTTGAACTTACCCTAGTAAAATCTATCGGATTTACTTGGCTAATCAG